>CM061231.1:145071531-145671531 GCA_030844895.1 Ambrosia x helenae
TAATTACGGTTTGGGCATTTGGAGTTTTTGTGAGGTGGGGTGGGTGTGGCCTGTGGTAATGGGTGGTGGCCTGTGGTGGTGGGGGTGGGCTGTGGTGGTGGTTGGGGGTGGGGGTGGGCTATGGTGGTGGGTGGGGGTGGGCTTTTGTTGATTGTTTAGGCGTTAGTTGATAATAATAATAATAATAATCTAGATAATAATAATCTAGATAATAATAATTGTAATAATAATAATAATAGTAGTAGTAGTAGTAATAATAATAATAATAGGCGTAAGTTGACTTAGGCGTTTTGTTGTCGATCATTTATAGTCAAGTAATTGTTTATAGTCAATTAGTTTTAAGTGACGTTTTTGTGTATGCGTTGTGTTTATTATTGTAGTTTAACATAAAGTGTGCTTTATGTTTAACATAAGGTGTGCTTTAACATAAGGCGTGCTTTATGTTAAACATAAGGCGCACTTTATGTTTAATAGTTTTGATAATACATTGTTTAGATAGTTTGTATGTGTTTAGAATTGATTGTTTTGGGATATTGTAGACGACTTGTATTGTCTGATTCGTACAAAAACAGAGGAAACTCTGCTGAAATTTTTATAAAACTCTGAAGCGTAACCCATTTAACTCACATTATCAAAACCGTCAACCACAAAACCAAGTCACTTTTCAAAACCAAAACAACAACTACCAAAACGAAAACCAAAACAGACAAAATAACTCACAAAATACCAATCAGAGAGAAACAACATTCACTACCAATCAAAACCAAACTCAAACAACACCAAACCAAATTAGAACCATTGTTCTAGTTACTACACCTAACACTCAACCGCAAAATGATAATCAAGCATTGGTGATCCAGAGAGACGAAGGATTTGATTGGAACACAATGCAATTAGGTGTGGAAGAAGTTACTAGTGGCAATGTTGCATGTTTGGCTCAACAAATGGCAAGTGAGAAGCCGGGATAGTTGAAAATGAAGTGATTGATGAGAAAGTTGTTGAGATTGTTTCTGAGAAGGTTGAGGAGCCAGGAACTGAAGAAGGTGTTACAGAATCGTCTGATGATCAATGTGTAGCGGTGGTGGTGGTTAGTGGCGGTGGATGGCAACAGGGAGTGGCGACATTGGTTGGCGGTGGCAGTGGTGGTCGATGGTACGTGGTGGGGGTTGTGAGTGGCAGCAATTGTCAATAGGTGGCGGTGGCGATGGCCAGTGGCAGAGAGTGGTGGTGGCCGTCGTGGGTGGCGGCGGTTGGCGATGTTCTTCGGGTTATTTTTTTACGTTTCGGGTTTTTCAGGTATTTGGTCGAGAAAAAGCGACCAAATAACCAAACCATATTTAAAGTTCGGGTTGATTGGGTCGGGTTTATTCGGGCCTAGGTTAGTTAGGGTTGGGTTGTTCGTTTTTCGAGTTTAGATGTGATATGAAAGCTATTTGTTCTTTTCGTGAAATATCTTCAAAATTCATCATGTTACTTGAAAAATATTATCAAAATTAACACATTATTTGACAACTTGATATAATAGTATTCAAAAGTCCTAAAACTTGATGCTTAAAATGCCAAAGACTCTAAATTTAAACACATCTATAAAAAAGACATTAAATATTTGGTTTCGTGTTTTGTGTTTTTCGGGTCTGGTTGTTCAGTTTTTTGTTGGGAAAAATTGACCCGATAACCGATCCATTTAAGGTTCGGGTTGGTCGGGTTTGAGTTATTCGGGTTCGGGTTTTTTTGGGTATCTTGAACAGGAAGACAAACATAATAAAGAAAAGAAAAGTATAACCTCAATTTTAATAGAAATAAATATACATATATGAGCAAATAGCCAAGTTGTAGTTATGCTTTATTATAGGTCAAAGGATGCCTTTGCCCCATGCATCTTGGCAACAAGTGAACCCATTGCACATAAAGTGCACACTAACTACTATAAATTAATAATGTGTCAATTACAATAAAGGAAGTTATAGGGTCAACATCTAGCTACATATCCCATTACCTTTCAAATGAATGGTAATTACTTACAGCTCGAAAGTTACATGCTGGTAGATAATCCTTCAATTATAAGGTCAACCTCTAGCTACGTATCCCCAGCCGCCACTCCTCCAGCTAAGGCTCCAGTTAAGATGTTTCTACAATTCCACATAAAACTTTGAACATTTAAGGACCGTTTTGATATGTATTTGCAAAAGTGATATTGGTTATATTAAATACTCAAAATCAAATAATCAGATAACAACATGGAAAAAGCACATCTAAACTGTGACACCCGGCACGTTTAGGTTAACATTTTATAAAACACATAAGTCTACCTTAGCGAAAAACATTTTCAAACATACTTAACTAGGTCAGTTGAGTCGTTATGATGGTTCAGGGAATCATCGGGAGTCATTACAATGATCCACGGGATCATTGGGAGTCGGTCCATAACCATGTGAACACGGAATGGTGATTTGTAGAATCGTCGGGTTTAACGCACACACGTAAATCTCGAGTCCTGGGAATTGGTGAACGGATGGGAACGTGTTAGTTATCATGCATTATGTTCTTACAATCATTATATGACTTGTCGGTATGTGAATACGTGTTTATATGTGTTAAAATAGTGATTACGCGTAATTGCATGATATTATAGGTGATTACGCGTAATTGCATGACATTATAGGTGATTACACGTAATTGCATGACATTATAGGTGATTACGCGTAATTGCATGTAAATAGGGGGTGATTGGCCTAATTGCATGTAAACATGGGGGTGATTGGCCTAATCGCCTGTGTTAGGGGCGATTGGGAGGATTTATGGGTGATTAGAGCCCTAATCGCTAGTGGTACATACGATTAGGAATCCTAATCGCCTGTACTGCACCCTATTCATTCGGGCACGTATTCAGTATTCACAGTATTCGAGTCCAGTAATGGTTTTCCAATCGCAGTAGTAACAGGTATTCATATGTTTTGCATGCATGTGGCCTAGTTTGGCCACGGGTAATCATTAGAACTTTTGGGAGTCAGTCTACATGAAACACCTGTGAACTCACCGGCATTATTTGCTGACGTTTTTAGCATGTTTGTCTCATGTCGCTAAGGTAGCAACTGTCGATAGGCGCACGGAGTCTCACGGCGTCTAGGATCCATTTGCATTTCATTTTGAGTATTATCAGAATGTTTTACTTTTGAGTTGTAATAAAGTTTTACGCTTCCGCAAGCGATGGATTGATTTTGAAACTTAATGGGAAATTTACGTTGTTTTCATATCATATAGATGTCGTTTATTGTGACCATTCAGTTGGATCCTGGTGTGTCACGCGCCTCGCGGTAAAACACCGCAAGTGGAAATTTGAGGGTGTGACATAAACACCCTCATAAAGCTAATAGTGGATTTTTTTAGCGAGATTGTATGAACTGGAGATAAGACTTTGGTAGACTTTATGCTCGTTAGAATTGTTTAGTTAAATAGAACACATCGATCTTGTATGAATATAATCAATACTTTGCATTGACAACAATATATGTGTTAACAGACCATTAGAAGCTAAATAATTTATTAATTACCTTCTTTCTGTAACCTTTAGCGGTGGACCCTCATGGTAGAAGCTTGGCATTGGGTTTGCCTTAAATAACAAACTCTTTCTGAGTTGCTTCAGGTTTGCTTCCTTTTCTTCATTTTTAACACAAAATATGAACTTTAAACTGAAAATAGATCAAAAAAACTAACTGATAAAGGTCATAGAAATTTTACCTTGGTTCTTGCCTTCCATTGAATTCTCTACCTCCAACGATTATATATATATATATATACACACTAGCAGTGTGCCCGCACGATACGACGGGGATCACAAACACTAATAAGGGTGTGCATGGTTCAGTTCACTTTAGTCTCAACTGATACAAGGGTCATTGATTTTTAATACAATGTAGTTAATTTTTGTTAATAACAAAAACCGAACATTAGCTAAAAATTTTCTTAGAAGTGCATGATTGGGTTAAATACATGAAAGGGAAATATAAATGCTTAAGAATATATGAATATATTAATTGTTCTGTTTCGTTTTGGTTAATTTCGGTTAACTAAAGGTAAAAACCTACTATGTAATCTCAACCATTGGATCATAAACATTCGGTCTTTTAGTTAATTCAGTTTCCATTTGATTTAGTTTGGTTTCGTCTTTTATTAGTTTCAAATGTTTTCAGTTATTTTTCATCCATATATATTATTAATAATGTAACACCTCAATTTTTTTAAACCACAAAATAATAGCAATACTATAATCTATACATAAGTTAAAGATAATAAAATGTTCGATTTTATAATGATATTTCTTTACAGTTTTAACCGATGAAAAAATTATGGTTGTTTAAATCATAGCATAGTTAGCTTAAAATAAGGAGAAAATAGAGTATGTATTATTTAAATAACTAAAAGTCTAGTAAAATTACGAAAATTATAGTGTAATGAGAGTAAAATTACAAACAACTATTAGAATTGTTCACAATATAAGCATTGCTTTTTTTAATTTTCATGCATGCTTTTTTTTTTTTTACTTGTAACTTTCATAATGTTAAATTTAAGTTGGTCAACTTATAAATTAAATTTGAAATGAGACTTATTATACAAGAATTTAGGATAATATATGGTAACTTTTAATTATGACGGTCACACACACATACTTACTATTGATTTATAGTCCATCCAAATTCATTTAATTCCATTTCTTCTTATCATAAATGGGTCAAGGAAGAATTCTTGTATTCACTAAAAAAATATTGATTATTATATTAAATTTAAGTTAATGATTATAGCTGTCCTCCTTGGGAACATACATTACTTTTTTTTTTTTTTTTTTTTTTTTTTGACCGGCAAATTTCTTCTCCTTGTGGGACTTGAACCCATGACCTCCCCTTTAGGTGTTCCTAGAAGCTTTGCTTCTACCATTGGGCCACCAACCCCAATGGCGGAACATACATTACTTAATTGTATATATATCTTAAAAACTAAAGTGGGTGGTATAGTTTCATTGTCACCCCTTAAATTTTTTGGTAAATACAACTTCAGTCCCTCACATTTATCTTCTAAGTTTTAGCATATGACAACTTCAGTCCCTCACATTTATTTTCTAAGTTTTAGTATATGACAACTTCAGTCCCTCACATTTAATAAATTGCAACTTCAGTCCCCCTATATTTATTTTGTTTATTATCGGTTGCACCGGCCAATACGGTTCAATCCGTCGCGCGCCGACGCAACGCGCGGCGGGTAATCGGTTGATTATTTGCTACCTGTTCGACACATTGTGACGCCCCCGCAAACCGCGGCGTCGGGTAAAAAACGCCCAGCATATCCGTCGTCCGCCGCCGCAACGCGCGGCGCCGGTAAATACTAGTTTGAAACCAAAAGGCAAACCATTTACTGCATCTCTAATTTTCTCACACTCTATTTATGAAAAGAGTTTGTAGGCTTCAATCTTCAACTCTGGTTCTGCAATTCAAATTCATTATTAGTTACAATGGTGATGGGACGATTTGAGGGAGACGGGGCAAAGGGATTTAGGTGTTTAAACAAATACCGAGTTCATAAGTAAATTCATCAAGGTAACTAACGAAACTGCACATTCATTATAGACCAGATGACTCGGTCTCAAAGACCTCTGGTCGCGGCGTTATTGAACTTTCTGGCAAGCAAGGTTGGTTCACCGATTCTGTCAACATATATCAATGGTAATTAGTAATTACAAAAAGAAATGATCACATCTCACCATCAAATTAGGCCTTGACAGGAGAAATAACTATTGCTGACAACTTAACAGGCTCATTATTACCCAAGTTTGACTCCCATTTATTTCGATAGTCTTCCAGCAGCACCCCGAAAACATAATATGAATTAATACATCAAATATATTTTAAAACTAATTCTAGAAAAAAACAATGGATAAATTAGAAAAGGGGAAAATATGAAATAAATATGTTTAAAATGAACTACATTTGTAAGCCTATTGTTAAAAAACCTTCGTTGCCAAAAACCTACAAAAAAAATATATAGTAAATCAAAACCATATATGATATATCAAAAAGATTTATCTAGCTTCCAGGTTTGTCTCCACAATCTCGTGCTCTGTAAGGTTTCTTGAGATTTGAGAAGCCTCCCTCCTTAATCAATACATATCCTAAATTAACAAAAAACCATAAGTAAATAAAAAATCATATATGATTAAAATATCAAAATTACTTCTTTAGCTTCGAGGCTTCTCGAAACGTACTCCACAATCTCATGCCTTTTAAGGTTTCTCAAGAAGCCTCATTTTCCAGTAGCACAAAATGAGCACCGTAGCAGACAGCCTACCTAATTATTCAAACAACAAATATCCTAAATTAAAAAAAAAAGGAACAGAGATCTGTTATCCTTTGGAAGAAAGATCACCTGTGATGATAGTATGACACGATTCATAAAAACCATCATGGATGATGAATAAAAGCTGAAATCTTAGAGCGAATGCCTAATGCTTGTATCGTTCAACAGGAGTGAAGGAGGAACCCAAGATTTCTTGAGAATAGAGAGAGAAATGAAAATGAGTTTATGTGAAAGTAAAAAAAAAAAAAGGTTTGTAGGTTTTCAAAATGAATGGTCAAGATTATGATGTGTGTGAGGATGGATGGTTTGGATTATGATCCTTTTAGTGCTCTCCTATTAGCTGTGTTTTTTATAGGTGGATTGTGTTTCTTAAAGCTTTAAGAGTTGTATCATATGCTGTAAGACTTGTACCCTCAGGTTGCATCTCGTGGTTGGGTGTTTGATTCTCCCTTTCAGTTCATGTACCTTGTTTTTTTAATTTGCATTAAGGGCTTGTATATGCTTTTGAGGCTTGTACATCTTTTAAAAGTGGCAAATGACCATTTCTGCCCTTCCTTTATGCTTATTAATATAGTATATATATATATATATATATATATATATATAGAGGGGGAGGGAGTTGGCATCCTTATAACATCTTGAAGAGATGTTAACAGGTCAAAAGATGTTAGTGTACATGTTGAAATTGGTCGGTCAAGTAGATTAGAAAGTTTTTTATTAATACTTGGTGTAGCATATATGCTTTTGTACTTTTATTCATTAAAAATACACTTTTGAGCTTTTTTCTTTTTTTACTATTTCCGAATTAATTATCATCTACAAGTTTGTAATCCAAGACAATTATTGATTAGGCATTTTTTTGGTAATTGGAGTACGGGGGAGGGGGGGGAGTTGGCATCCTTATAACATCTTTAAGAGATGTTAACATGCCAAAAGATGTTAGCGTACATGTTGAAATTGGTCGGTCAAGTAGATTAGAAAGATTTTTGTTAATACTTATGCTTTTGTACTTTTATTCATTAAAAATACACTTTTGAGCTTTTTTTTTCGAATTAATTATCATCTACAAGTTTGTAATCCAAGACAATTATTGATTAGGCATTTTTTTTTGCTAATTGGGGTACGTTTCACTGGTGAAGATGAGTTGTTCACATAGACTGAATCATCAAGAAAAACAAAGACTGGACTTGGATATATTTAAAATAATAATTTTCAGACCATGGATTTCTCCTACCAAAACAGATCAATAAAAGACTACACTTACCTTAAATTTTCTAAACAAGCAGGCAGTAATTTAACCAATACCTAATGAACGATACGTATATCATATCAATCATAAAACGCCTAAAAATTAATCAACTAATAAAAGCTATAGAGCATAATTTCACGTAATTATCATGATAAAATTGAAAACAAAAATGATTGCGTTGAATGATATATAAAAAAGGTGATCTGGTTAGCTTAACTTTAACTCTAAGAAGACTTCAGTCGCTATATTTTAAAGTTTTAAAACACATACAAGTTTAGCTGAGATAAGATTATTCACTGTGGTAACACAAATTATTATCTTTCATCGTCATTATATGAAATTTGTTCAAATGTATTGTTCTCACATGTGTTTATTTAGTTTGAGTGAGACCATTTTCATATAAAAGTTTATTATTTTCTAGAGGCATTTAGGGAAGAAAAATGGTAAAATTTAGAAAATTGTAAAGAAATCCGTGTATACTATCTTAACTTTAGACAATTTAAACATATTTACCCATGCCTCCTCCTTTATAACGTAGTATAGATAAATTGAAAAACGAAAATAGGTTACATTTGATCGGATTTTGAAGTGCGTGTGATATTTTTGGGGGAAATTCAATTCTCATTTCAAACAAAACACGAATGGGCCGTTTAAAATTAATGAATCTTACATTAAATGGATTAGTTCGAAAGTAGTGGGCCAATTGCTTAACAAAGCTTTAAAGATGGATCAAACTGCTATGTTGGGCCGGAACATTAAAAAATTAAAAAGGATTTAACATTAGGCTTAGAGATAAACAAAAAAAACCAACTTGGGAACCGAAACTGGCACAAATCAGTTTTACTTGAAACCGGTATTAAAAATCTCAAAAAGAAACCGAATTAAAAACCGGGCTAAAACAAACGGTAAAACCGGCTCAACGAACCGGAACCAAAACCGGTACCAATAAACCTGACTTGAACCAAGAAAAAGACGAAATCGAACTGAAACCGGTTTAAGAAAAAACAAATTTAGCTATAAAAATAAATAAAATTATGTTCTATTTGAATTAAAATTCGAATTTCTTGTTAAAAAAAAAAATCTAAAAGTCATTAAAATTTAAATTTTATGTACTTTATATGATTTTAAAAAATATGTACATGAACTGAAACAGAACCAAAACTGAAATCAAAACCGAAATAGGGTAGAAAAACAATCGCGGCCGACCAAATCAAAATGGAATTGAACCGGTTTCAAACCGAAACCGGTCTGACCGGTCCAACGAACCGCCCAAAAAACAAGCAAAAACCCCAAAAAATAAAAAAATAAATAAAAAACCGGTCCGACCGGCCGGGTCCATTGCACTAGCGGTCCGATATAGTAACCCATACCGATCGAGTGTCCGTTTCCCAGTCGGACCGGCGGCCCAGTCTAGATTTAAAAACCTTGCTTGCGATTTTATATTCGAAGTTTCAACAATTCTATTGGTGATCGCGTCACTTGTGACTGGTGCCTATGGCTTGTTAACAAGCTTAACTAGAATATCGCTCTTTTATGCATTCTTATTTTTATAACAATGAGACCTCGTTGATATCTTTTACACAACTGGCTAATTACAATTATTAGGACGGTCTATGATTAAGATGCCACCGCTTAAGGATTATGTCTTAACTATTTAGACTTAAAGTTACCTTTAAACTATTAAAAATCCTTTAAGAGGTAACATCTTAATGACTTTTAAGAAGTTACCAAACAACCACTAAAATATATGGTCACAAATACCCATGAAAAAGACAAACATTATGTAGGTATAGTTTAGTGTATGGGTACTTAACTACTTGAATTATGTGATTCAACAAGGGACGCTGTTTATACCGAAAGAAATTGGAGTCGTTAGCTAATGAAAATCGTACATTGGGAATAAATGATGTGTACTTTTAATAAATAGTCATTTTCTTTTATGATGTTTTAAAAATCAATAATGTCTTAATTAATTATTTTATAGTTAAATACTAGGGTAGACGGGCATTGAACGGCTAGGGTGGTTCCGCTACGATAGCCGACCAGCTAAACCGTTGCCACACCCTTGGCTACAGTCCAAAAGCATCAAAGCTCAACAAGGGAGTAAATGGCCAAATTCCTTCCTGTCACACCACGTCAAGACAGAAACACGGGAATGCGACCTTGAAAGGTTTTCAAGCACAAGGTATAAGCAACACACATAGATTTATTCCAAAAGATACCATCATAGGATGGTTATTGTCATAAAACTTAATAGAGTAAAGAAACATTGTATGAAAACAAGTGCATTGTCTGAAAAACCAGGAATCACAATATTATGGAATAATAAAAAACAAACCCATGATGATACCACTTAGTACCTGCTTGGACCCCTCTCTCAAATCCCTGCTGCTCTCCATTAGTTACCTGAAAAACATGCATGAAAGATTTGTCAACAATAATGTTGGTGAGTTCACAGGTTTGAGTGTAACAAGTAAAACAACTGTGTAATTCGTGTATGACCAATCATAGGCTATCTAAGCGAATGATTTCTGTGAAAACCATGAGTCCCATAACCAAACCTCTTGGCTTTGGTGCCTCGCGCATTGTACACTAAAGACAATGTATGTATAGTAGAATACTAACACTCTTTTGTATGTGACCGATTAGAGCAACTAACCAAGAGTGGGGGTGTCAACCCAATAGATCTATTAAAGTGTTCCATGGCTTTTGATAGCTAATGGTTATAGTAAACGTTGTACGAGGACTAATGAGCTCATGAACCAAAATGTCTCATGTTCCACATGGCAGTCACGATAGAATGTATACACACATTTGTAATTGATACTATAGTTGAAGCATGTTTATCCCCCAAAATGTAAAATAGTAAAATGCGGCCGTGAAAACTCACCTGATTGAGATGTATGTGGTCTAGTGAAGCCAAAATATGAAGCAACTATTGTCCTGACAGTAATTGCCCTATAATTACTGGGAACATAGTAAGTTATGTGTTCTTGTTTATCATACATGTGAAACACCCGTTATTGTGAACCGTGTTACTTGTTGTGGATTACGTTTACGTACGAGAGGTCTATAGTAGAATGTGAAGTGGGCCTATATGGGCCTCGCATAGAGTTATGGGCCACATATTACCTCTAATCCACTACGTAAGGTTGTTTTTATTGTAAAAACGAGTGTTCTTTCACGAGTTATGCCTTTAATATGTTTAAGCGTGAACTAACATGTGTTTCATTTGAATTTAGCATGTGTTAGTAAAGGGTAGCCGATTATAACACATCTAATGGCCTCATGATTGCTTACTTAGAGGTCTAAACTTGGTCAATCATGGCCTTGTCAAGATACCTTTGGTCCATTAAAAGGTTGGTGATCGTGTGATCTTGTGAGAGAACGATTAAAACACTTTGATTAGGAGTTCTTATCTCAAAACACAAACTAAACAAGTTGTATATAAAAAAATGATTCCAAACCGGTTAGTTATGTGAGGTTTGATTCGAAATGTTTCCTTGTCATGAGGCCGAAAGTTTAACTACAATGTTCTCTTGACAAGGTGATCGATTAAATGCATTAGTGAAACACTGTGTGCATTGTGATACAAACTTGATCATATGTGTTATCCGATTACTAGTGTGATGTGAGCCTATTAATATGATCAATATACTTTGATGCTGGGTTCACAATAGGGTCGAGGGTGTAGGGAATCAAAGGAGAGAGTGTTTAGATGTTTACCTCATTGATTGAAGATGAAACCGACCCTCTTGCTCTATGAAGAATGGATGCGGGATAAATACTCTCATTTCCAGTCTCCTATTTATTTTATTGAATCTTGTTATTGTATTAAGTATTGAAGTGAAGTAAAAAATTGGAAAATATCTCTTTTCTAACAAATAAAAAGAAATATAAAAAGCTTAGTAATTTAGTATACATAAAAATTAGAATAGAAAGAGAGTTCTTTTTATTAATCTCATGAACAAGATCAAAGAATCCATTTAGTTTATGGAAGAAGATGGGGGCAGGTCTGAGGATCAACCAATAGTGGGCGAGGGGATTGCTTTTTCCTTGAACAATTCTTTCAAAAAACGAATATATCTGATTCATGAGTCATAACAAGACAATTCATGATTCATATGCTTAATAAAAGAATAAAAAGAAATAATCAAATTGAATTCATGAATGGGTGGTCAATTTATGGACCAATAAAGGATTTTTATCTTCGAAACCCATTGTATTGTAAGGGGTAATGCTCAAGAAAAAAAATCATGCAGAAATGATCGACTCTTTGGACGCCCCGAAAAGACTATGAGGTGTTCGGAAATGGTCGAAGTAGTTGAATAGGAGGATTACAATGACTATAGCCCTTGGTAAATTTACCAAAGACGAAAAGGATTTGTTTGATATTATGGATGACTGGTTATGTAGGGACCGTTTCGTTTTTGTAGGCTGGTCCGGCCTATTGCTCTTTCCTTGTGCCTATTTCGCCGTAGGGGGTTGGTTCACGGGTACAACCTTTGTAACTTCATGGTATACCCATGGATTGGCAGTTCCTATTTGGAAGGCTGCAATTTCTTAACTGCCGCAGTTTCTACTCCTGCTAATAGTTTAGCACATTCTTTGTTATTACTGTGGGGTCCTGAAGCACAAGGAGATTTTACTCGTTGGTGTTAATTAGGCGGTCTGTGGACTTTTGTTGCTCTCCACGGCGCTTTCGGATATGTTACGTCAATTCGAACTTGCTCGATCTATTCAATTGCGACCTTATAATGCAATCGCATTCTCTGGTCCAATTGCCGTTTTTGTTTCTGTATTCCTAATTTATCCACTAGGTCAATCTGGTTGGTCCTTTGCGCCTAGTTTTGGTGTAGCAGCTATATTTCGATTTATCCTCTTTTTTCAAGGATTTCATTACTGGACTTGAACCCATTTCATATGATGGGAGTTGCCGGTGTATTGGGCGCTGCTTTGCTATGCGCTATTCATGGTGCTACCGTAGAAAATACTTTATTTGAAGATGGTGATGGCGCAAATATATTCTGTGCTTTTAACCCAACTCAAGTCGAAGAAACTTATTCAATGGTCACTGCTAATCGCTTTTGGTCCCAAATCTTTGGGGTTGCTTTTTCCAATAAACGTTGGTTACATTTCTTTATGTTATTTGTACCAGTAACTGGTTTATGGATGAGTGCTCTTGGTGTAGTCGGTCTGGCCTTGAACCTACGTGCCAATGACTTCGTTTCTCAAGAAATTCGCGCGGCGGAAGATCCTGAATTTGAGACTTTCTACACCAAAAATATTCTCTTAAACGAAGGTATTCGTGCTTGGATGGCGGCTCAAGATCAGCCTCATGAAAACCTTATATTCCCTGAGGAGGTTCTACCCCATGGAAACGCTCTTTAATGGAACTTTAGCTTTAGCTGGTCGTGACCAAGAAACCACCGGTTTCGCTTGGTGGGCCGGGAATGCCCGGCTTATCAATTTATCCGGTAAACTATTAGGGGCTCATGTAGCCCATGCCGGATTAATCGTATTCTGGTCCGGAGCAATGAAGGTCTTGGTGTAGCCAAGAGTTTTGTGGGTGTAATAGAGAGAGTATTGTGAAGTATGGTGTGATTGTTTCAAGCTTTGGGCACCCTTTTATATAGGATTGGCCGATGTGAAGAAAAAGCCACAAGAGGAAAGGTTTGCTACCTTGGATTGTGTATTGTCTTGTGTTTAAAATCACCAAAAGATGTAAGGTTGTGTGGCATGCACATCTCTATGCTCTAGCCGATTCCATAGGGTAACTATGTGTTAGGGAAAGAGTTGACTTTGGAAAGGATCTTGTCATTCTTGTTTGTTACCATAAAGCGTGTAAGTGATCACTTCATTTGTTTCTAGATTGCTCCCATCATGCTCTCCATAGCCCAGGTGGCTTGCTTGCATCCGATCAGCCCATGCTTCACCTAGGAGTTAGGATTAGATAGTGACATCTCATTTGATTAAAGCTTGTCCTCATGTGTTTTGTGTGATGTCCCTTTCGGCCGCATATATAGAGTAGGATGAGAATGTTTGTTTCTTTCCCAATAAGGAAGGGCATGTGTCTTTGGTGTGGGTGTGAACTTGTGTTTAACCAAAAGGGTATAAGTTTTAGGATGATGGGGTCTTGCTTTAGGATTAGAAATCGGCTAGTAGGTAGTCTTAGGCTCAAAGTTTATCATGGGAAGATGCATTGTGTACAAGCTTGGCATAGGTAATAGGTTTGGAAGTTTTCTTGTTTTGTGGTGATGAACTTTCGGCCGATTAGTAGGAAGGGGTCAAGACAAAGACTAATCCATGTAGGTGTGGTATAGGCATCTAATTGTGTGGACATGTTTGTATATATATATAATGTTGTGTATGTATATATATATATAGGATTGGGTTCATTTGAGAACTCATCTGAGTTGCGAGAACTTGAGAACTCGAATGGACCAATCATCAAGTGCCACATCATCAGTTTGGTATTTTTTTGCATTTGTTTAATCAGGGGCAACATAGTCTTTATACACCAATACTTAAGGACATTTTAGTAATAATAACACCCCACCCACACCACCCTTTTAAATAATAATAATAATAATAATAATAATAATAATAATAATAATAATAATATTAATACACAAGTCTCCTCAATCTCTCTCATTCAAAACTTCTGCCCTCTCTCTCTTCTTCTCTCTCGTTCTCTCTCTAATAATAATAATAATAATAATAATAATAATAATAATAATAATAATAATAATAATAATAATAATAATATTAACTCGTGACGGTGGATCAGAAAACGACGGTGGTGGGGGGATCTGAAAACAATGACTGTGGTGGTGGCTGGAACAGGAAGACGACGCGACGGTGGTGGCTGGAACAGGAAGACGACGCGACTGGTGTAATGGAGGTGATGAACAGGAAGGTTGGATCTGGGTGAAGGCGACGCGACGGTGGTGGGTTTTGGTGGTTCATGGCTGTGGAGGACATGGGTGGTGTTTTGATGGGTTACGGTGGTGGTTGCCGAGCCTTGATGGTTGTTTGTAAAACTCCTTCGATGATGATAATGTGGTGTTCCTGATGTTAAGGTATTATTTATTATTATTATTATTACTATTATTATTATTATTATTATTATTGTTGTTGTTGTTGTTGTTGTTGTTGTTGTTGTTTGCAGGTGATCCGGTGACGAGGTCTTGTGATTGATAATAATCTTTGGTGGACAATTGCTCCCAAGAAGCATTAAAGAATGGATTTTCCGCCATTTGCTTTTGGCATTAGCTTTGATCAGGTAGAAATTTTTGTTGTTTTATTTATTTTTTTTGTGTGGTTTTATACCAATGTGGTTTTTGTTTTACATTATATTTAGTATGAATTTTATAAATGTTGGTTTGTTTTACATTTGATGTAAATACAATTTTTGTTGATGTTGTGGGGCATTTACAGTGGTGTAATACCACGTTTTATAGATGCGACTATGTATTTTTTACATTGGTGTTAATAATTACACTGGTGTAAATAATACACAAATGTATGGATGTTTGTTTTGGTATGATAGATTTTACATTGGTGTAAATAATTACACTGGTGTAAATAATACAAATGTATGGATGTTTTTTTGGTATGGTGGATTTTACATTGGTGTAAATAATTACACCAGTGTAAATCACACAAAAATTACAGACGTTTGGCTTTAACACAAGAAACGATCTGTTCATCTTGTGTTTTACACTGGTGTAAGAGTATCATTTTGAGGTTTTACACTAAAAATAAAATAAAGTTAAAAAATGGATTTTTACACTAGTTTGGTATGGTAGATTTTACATTGGTGTAAATAATTACACCAGTGTAAATCACACAAAAATTATAGACGTTTGGCTTTAACACACGAAACGATCTGTTCATCTTGTGTTTTACACTAGTGTAAGAGTATCATTTTGGGGTTTTACACTAAAAATAAAATAAAGTTAAAAAATGGATTTTTACACTAATTTTTGCAGATCAATCGTTGGTATTTTATAAATTATTAAAAACAAATTTATTTGCATTTATAAATTATTAAAAAATAAAATAAAAAAAACATGATGTGATGGTGGGTTGACAAGAGAGATGATGGTTTTACCTAAAATGCCCTTGTTACCATATAATATTGTGTTTTATCTCTCTTACCTTAATATTTTATTATCATTTAATCATAACCACAAACTCCTTGATAATTAATTAAACTTGTGGCTATAAAGTGAGTTCTTAAGTTCTCACAACTCACATTAGTTCTCAAAATAACCCAACCCTATATATATATATATATATATATATATATGCGAGTGTGGTTATGGTTTGTGAAATTCATGATAAGGTTACTTAGTCATAGGTTCCTTAACTTGTCAAGAGTGTGTTGACACCATGCCTTTATAAAATGTCGAGTTAGTTTATCAGATAGCCTCTTAGTCGCCCTTTGATCTAGGAATATCTATAGTCGGGTATTAGTTAGGTTCCATGACGTCTAATGACGATATCAACATGTATTGTTTCCCATACTTAATGTAAGACCCTAACCCGTAATCACGTGATTAACGTCTAATCTTACGGGTTTTGACCTTACTTAAACCACCCCCGATTAAAACTTTGATATTTATTATAAACTCAAACCATTAAGATTAAATACATATTTGTTTTCCACAAATTTTTACATTTTAGTAGTTAAAACATACTCTAAGATTTTGCGTTTTAACGGGAGTTCTTTGAATTCTATTTTGGAAGCTTGATGAGTGTTCGGGCGTGTTCGGTTCTTCTCGTGACTTGATCCTTGCTCCGGGACTTCCATCACATGTTTACCTAGCACCATTACACAAAGAATGGTTAGTGGGTTGTCAATGGTACATTTAAACTAGTACGATAGTCGTTACACGTCGAAACGGAATGAACCAGGCCAAACGACCCTTTATCAGGAGAACAAACTGCTGCAACTTTTGCGTAGCAGCTGTTCGGATCGCTTTTACCCCTTCTAAAACCCAAAATCCCACTTTGACTTTCAAATAATAATTTTTCTACGCTCCGAGAGCTTTCCAGGCATATAAAGAACGCCTCCTAACGATTTTTCTACGATTTTATATGAAATTTTGAAAATTAGGTTGTCAGGATGTCAATCCGAGCGGCCGCTCACTCAAACCGAGCGGCCGTTTGCTTAGATGCTGACATTTCTGAGCCCTCTGTGAAGGCCGAGCGGCCGCTCACTCAGCCCGAGCGGCAGCTCACTGCTTCTATTGCTTGTTTGGTGATTTTTAAGCATGGGAATCATATCGCAACCGCATTTGATGATTCCTGAAGCCTAAGTAATGACTTGCCGACTAAATAAACCTTTGTTTGACTGAAATTATAGTCCGGTTCATGATGCTATGAATCGGTTCATAATTTTAAGTGTTTATGTTGATTTTTACCCACATCGACCCGTTAAGGCCTTGAATCAAACAAGACACTTTTTGACCACTTAAATTGCATACCGTTTGAGTTGTCAAGTCATTAGGCACTTGATCAACAAAAGTGTTTGTCCGATTTGTTTCATTATGACTTAGATTCTTAGAATCAACCTTTATTAATCATTTAAATCCCCAAAATGCCCTTCATGATCAAATCTTTCAATTTAGCCATTTGTGGCGAAACTTCTTGTTTCAAATCCAATGTTTTTGACTCTATGACTTGTTTAAAAACCTCTAAGTCATTCCGAACTTAGAGTTTCATCCTTTCTCAAGTTTTCACTTGTTTAGTCAATTCTAAGCACATTAGCGTGCATTTGATACAGTTATGAAAGTAACTTACTTGATTGGCACCCACACTTCATGTGAATACTTTTATCACCTATGTTGCTTCGCCCGAAGGCGTTTATTTGACTACGGACTTACCGGGTGGCCTTGACCCATATCCATACCTTGTGTTTATCCTCCATGATTCTTAACATCGAGCATGCACACGCAAATGCATTTATCTATATGCTTTCTAAATAGACAACATTAATTTCTCGGAACTCAAATGGCAATAACTTGCCATTTGACCCGTTTAACTTTATGAATCTTAATGCTGGGAATACAAGCATCAAGTGTTGGACTCAACATGGTGAGGACATCACCATTTGACCCGTTTAGACTCATAGTTCATAATACTATGCTACCCAAGTTTTTATCTATGGTTCAAGTGACACAAACTTGACCCATTTAACATCATGCTTAACGACTCCATTCAATTGATTTAATTGGATTAAAACATCAGTTCTCACATATCTTTATTAGTTGACCCGTTTGATGGATTTCTCCATTTGGTCATAACTCATTATCTCGATTAAGGTCATAAACCACATTTTGTATTGAGTGCACCTAAGGCGACCCACTTGATAGATTCTACCCCTTGGGGTTTATCTTTATCTCGCACTCAAGATTTAAAACTAATGTTTATAAAAATTAAGCTATGTTATAGTACATTAGTGTAAGTAAAACTTACCTTGCATCCATTCATGTTTCCAGAGCATCCGCCTTGCATCCGTTTGACCCGTTTGCTCCCTCTTTGTTGTACCTAACTTGAGGATTAGTCAAACTCGTTTATTAGAATACACAATATGGAATTATCCCAATATCCAAAGCATCATGTATTCACTCACACACCTAGCTCACCATGAGCTATTTCTTACATAGAGCATGCACTTGACTTAATTCATTAATTAGCTAACATCACATATAATTGTTAACTTTCACATGCTCCTTATTCTCTTAATTCACTAGTTTTGATATGCTAGTTGTTTCATCGAGCACTTGGTGTGCATCCACCCAAACTACTTGATTTTCAAGAATCTAAGTTTAACCAAAATATAGTCATGTATCTAATTATTACCATAACAAGATATTTAAGCATTTCAACTAAATTTGATCATTATAACGACTCCTAAGAGTCACCAAAACTACTAACCATGTGTGGTTTCAACCTAGAGGTTAAACCTCAAATCTTACACATTTACATAAGCATATGTCCAAAATCAATTACACATATTAAGTGTGATTTGCAACCGGATTATACATATTTAAGGCTCCCCAAGACTAGAGCAACCCATATTAACCATCAATTCCACGTTTTTATCAAAACCCTAGATTTTCATAAGAATAAAAAACGAATATAACATCAATTTCTACCAAATAAAAGGTACCTTGATGTTCTATAGGCCTTAGATAACCCATTTCTTGCTAATGCACTGAAAAACCCTGATTTGGCTTGGATTCAAGCATGTTCTTGTGTTTAGGGTTTGAGTGGTGAAGGAGATGTGTTCTCCTGATGTATTTTCGTAACACACACTCATGTGTGTTATTGTTTTATTTTTATTTTTTTAATAATAATCAAGTTCATCACATTGGCAACTATAGCCCCTCAACTAACCCACCAGGTCATTTCCTTATAAGACTAACTAGTCAAGTTAGTTTTTTTTTTCCTATATCATTTGCTCTTTTATATAACTAATAACATTAACTAGGTTATTTCAATATTGGAACATAACCCTCATTGTTATTATTTAAGTCTCGTTTTATTATTTTGCTAATCACGCCCAATGGCATAATTAGACGAACAAATAGTTTTGGGGTGTTACACTTAATGATCTTTGAGTCATACTTGTGGTTATACATATGTTAGGGGAAGGCCTAGCATGTGTTAGGAAGCCTTTAGTGTGAAAAGGGCAACATATGCACAATTTTACGAGTCGTGTGGGTGATGTATGACTAAACAGGTGTTCTGTGTTGAGTTTTCTGAATAACTCATGCTTCACTAGACTTGGGGGGGGGGGGTATTATGTATGCAAAACGTCTAAATATGCACATATAATGAAAGTAATAAATGAAATGCTGTCACACCCCGCCCACACACCCCGCCCAGGTCAGGGCACTTACAGTGACCAGTCGGCGCAACTTAAGGCGAAAACGTAATCTCATTACATAACTTAAGCATTTATTACAAGACAGAGTGATCCAAGTACTACCAAGCTAAACAAAGCTCAACTATATAATAATATGAACCGTCTAAAGTATTCCAACTCTCAAGTAGGAACTCCCATTCCTTACACCATCAACCTATGATACATGCTCGAGTAATAAAAATACATCAGCACAAAGCTGGTGAGTCACATAAACTGACTCATTAGTAAAGCAAACACACCGAATACAGCCACATAAACTTTCACATTGATCAAGCATTTACACACACAGTCTACCGATTTCACAGCAGACCCACACCGTATACAACCACATAAACAATTTTATTGATCAAGTATGAACTCCATGCATGTCACCATAATCATAATCCAGACTAGGCATTATATATTCACACATACAGCCTCAAAACCCGTAACAAGGCCTGTAAGTGTATGTCCATGCCTGAAAAATATAATGATCATTATAATATATATAACACCCTGGATGCCACACACCTATGGTTCGATGCATATACATGCATGTTACCATAATCATAATCCGGACTAGGCATTATATATTCACACCTACAGCCTCAAAACCCGTAACAAGGACTGTAAGTGTATGTCCACGCCTAAAAAAAATAATGATCATTATAATATATATAACACCCTGGATGCCACACCTATGGTTCGATGCATATACATAATCAATCACCACCAAAACAATTTTATAAGCAAGTATCACGTTTTGAAAATAGTTTAAGTAACTCACCTGAACAAACTTTGCTGTGCATAATCCCAGTATCCACTAAGTATCACCATTTGTTTTACAATGAACCAAACCTATAACATAATATTTATATTTATTTATAATACTTCCTAACCCCGAATATATAATACTGATACTCTCAATATCATAACAAGTCTTAAACTAATACGTTAATGAGTTGAACCCGATTAGTCGATATAATCAACTTTATTAAAAAAAACTCGTTCATATATAAGCATAGTTCTTACAAAATCCATATTGTTTATCCGATTAATTTAATTAGATGACATCTATATATATTTATAAAACACAAAACTGTTATTTGGTACCACATATGTGTTGCTAAACATTAACCTTGCCCGACCACTTAGTCCGATTGATCTCGCATATTAACCATACTAGTAAATTTAAATGAAGTATTTCTAACTAATCTATATCTTTAGAAATACGTTTACCTCCTGATACAAATAATCTTGGGTAGACGAACCCGCCTAACACGACTAATCACCATCGCGCAACATAATCAGGAAGTTGTCTTTTACAGTCACCGTAAGGTCACCGTATCTCTGCCGTAGCACCTTCGTGAAACCGATGTTGCTTCATCATAACACCGTTATTGCCCTAAGCGTAGCCCTACCAACCACCGTCGTCGACTGTCACGGACCCATTACCCCTCGTCAGCTACCATCACCCTAACCCTCTCTTGGCTCCCTCTCTTCCTCTTTATCGGACCTCTCCTAGTCTTCCTCAATTTTTATATTTCTTTACTTCTATTGATGTATTTAGGAATGACATACCTTATAAGTTTGCATATAGATGGAAAATTGTTTGATTGAATAAATGACTGAAGCTAAAGAGTTGTTATATAAAGGGTTTGGACCGTCGTTATTTACCGACTATCTATGCCGACATTTGTAGGTAAAATATGCCAACTTAATTGACAAGAAATGTTCATTATGGATAAATATCAAACACAACACACACGTATGCTTACCCTTCTTTTTTTTTTTTTTTTAATTATTATTATATATATCAAAGAACAACATGTATTAGCTACAGTATCCACTTTGTCTTTTTCTGGGTTTTCATCCATCATCAATACATCATATTAGTTTTTTCCCATACATGTAGACATAACATTCTCAGCTCATGGGGTAAATGGCTTTCACTCTTTTTGAGGAGGTGTGGGTTCGACTCCCTCTTCCTTTTTATGTGGGCAACTTAGAATTTACCCAACTACTTGGCAGCCTCTTACCTATGTTTAATCGTGTAAAATCGTGTGTTCTTTTATTACTTATTTTCGTCTTAGGCCAAAGCGCACTACTAGAAAAATACCCCTATCTTGACACACATTTAATGACACGCGAGAATTCATGACACACAAAAGCGCGTGTCATTAAAAAATCGTCATCTTTTAAAAAAAATTGGCCAAACAATGACACTCTTTTTTGCGTGTCAAGAATCTAATGTCAAGATTTTAAAAAACATGACACTACAAGAATTGAGTGTCATGTTTGGTGTCAAATACTTCACATTTTTCAATTCCCGCGCCCTCTCTCTCTTCCTCTATTAGAGTGTTTGTTTGGGTGGATGGCACGTGGCATACATTATCCTATTTTATGATTTTTTTTAGGTGCGTTTATTTTACGATGCATAAGTCGCCGCACGTGAGAGTGCATCTTAGGTTGGCTGGTTCCCCATCGTTCTTTTTTTTTGGGCAAATCGATAAGTTTGCTGACCATGGGATGGAACCCAATTATGTTTTAAACCGTAGGTGCTACCGAAACGGTTACAAGTATTTGGCTTTATGATTCTCGATTGATTTAAACACGTATCGACATTTTTTTTGCATGTATCACGATCTTTTCTTATTGGATTATCTCAACTGATACCGATCATGTTCCCGCGGCGTAGCGCGGGGTTATTTTACTAGTTATTATTATTATACAACATTATTACTAAACGTTGTTTTATAATACTAGTTATATTTGTCTATTCTAAACACTTAATGTTCCAAAACGTTATTTACCAATTACGTACTCACTCAATAATTTTAGATATATGTTTAGCCATCTCATGTCTTAATAGTTCATTTTGCCTATCAACTACTCATTTCAACCGTTCTTAAGTATAGACCAAACATTTATGTGTATTAAAAAAAACGGGATGTTACAAATGCGTACGAATATTGACCTGGATCGTTGACTGTTGTCACATTCTCCCCTTGTTTTGAAATTTCGTCCGCGAAATCGAGTTTTCCTACTGGTCTCTGTAGTCATAGGAAAAAGAGCTGGGTACTTGCGTCTCATTTGGTCTTCGCGTTCCCATGTAAATTTGGGACCACGCTTTGCATTCCATCTAACTTTCACAAGTTTAGTGCAAATCCTTCTCAATTTCTGGACTTTCCAATCAGTCACCTCGATTGGCTCCTCAACGAAGTGGAGTTGATCATCGATGTGAATCTCTTCGGGAGGAATGATCAAAGATTCGTCAGACAAACACTTCTTCAGCTTGGATACGTGGAAAGTGTCATGAACACCATTGAGCTCTTCTGGTAACTTCAGCTTGTATGCCACGGGACCTACCCAAGAAAGTATTTCGAACGGACCTATGTATCGGGGATTAAGTTTTCCACGTTTGCCAAACCGTGGTACACCTTTCCAGGGAGAGACTTTCAAGAGTACCTTATCGCCAACCTGAAATTCAAGTTGTTTGCGATGGCGATCAGCATAACTCTTTTGACGATCTCGAGCGGCTTTCAAACGATCACGGATCTGAAAGATCTTATCGGTGGTCTCTTGAATGAGCTCGGGGCCAGTCAAATACTTTTCTCCAACTTCTGCCCAATACAAAGGAGATCTACACTCCATATAAGGCTTCAAATGGGGCAGCCTTGATGCTGGTGTGGTAACTGTTTTGTAAGAGAATTCAACCAATGGTAAATGAGAATCCCAGTTCCCACCAAAATCGATTACACATGCCCGAAGCATGTCTTCCAATGTCTGGATCATGCGTTCGCTCTGGCCATCGGTTTGTGGGTGATAGGCTGTGCTCATGTCTAAGCGAGAGCCTAATGCATCCATCAGTTTCTGCCATAATCGGAAAGTAAATCGACTGTCTCGTTCGGAAATGATTGAAACAGGCACCCATGCCTAGTTACAATCTCTTTGATGTACAGCTTGGCGAGTTTCTCTAGTTTGTCGGTTTCCTTGATCGGCAAGCAATGCGCGGATTTAGTCAACCTGTCAATAATTACCCAAATCGTGTCGTGATCATTGGACGTTTTAGGTAGTTTGGTGATGAAATCCATGGAGATCTGTTCCCATTTCCAAACATGAATCTCTAGTTGCTGCAGTAGACCGGACGACTTCTGATACTCAGCTTTGACCTTGGAGCAGGTAAGGTATCGACTGACGTATGTTGCAATCTCACCCTTAAGGTTGGGACACCAATTGAATTCCTTCACGTCCTTGTACATTTTGTCACCTCCGGGATGAATCGAGTACTTAGACTTGTGGGCTTCCTCAAGGATTAAATCGCGTAAGCCACCAAAACATGGTACCCAGATCCGGTTGGCAAAGTAAACCGTGCCATCAGACCTTGGTTTCAACAGATTAACCATCTTGAATAACGACTCACTTTTCAGGTTTTCACCTTTCAGAGCTTCTTGCTGAGCGTCACCTTTAGGCAGCCAAGAATGTAAACTTGAGACTAAAAAAGAACATTGTTAGCTATGTATAGAGAGGCAACATACTAAATAATGTATGTGTAGATGAGCTTAATTTATTCATCGTGCAAATCAATATAACGAGACAATTGGATTAACGAATAGTTACGTTTTGATATATTGTTGTAGTGACTTGGTGTTAAGTGGTCTAGTAACTACTAAAATAACAACTTTTACTGCAGCACATACCATCACTATCTTCTACATTTTTAGCCGCATTAGTATTCGCATAAAAGAGCACTTTTTCTACGGTTTACCACATTTTTATCTTGGCAAAAAGGTGTGTTCTCTGCTGTAGTTTTGATGTCGGAAACGTCTTGTCTTCAGTTTTATGCCATAATGGTTCAACTAAGTAGATAAATGACTATTTTTTGGGTTTATAATATAACGGGTCAGCCGGGTAAACAAATAGCAATGTTTTGATCCACTATTGTAGTGATTAAAGTTGGTTGCTATAGCACTATTGTCTTTATCATAATTTTCCTAAGTGTTCTGTTGTATGTTGTTTGTGAGATATAACACTAATTATTATATTGTTTTAAAAAGATTAATTACATATATCTCCCTATTTTCAACTATAATTACATATATACCCAACCTAAAATTTAAATTACATATACCCCCTACAAAACTTTATAAATTACATATATACCCATTCTATTAAAAATACATTAGAAAATAACTATTGTACCCAAATTCTTTTACTAAACTATATTCACGACAAGTCATACAACACATTCCTTGCATCCTACAACTTATATCTCATACGATCTTTCCAACTTAGTAAGTTATGAACACCAAGAACATGTAACAAGCAAAATGTTTCCATGTATCCTACAGCTTGATTTCACCGAAACGAGTGTTCAAACACTCTTACATAATCATTACTAAGCCCTCATATCATTACATTCATCATAACATGTAATGATATGAGGTGCTTAATAATAGAATGAGAATATTTGATATTTTTAATTTTTGGAAAGGGGAAATATGTAAAATAAAATTTTGACTTGGGTATATATGTATTTATGAAGTTTGGAAAGGGAAAATATGTAAATAAAATTTTGACTTGGGTATATATGTAATTTATGAAATTTGGAGGAGGATATATGTAATTGCCCCTTTTAAAAATTGTTTATCTATTGAACCGACATTGCATAGGAATTGAACTATCGTTGCATCCTAATTCTCTTTTAAACAGTTACAAAAAAAAAAAAAAAAAAAACTTAAAGATTTACAATTTCTTTTTAAGCAGATACATGAATATTTAAAGATTTACACATAGCAAAGATTTACACATGGGAATTGACTAACATTGCATACCATTTCTTTTTTAATAGGGGATAACGTTCATGTGTGTGACGCATCAATCATGCCGTATTCCAAATAGAAACCATGACACCACACAAGCTTCCCGGACTGCTCAAGAAAAATTTATGAAACTCACACCGGTTGGTCATGTGAAACACACAAAAATTTGAGGGAGCCCAACTACGTAGTTTTGACCCATTTGGTATATGTTTATAGTGTTAACCCATTTGGTAAATGTTTTTCTAGTTTTGACCCAATTGTTATATGTTTGTAGTCGCGACCCATTTGATATAAGTGTGTAGTTTTGACTCAATTGTTATGTGTTTATAGTTTTGAAAAAATTTATTGGTGTTGATGTTATTGTAGGAGCAAATTGCGATTTTGTTGGATAACCCGCAATTTAGAAATGGAATAATCCGGGCGATTCTTTCAAATACTGCGACACCGGACTTGGGAAACCAAAATCATGAAGAAGATCAAGGGAATGATAACACCGATGATGATGATGATTATGATATGTAGGTGCGATATTATGTGTTTAGTATGGTTTATGTAAACGATTTTAGGATGATATATTCGAATTTGGGATGCGTTTGTAAAATATTTTATGCTTTTTTCGGTTTTCCAATATTTAAATATCACTAGTAGGTTAAAATCAGCAGGTACCAAAAAAAAAGGTTATTAACGGCGACATGTCGCCGCTAATAATATGGCCATGTAGTGACGTGGCACAAGAAATAGTGGCGATCAAGGAGCAATAGCGACAAGACAAATAGCGGCGACAGTCGCCGCTATTAGCAATAGCGGCGACCTATGTGGCCGCTATTGCTCTGTTTTGTTGTAGTGTACGCGTATGTCACATTCACAAAGATGGCAGATCCCACCAACTCAAAAACAACAACGAGCAACACACTAGATGTTATCGTAGGAAAACCGTACAAAGATGTCATCCAAGAAGATTATATAGATCGCACACGAGTCACAACACCACGATCAAGCCTTCTAACAGTGAACCAGGTACCCCATGAAGATCAACAAAGAACCACCACTGCTTCTTTGCTAACCAGTGGAACAACTGATTTAGAAAAAAGATGCAGCGTAAACCTCACAATCAAATGGCAACTCTCAATCGACGAAGCAGGTCCCAGCTGCAACTATTCTTCCATGCAAAAATGAAAAAAAAATATATAAAATACAAAGGTACCTAAACAAGCACATGGTCCGTCAGCGATACCAAACAACTCAGGTATCCAGTATATATCCAGGTTAGACAACAGCAATAAGCCACCGTGATGCTAATGATCTCGCTGCAAAAAGTAAATGTTGCAACTTTTAACCTAACGCTTAGCTAAAATCAATAATATGCCTTTCATAGCATTTGTCGACAACACATACCTTCAACTATATGTAACTAGCATTATGTAACACTAACATGCAATTATATGTCATTAGGAAAACCATGCACCAATGTGACTTTGATGAATACCGACTGTTCATGAATATGAGGTCTTTATGTTTGTTCTACCTGTAAATACAGTTTACCAATGTTTATTATACTTTTTAGTTGTATTTATTGATGATTTTTATTTGGTTAAATGTTGCTAAACTACTTTGTTCTCATTAAGCAACTTTATTCTGTTCACATGCATTGTGTATTATTTTATCATTCAGGACTCAAATCCCATGATTTATAGTGGTCAGTAAATTGTGTCTTTGCAAATTGGTTGTTTGATAAAGGTGAGGTGTGTTTGTCTATTTACATGTAAATAAAATTTAACAATATTGAAATATTTGTCGTAAATTTGGAATTAGGTCGTTTTTTTGGAAGAGTTTAACAACATTGAAGCAGAATGTAGGTATTCTCACTTTCCTAAAAAGACGAAAATAATTTTTTTACTAGCATATAAATTAATGTTATTTTTTTGCTAATATAGATTATTTAGGGTGTTAAAGTGTTAATTTTCTGTTTTAGTATTATATATATATATAGAGTAAAGATTAAATAAAAAGTGTTTTTCGGTAAGAACTGTGAGAATTAAATGGGGTAAAAAAAATTTTTTTTAGAATTTTTTTTCCCATATGCTTAAACATTAATAAAAAAATTTTTTAATGTAATTGCGTCATTAAAGTAAATACATTAGTTTACACTAAAGTAATTATGTAATTACTCTACACGTAATTACTCTACACCAAAATTGTTTTTTTTTTTTAGTTTTCAATACTATAATACATGTTTAACAATATGGGGGAAAAAATTGAAAAAAAATAAAAAAAAATACACTCCTTTGATTCTCACAGTTCTTACCGAAAAAACATTTTGTACCGGATCTTTCATATATATATATATATATATATACATACATACATACATACAGTTAGTAACTTAAGTCACCTTTAAACCATTACCACCATCTCCTACCTTTTCATAATTCAACACACCTTTTCATAATATGGTTATTAAAGGATATATTGGAAACCCTTGTTATAGTGAAAACTCTGGAAACTCTAATTTCCCGAGTTTTTTTTATATGAAAATTTTAGGCTATGTAATATACATGATTTTAAGCATTTTGAGCCAAAAAAAAATCAAAAAAGCGCCAAGCACTTTTTTTTAAAAAAATAAATAAGTTTTCGGGTAACACATTGTTAACACATGTTAATTTCGCTTAACATGTGTTACCCGAAAACTTATTTAAAAAAAAAAAAAAGTGCTCGGCGCTTTTTTGATTTTTTTTGCTCAAAATGCTTAAAATCATGTATATTACATGCCCTAAAATTTTCAGGCCCTAAAAAGCTCGGGAAGTCAGAGTTTCCAAAGTTTTCTAGATAAGGAGGGTTTTCCATGGATCCTAACCCTTCATAATATAACTTAATTATATTATATGTGGTGTCTCTTCTTCAAATCATTACATTTTAAAAAATCATGTCTATTCATATGTTTTGTCTCACTTTCTAAATAATTAATTACCTATATTCTATATATACACAAACCTATATCTCCTACAGTCCTACCACAATTTACATAAAATCAAAAACCATCTACATATTCTAAATGGATACCACATTGGAAATCTAAAACCACTTCAATCGATACGAAGCCTCCATGGATATCACCATACGAAATCTCCAAATCTTCATATCTATTATTTTTGCTTGATGACATAAAAGATAATATACTATTTTCTCTTCACTTTATTCAATCTTTTTTTCAATCGACTCAACCTTTTCCAAAATTATCATTTTTTTTCTTCTTGAATCGTAATTACTATTTTTTTCTTTATTTTTCTTCTTCATTCAGTTCAATAAATTCAAGCATGTCTTTCAAACCTTTTTTATTACGATTATTATTCTTATTATTACAAATATTATTATTATTTTTATTATTATTACTAATATTATTATTATTTTTATTATTATTACTATTATTATTATTATTATTACTAATATTATTATTATTACGATTATTATTACTATTATTATTATTACTAATATTATTATTATTATTGAACGTGGACGAGTATAGATGATGTTATATTAATGATAGCATAACATGGAACTAGGAGTCTTTAACTAGATGTGTATAATTTTAGTGAACTTTTGACAACCAGGCATACATGTTATAAGCTGTAACAAATATAACACACTAGATTTCGGTACCAAAAGACCCAAGGCGCAGAGGTCATACCTTTCAACGAGGTTCTGGTGAAAAAAAAAAACACGCCTAAGACAAGCAAGGTGCACATCGGTTCAGGATGTTGCAGCCCTACTTTTGCTATCTCCAGACCACAGCAGCCCGAGACGAAATCAAATAGTGGGAAGACCTGAGGACTGTACCATAAAATGGTGGGTCAGTATCGGGTTACTGTGGATGGCGGGTCAGGTTAATAATAGCATGTAAATATATCAGAACATGTTATTGGGCTTCTAGCACTAGAATTGTAACTAACATTTGGATTATGTTATTTTATATGATATATTTATTAACTAAACCACATAAAAAGTCTATAAAATGTCAATAGTAACATTTAACATAATAAGAATTTTATGTAATAAACATTCAAAAAACATGTTAAATATATATTTTTCATAGTATTTACTTTGTTCAATCGAATCACCTTTTCTGTGTTTGTAACTTTCTTTCCTTCTTGAACAGCGACATCAACAATCGTTTAAAAAAATGGAGTTGTGGATGTGTTATTTTTTCATGAAAGATTATTTGTCTTCATGCTTTATTATTGAATCACGATAATAGTGACGTAATATTAAGGGGCATCGAAACACTAAACTTATATATGGAAACCCCATGTTACCGACTACCGATTTTAATCCAAACACTAAAGTTTTATGGGGCTGGCTAAATGCACTCCCCTTTTTTACTAATTGCACTCCCTTCTAAAAGTTATCAAATTCTATCATTCTACTTTAAAAAAAATCATTTTAGTAACTCATCTTTGTGTAATCAACCCTTTTCAAGTTACTCACCCCATGAACATCATCTTCATCACATAATTGAACCATCGTCGTCCCATGAATCTTGTCATCATCTCGGTGGTACAAAGCCCCATCTAAAATATTGTTAGTTTTAATCTTTATGATTTAATTACTATAATTTGAGACAAACTTAGATCAGGATAGAAGAGGAAATTTTTTAAAAAAATATAAGGTTTAATTATGTTTATTTAAAAACTTTAAGAGGGAGTGTAATCAGTAAAAATAATATAAAGGGAGTGTATTTAGCAACACCCAAGTTTTATATCCGGATACTTTTTGTTTAGATAGCCTAATTTTGTTCATTTTTTCCAAATATGTTATTCTGTTGCTTGCAATTTAATTTGATATGGTATTAGTCTCTTTAATTACGCCATTTATTAATATTTGTTGTTTGATGGTTTTTTTTTTTTTTTTTTTTTTTTTTTTTTTTTTTTTTTTTTATAGATTTTAGTTTGTGTACGTACGTCAGTTCTAAATTTACATCACTGACAGTATAATAACTATAGATGTTTTGCAAGTATGATATTTTGTAATAAAAGTTGATAAGATAATCATTGAATCGAATAAATACGATTTGAATTATTGTTTTCACATTTTTTAAGGCGGATTTTCTATGTTGCAGCAGAGATCATCACAACCCTCAGAAGGGGAATCCCCTAGCCACTCTACAATGGTCAGACTATGTTGTCTTAACCGGGCCCACGCTGACGCGAGAGTGGCCGGCCCACAAGCGGGTCGAGGCTGCGCATAAGGGGCACTAAGACTTCCACCCGGAAAATTTCCCGCCACCTGCCACTTGACAGATGTTGCACCCTCTACAAGAGGCAAACCTCTCTGGAGTAAATGCACGGTAATAGAAAACCAAAGGGCCATCAGAATCAAACCTGGCACCTACAAGTAGGTTAGTTTCGACCATCACTTGGCAATACCAACACCTGCCGCCCATAGGATTCAAACCTAGCTCCTCCAGAGAGAAAGCCGGTTCTACCACCAATGGCTACACATGTGGGATAATTATTGTTTTCACATAATTTGTATGTTTTTGTGGTTTTGTTTATAATGTCAATATTTAATGTATTGAAACTAATACTTCTACCTGAAACGATTTCAACACCACAAACACTTTCAAAGACCTTTTTCTTAAAAAATGTTAATCTTTATTTCCAAGGATTCTGATTAAAATTCTTTTAATGTGATTACGCTTACGTGATCGGAACCAAAATCACGGTTCGCGCGTTGATGCTTCTACTTTTGGTATTTCCATTGTGATTTTCATATTTATGTAGGTTTAATTGATCAACTTGATGTTTTAAAATGTGTTTAATTGCGTAATTTTAATGATATTTGATATGTTGTTTCAAATTTCTTTGTTTTGTTGATTTTCTTAGGTTGTGTTGTTTTATCGCCATACTAATTTTGAGTTGAAAAGAAATTAACTTTTCAGTTGATATTTGGGGAAAATTGAATTTAGTTATGAGGTTATGTTAAAAGATGCAAAAAATGTAATTTGTATGTTGTGTTTTTTATGCTTGCATTTTTATTTTTAGATGGATGATGATGACTTGAATATGCAAAATTATGTCTATTAATTTTTTTAATTTAATTAAAAATCTAATTAACACATACTCGTGGAAAATTACATCAAGATAGCGGGTAGACGGGCAACAAGCTGCGCCGCCAACCCCTTCTGAATGGCAAACCCTAACCTACTAAAAACAAACCCATGCCCTCGTGGCGACGAGACATTGCTATGAATAACACGTTGAACTCTAGTCAGAAAACGGATGACTTCCGGTGCCAGGGAGCCAAAGGTATCAAATGCCAGGGGTACGAAAACGTGTTGGTTCTCCTCACAAGCTTTAGCATGTTTCTCAACTTTCTTCACCTCTGCTTTCCGCACCGCTTGCCCTACTACAAAACCATTATCCCTCAAACCAACCAGGGGAGATACACCTGTTAGGTCGACACAAGCGTGTTTCCCCCCGGCCCACCCAAAGACAAACAGGTCTGATGGACGTAGGGTGGATCTCCCTTCTGCGGGGTCCGAGAGGAAATTCACAGGCGCCTCCTTTTTTGCTGAGATCCCAGCCCTTCTTAAAATATCCCAAAGAACGTCACGTACCCAGTCATGCCTATATTTGAAACCAGGCAACTCCTTACAGTGAACTGCGTGTTCCCCGTATTTGTCTAAGCATGCCTTACGGCAAATCGGGCAGGCTTCATCTTCGTGGTACATGGGGATCATCAAACGATATTTGAGAATGGCCCTATATTCAACCCCAGACATGGTTTGGCCCAAACCTTCGATCGGGATGACATTCAGGAAATCTTGGGCATGGGGGCTTTGCAAGCATGCTATAACTGCCTTTTGGCGGGAAGACAGATCAAAAGCTTCACCCAGGCTCTGTGCGATTTTGCCAAAAAGGGCATTCGCCAAAGTTTTCTGAGGCTTTGGGGGGGGGGCGGTGTCCTTGTTAGAAAAACCGCCAATATCAAAACCTGGGAGATAGTCATTTATCCTGTCAAGGGCCTGCACGTAGTCCAAGTCCACGTCAACAACCCCGCTATTCCTTAAGATGTGGTCTTGGAGATTCCAAGACTGAGCTCGGGATGCCACAAAAGCATACACCCCAACATCCTTTGCTGAGAGAAGCCCTAATCCTCCCAAACGCATCGGCAAGGAAGCTAGTCGCCACTGTAGGTCGCCAAAGAATGGACCCCCACATACCACTATGTCTTCAATAGCTTCCCGTAGACCCTTATCAAAACATGATACCGCTTCATCTATCATGGCGGGTTGGCAGGTCCGCAAACCAAAAAGCAACTTAGCGACTCCCATACAAGATCTGAGCAAGAGGAGTTCACTTTGAGGATCCCGAAGGCAGGGCAACAGTTTCATAAGATCAACCGCGCGCAAGGCTCTTCGCCTGTCTATTATAAATCTTCTTTCAATAAATACCTTACATTGAAACATTTCTTTCTACAATGGCTTTTTTTCAGGTTTTTTCTTACCAATAAACCTTCAAAACACGTAGTAGGTATGCCAGGTTTAAAAAAAAGAAAAAAAGAAAAATCTAGACTACCATCCTTTTGCTAAAATGTCCGTTTTGGTTATATTAAAAAAAACCTTTGTTTACTTAAAAGAAAAAAATACATTTATTTTTTTACTTATTTATTATATAACCATATGTCAACACCAACATTAGTGATTGCACGTTCTGCGAACTCATCGTTTTCTTCACAACAAGATATAATGTGGTTACTCTTTTGGTATTGTCACAAGTCACAATGTTTAAGTATGACAGTGATTTGGTCAGAAAGTTTCTGTTAATTTAATGTGTCTGATTCTTGGTAGATCCTTTTAGGATCGGCTAACCGCTACGATTTGTGATAGATTCGTGTGATCGCCTACTGCAATGGCGTAGTGAACCAGAATGTTTCGGAAATTGTCACGATTAAGATTTTTCATTGACAGCTCTTTCGTCTTTTTCAAACATGTTGGCAAATGTTTTGACTAAAATTTTGGGTTTAGAAATTTCAAATTTTAAATGGTAAAATGATCTGGGAATGTGGATGACATGAAGCTTAAAATAAATAATTCACTTCATTCATTTGATTTTAAGAGTTGAATTTCTTTATGCATCTTCATTAATCTGCCGATTAATCTTTCTCTTTCGCTCGGTAAACGTACTGTCCCATAAACATTTGATATATTTGGTATTTTTGTGTTATACGCTGAATCGATTACCTGCAATTGCGTATTTTCATCATGAACATTCCGCTGCAACGCGCGGGTTGGCGTCAACTCATTATAAGTAAAATATAACATTAAATTTGATATATTTGGTATTTTCGCGTTATACGCCGAATCGATTTACAATAATTGCGTATTTTCATCATGAACATCCCGCTGCAACGCGCGGGTTGACGTCATCTCGTTTCTATAAATAATGAATACAAGTCATGTTTAAAAAAATAATATTAGAGTTGTTGATGGATGTTGCTCATGCATATATACCATGCTATTGCTCCAATGGGTCAGATTCAGGAGGTGGACAAAACAAAACAAAGCAAAAGAAAGTGTTTTAAATGGGAGCTGTTGGAAAAACAATAAAGTAAACGGTAAAAGTAATGACCTGTTTATCTTTGTTGTTTTCAAAATAAATATTTTATACAAGACAATTCTTTTTGCTCTTTGTCGAATTCATGGAAAAGTCAATTTTATGAAGATTTAGCACTATATCTATTGTACGTTATGCAAGAATTGATCCATGAATGTGGGGCTTCTTGGACACATGAAGATAAGTTAGTATGTGTTGTATGTTGACGACTTAGGTTTTCGCTCGATGTAAATCGTTTTGGCATTTAATGTAATAAATCGACACTATACTAATAAAATGTTTACTGATGCCGCGCTTCAACATGCATTACCAATTAAAGGTGTAGAGGTTGATGGTAAAGCTGGGTGGGTTAGGAGATTGAAAGAGGAGAATGGGATTTCTATTTTGGCATTGCAAGAAATTTTGTGCAGTGTAGCTAGGGATTTTGTTGCTGCAAATTTTTGGGGGAGGGGTATTTTTGAGCTGGAATGTGTTGATTCTTTGGGTAGATCAGGGGGTTTGATGACGTTTTGGGATCCTAATGTGTTTGTTAAAACGAGCTCCATCAAAAATCAGAATTTTTTGGTCATTTCGGGTTACTTGAAGGAAGATGAGACTAAAATAAATATTGTTAACGCTTATGCGCCGCAAAGGGCTAGTGATAAAAAGGTTCTTTGGGGTGCTTTGCTGAATTTGGTTAGGTGTAATCAAGGTTTATGGTGCTTTCATGGAGATTTTAATGCTGTTATATCTCCGGATGAGAGGAAAAATTCGGTTTTTAATCTATCTATTGTTGCTGACTCTAATGATTTTATTAATGAGGCATGCTTATTAGAATATGGGATGAAAGGTAAACGATATACTTTTATCTCAGGGGTTGGGGAAAGCGTAAGATGAGTAAACTTGACAGATTTCTGGTTTGTACGGAATTCTTTAACTGATAGCCTAATGCTTGTCTTAGGGCACTTCCGAAGAATCTCTCGGATCATTGCCCGGTTGTTTTGATGTTGGTTAATAAAAATTATGGCGCAAGGCCTTTTCGGTGGTTTAATTCGTGGTTGGATAGAGATGGGTGCAAGGATATGGTGGTTAATGTTTTAGAGGGTTTTCAGGCATCTGGGCCAGGGGACATTGTGTTATGTAACAAATTTCGGTATTTGAGATATATGATTAGGAAGTGGAAATATAAGTTAGACTCTATTGAAGGTGAGGAATTAAATGCTCTTAAAGAGGATATTGATAGGATCGAGTTGGTTATGGAAACACGGGACCTTACTGAAGAAGAGGAATGGGTGTGGACAAAATGTAAAAAAGGGGTAGGGGAATTGGAAATGCACAAACTTAAAGATTTGAAGTAGCGGTCTAGGATTAAATGGGCCTTACATGGGGATGATAATACGGCTTTTTTCCATGGGATGATTAATGGTAGAACGGTCGCTAACTCGATTCTGGTATTATGGTCAATGATGTGTGGGTTATTAAACCAAGCTGGGTGAAGAGGGAGGTGCTCAAGTTTTTTCGGAACCACTTTAAAGATAATATTAAGCAAAGACCTAAGTTGGTTTGTAGTAATCTGAAAAAAATTCCAGGTGATTTGATTGACAGCCTTATTACTCCATTTACTAAGGAAGAGATCAAAGTGGCTGTGTTTGACTGCGGTGCGGACAAGGCTCCTGGCCCGGATGGATTTAATTTCAGCTTCATCCAGAAATTCTAGAGTTATTTGGAAGCTGATTTATGATACTGGTGTGATAAATAGAGGTTGTAGCTCCTCTTTTATCACTCTTATTCCTAAACGAAAAAATCCGGTGGGGCTTAAAGATTACCGTCCTATTACTTTGATTGGCATCATTAGTAAAGTCATCTCGAAGGTTTTAGCGACTCGCTTGAAAGGGGTTATTGGTTCGGTTATTTCTGATAATCAATCGGGTTTTTGAGCGGAAGATTCATCTTGGATGGCCCGTTATTAATAAATGAGATCATGTCTTGGATTAAACGGAGAGATAAAAAAGCCTTTTTGTTAAATTGGACTTTGAAAAGGTGTACGACAACGTAAATTCGGAGTTTTTGCTATGTATCCTACACCAAATGGGCTTTCCTGATAGATGATGCAAGTGGGTGAAGGGTATTTTGCGTCATCTAGATTCGCTATTATTGTTAATGGCTCTCCCACCTTCGAGTTTCAATGTGAAAAGGGTATCCGGCAAGGAGACCCTTTATCTCCTTTCCTTCTTTTAGTAGTCATGGAGGCATTGTCTTGTATGCTCTCTAAAGCCAAAGATGGTCGAGATGTTGTAGGGGTGAAGTTGTCTAGAGATGGTCCGGAGATCTCTCATCTTTTCTATGCTGATGATGCGCTTATTTTGGGAGATTAGTCGAGTGATAATATTGGAAATGTGGCTAGAATTTTGAGATGCTTTTATGCTTGTTCGGGTCTCAAAATTAATATCCACAAATCTAATTTATTTTGGATTGGTACGGAAGGAGGTGAAGTTTTAGAGATGGCTAAAATCGTTGGTTGTAAGATCCGCTCGTCTCCTTTAGATTATTTGGGGATTATGGTAGATGCCAACATGAACAAAATCAGCAAGTGGCGAAAGGTTATTGAGGTGTTTAGTGCTCGTCTTGCCTTATGGAAAGCTAATTGTCTCTCCATTGGGGGAAGACTGACTTTGATCAAGGCGGTGCTTGAAAGTTTACCAATTTATTACTTATCTTTGTAAAAGCTCCGGTGGCCGTGACGGAAAAACTCGAAGGTATGATGAAAAAATTCCTTTGGGCGGGTTCTAATACTTCTTCTAAAATTCATTGGGTTGATTGGGAGAGGATTTGTAAGCCTAAAAAGAAAGGTGGTTTAGGGATTTCTCGGTTAAAGGATGTTAATGAAACCTTACTTCTTAAGTGGGTTTGGCGTTTTAAAACGGAGTATAATAGTTTGTGGAGGCGTGTGATTGAGGTTTGTCATGCGGGGAGGAGCACGTGTTCGTTTCTATCGTGTAATTCCTGTGTTAGTGGCTGCTGGCCAGCTATTGTTAAAAATGGTAATCAGGTTCTTTTTGGAGATAAACATGTCAGCGATTTCATTAAAGGGAGGCTGGGTAATGGGAGTTCCAACAGGTTTTGGTTAGATGTTTGGCTGTTTGATGTGCCGATCAAAGATACATGTCCGTTTTTGTTCAATCGAGCTGGAAGACTAAAGTTGCCGATTGCTGGACTGTTTCTGGTTGGAGGCCGTTTGATTATGATCAGCTTTTTTCAGACAGAGAGCTCGAAGAATGGTCTATGTTATCAAATGCGCTTGCAGGGTTCAGCTTGGTCCTGATAAATGGGTTTGGTTAGGATCTCGGGACGGTTCATTTTCGGTCAGCAGTGCAAAAGCTTTGCTTCGGTCCAGTTCAGGAGATGATAATTATTTCAAATACAAATGGGTTTCTTGGGTTCCACTGAAATGTAATATCCTTGCCTGGAGAGCAGAAATGGATAGAGTTCCGACAGTCGTTGCACTAGCACGGAGGAATATTCACGTTGTTGAAGATCGGTGTAGATTATGTGATGTTGATTTGGAGACGGCTCTTCACCTTTTCACGGGTTGTGGCTTCTCATTCGGAGTATGACTTCACGTCGGTAAGTGTTTAAAATTGGATCCAATTTATGCTTTTGACGTTCGAGATATGCTGGAGCTATACAAAGGCAATCGGTTTGGAAAGGAAGGCAAGAAGTTGGTCCATGGTGTTATCGTTGTGGCTTTTTGGTGCATTTGAAAGGAAAGAAATGATAGGATTTTTAGAAGGAAAGAGTCTAAAGTGTTTGATGTAGTTGCTAATATCAAGTCTTTGTCTTTCTTTTGGTATAAGCATAGGTTGAGACATGAAAACCTTCAGTGGAGGGATTGGGTCGTTTGTCCTTTGTACATGCTGTAATTGGTGTTTGGTCTGTCGGTCCTTGTTTTAAGGGCTGGTCCGTTTTTTGAATGAAAGTCATGGTTCAAAAAACAATGATGGCAAGATAAGATTTTCTTTTCTAGTGAAAAATTACTAATATTATTTTATTTTATATGAAATATTGTCTTTTATTTATTTTTTTCTCTTAACTTTTTCTGTTGCAGCGAAGAATTTCATGTACACTTCTACAGTAACATTTATTATTTTACTTTTTTTTTATCGGCAAACTTCAACATATCATTCATCACCAAATTATAATACATGGATTATATCTAGAAAGGTGCTATCTACAAACCACTACACCAAATAAGTTACATACACTTCTAAGTTATAGGAACATCAAATTTCACCCACGTGTCCCATGTCCGACCCGGTTGTTTACATAAGTGTTTCACCCAAGTGAACGCCAATGCTTGTGCTTTACCAAAAATGTTTACGACATTGATCCTCTTGCCATTGAAAATCAAGTCGTTTTTTGCTTTCCATAGCGTCCAACAAGCCGCGAGGATAACTATCCGGATGAGTCTTCTCTTCTTTTCATACGTTTCTTCAACCCAGACACTAATTCTCTCATTCCTCCGTCGAAGTTCGATCTCTTCCGATATTCTTTTGCCCGACGAAACCAAAACAACAACCGTTTCAAAGGAAAAGTTCCCGTCACGAGCACCAGCTTCTGACCCCTGGACTATTGTACCGAAAGATTTGGCTATCTTATCGATTACCTCTTTATCCCAAAAGTGAACCGGTACCCCCATCACCTTAAGCCACACTACTCATTGGACAGCCGGTGTTTGACCCTCCCATCGGACTAGGTTATTGAACCAAAACTTCCATGTGTCCTCCCTTTCTGTACGGAATTTCTCCGCCAAGGAGACGGTTATGAAAGTTAGCATCACATACATCCCACCCACATACTTGAACGTCACATCTTTGGTTTCCATTTTAGTTAGGAAATCCTCCATACGACATAGACGAACAATGTCTTTCACTTCACCGATCAACGAACATCTTCCCAGCACGAACTGAATTTGGTAGGACTTATTTGGGACGGTGACAATGTTTCTCTTAGAGTTACCGAGAATAGGAGGAAATTGAACATTGTCACCCCACATCGGAGTCTTGCCATTATCATGCAGCATGGTACTTTGTCCAAGACCATTAGATTGTTTAGACTGGTTCATAGTATGTTGCTTCCCGACGTCATGAGTCTGCTTGCTATCCTCCTTCATAAACTTAGCGACGTTAACATGCAGCCTTCCTTCCCACAATCTAACCATGGCCAATGCTTTGCCCATCTCATCCACATTTTTGACCCCCCTGAATCTGATGAAAGCAAAGTACCTTCCTGTTTTGTCTCTTCTCCTAGGTAGATATGCGTCCGACATGTTTCTGCATACCTTGAACTCTCTCCAAATCATACCGAGAGAACAGTTACTCTGCAGATTGGAGATAAAGAACGTGATCGTACCTTCGTCTTTGTTTGTTGTTGTCGTCTCCCCATCCCTGTGATTTGGTCGCTGGCCGTTCCTCTTCCGTCTTCGGGGAAATTCCCACACTCTCTCCATGGCCGTTCCTATTTAATATTTTACTTGTTTGATTACGTTATTAGTATACATATAATTATTTTATTGTTACATTATTATGAAAGACACGTAACGTATTGCTTTACTTATTTATTATTTTATTACGATTTATATTTGATTAATTATTACTATATTATATTATATATAATATTAAATAAAAGACACGTTAATAGTGTCTCTATTTTGCAAACGTACACTAGCAAACTATCCTACCATGCATCTCTGTTATTTTGCTAGCGTGTACTGCCCCTAATTTACTAACGTATACCAAAAAAAAATATATTTTTATAAAACTTCTTTCAATTTGGTACCAGGACTGGTTTTCTCCGTTTTAGGGATTAAAATTTGGTACCGGGTACTCATACCGAAACGACACTTTCACTATCGGTATAGTGATGTTTTTACTGTTGAGAACCTTGCCAGTAAACTGGTTTTAAAACTGAACGGCTTAAAACAATCCCAATGGTTATATCGGTTTTGAAGTTTTCTAAAAAAAAATCTGGTTTTAAAACTGAACGGCTTCTTCCTAAAAAACGTTAGAAGTTTTTTAGATTAGTTTATATAAACAACATTTACCTTATATTATCTCTAATGTCTACCAAACTTTCAAAGAAACAGGTTTCCCGCAGCGAAGTGTCAGAAACTAAAATACTAGTTTGGTTTATATATGCCCGCAAAAGTCATGCCTTTTTTACTATTCGTGGGTTTAATTTATTAGTTCTTATTCACATGTTTTAACACACTAAACACTAGGTAATAGGTATAACGTTATTAGAAATAATTGCTTTGGAATTAAGTGACGGAAAATGTTTTTGGTCTTTTGGATGTTATATTTTTTAGAATTTTGTGATAAAATAAAGAAGTTAAAATTTAGTACACATTTTATACTTATAGTTATCTCAACCAAATACTTAACACCGTAAAAGGGTGAAAACCCAAATAATTAAAGAGTGTTCACCCAAGAGACTATGGGTTTATTTTCAGTAAGATAATGCAATAGTTAATACCATCAAAGGGTGAAAATGCATTCGTTTGCGAATGATGATAGACTACATGGCACAACCACCTTTTAGCAATTAAAGACCCTTGATCCCTAGGGACAAAGGTTTATTTTCAGTATGATAGGTTTGTTAGTTAAAAGAAGGTTGGGGTGTAATTTGTTATCCGTTTGTCTGCCGCATTAATGTAAAATTGCTTTTTTTTATCATGGAATGATAGATGTATATGTTATCATTTGTGTGACTATTTTAAATAGCCTATGAGGATTGACGAGATCATTTTAAACCCTAAATGCATTCATGTCTTCAATAAAAGTAGTCAAATCTGAATACAATGATCCACCTTCTTCAAGAGCGGTGTGTGCTTTCTCCTTCAATTCTCGAGCTCGCATTCTCAGTCTTCACCATCTTCCACATCCATCACCGTCGCTACTGCCCTCTCGATCGCCTACCGCTTCACACCATCACATGTAGAAGTCGCACTCCACTCCACATCACCAATTGAAACTCCGATTCGTAAAACATCCGTCACGAATTTCGCATTATAAAACTGCTCAGCCATGACTGGCCAAGCCACCATCGCCACACCACTTGAAACACCTTCCAACAACGAGTTCCACCCATAGTGTGTCAAAAACCCGCCAACCGATTCATGATCTAGAATCAACCCTTGTGGTGTCCACCCCTTTATTATCAACCCTTTCCCTTTCGCCTCCATCCTCGCCTCAAATCCTTCGGGAATCAACGTTTCTTGATCGGTTCGGACGACCCAAATGAAGTTTACATCGCACGCCTCTAGCGCCATAGCGATCTCATAAAGCTGCGAGCACGTAACTTTCACCATGCTACCAAAACTTACGTAAATAACCGAATTAGACAGCTTCGACCCAATTGAAATACGTTGCGCAATGCTCGAAAGTATAGCAAAGTTAAGATTAACACCAACATATTTAACTAGAAAAGATCATTTCTTTATGATGTCGAAAATACGTATCTTGTCTCAAACATTGTGTCGATCATTTACATCAAGTTCAAAATAAGGGTTTCCCACCTATATCCCAACCCAATGGTAAATAGAGGTGAAGCCCCCGATAAAATTCTGGCATCCCGTATTCCACCGTACTAGCCACAAATATGTTCAGCACTTAGTTACCTGGAAGATATGTTTAAAAAGACGTCAATATATACATATTAGTGAGTTCACATGTTTAAGCTTCACATCACAAAACATTTCAAAATCATGCCTGTAACAGATCTAGATTAAGTGGTGTAGATCATATGTAAAGAGTAGCGAGCTCCTAAATGGCGACGAAAACCAATCCTGGGCCCATAACTAAACAAGACCACACAATACATTTTCCCCGAGCGAGTTGTTTTTCGAAACAACAACCCAGTTCAGAATTCGTGCACCCCTTGTCTTTACCGGGTTGACGTTATGAACCTGGGGTGGGCCTTGTCATGCACCAATAGTACTATCCAAATATTCCTTCGGTTTAATATCCCTTAAATCATGGTTACAGTGAACATGTGAGGATCTACCCTGACATGGTTTCCGTTACCTAGGTACCCATCATGCTACTTATCATCTTCGACTCGACTCACTTTAACGTATATTTATCTTCCCGTAAATATACTAGGGTCTTGTCGGTCAAGACTTTAGGTTACGACAGTTTTACAAACATATCTTTCCCCCAGAGTGTTTAGAAAATAGTTCAAAAGAGGGACGTGAAACTCACCTCAATAACAATGTCCACGCAGTAGTAGAGAATAACTATAGTTTCCACAGTCAAACACCTACAAGTGTTTTAGTCATATAAGACGCTAGGTCTTAAGTGTGTGTTTTACCGGAAAGTTGTACACCAACTCCCAACACCACTATTTACATACATTTCCCCGTTTAATTAAAACACAATTCCTAAGTCTGTTGGTGATGGATTACCCCCGTTATAAGTTTCACGTAACTTATATTTTAATAACCGTTCAAGATTGTTCGTCCCAGCGAACTCTAATTATTGCCTTAATTCATCACGTTATGATCTTGTTATCCAATATATATTTACAATATATATATATATATATTTACTAACTTGAAATAACATTATCTCCGGCTCGACTCACTTTACCGTATATTTATTTTCCCATTAAATAATTATACCAGGATCTTGCTGATCGAGATTTCATTTTCAACTTTCGACTCGACTCACTTTACCGTGTATTTATTTTCCCATTAAATAAATATGCTAGGATCTTGTTAATTCGAGTTTTCATATCACATAATTAAGTTTTCATACTTAATTTTCATTTAAACATCTAATCTTTAAAGATTATTATTCATGTAAATATCAGGTCAAAAAGTTTTAAATATTTTTTGTTATCTTTTCATTTTTATTTTGAATGCCACTTTGTCCATTTAGCAAAGATAAGATTTTCTAATGTCATTCAATTTGCTTTCACAAGGAAAGTAATAGTGGCCGAGATTAATTGTTTGTCACACCCCAACCGACGGCGGAATACATCGGGGCTAGACTTGGGATAGATTGTTCAAAAACTTCATGACACTAGAATTCGTGACAATATAATTTAAAGATAAAATTTCATTCATTTCGATTCATACTCTAAAACAGAAATACAAGTTGTTCAAATAAAGGAAAAATACAACAACATGAACATGATAAATGTAAACTAGTTTTGAGTTTCTAGTCCATTCCTAAGTAGATTTCTTGAATATCCTGCATCAAACATTTCCTGCAACATGTATAAAATATCCGTCAACACATAAAGCATTGGTGAGCATACTAGTTTTTAGTCTAAGTATATAGTATAAGAAAAGTCTACTCGAATCATCATGTTATAGGCATATGCACGTAGAACCATACAAACGGCAACAACACTCGATAACACAAAAGACTTCATCTTATCATGACCCATAAAGGGGGCGGCGTGTCAACCTATAGCGCTATACATGTAAGGTGGGTTGTTAACTAATCGTACATTTGTATGTAAGACTTTGAATTCTAGCATGGCATAGCATAATAGTTTTAAGAGCATGAAATCGTTTAAGTTTTGATAGTGATACATGTTGAGCCCCAAAGAATAAAGAATAAAAGGGGGACAAGTATGAACTCACCTTTGGGTGCGTCTTGATATAGTTCCAAAGATAAGTCTTGGTAGTTTAAGTTTAGCTCTGATTAACTAGAATTAAGAATTAGAGCGTCTTAGGTTTGAGTTTAGATTATAGGTTCAAGAGATTCATGCAAGCCATTTAGGCAAACCAAAACATAAATCGCCTTTTGGGCAATCTGGATGGTCATGAGAATGAGTTAGACCAAGCACAAAATCATCATAGATGACTCGGATGGTATAAGGTTAGGAATGTGAATCCGATTAATATGTTCATGTCATAACCACTTCGCTTATGGGATAAACGTGGGTTTTGGACACGGGATTCCCCTTTCTAATGTGGATAAATCCATGGCACAAGAAGGGTCAAGAGAGTTGGTAAGGTAGGGTGTAACCACAAACCTTCCAATGATTGATAATAAACTAGTAAGATAGAAATTTGAAAGTATATGTTTATATTATTATATAGTATAGGTAAGATGTTTAAGTAAAGTTTGGGGACTGATTTGAATGAGTCTTGACTCTCCTTTGTCACCCAATACCATAGCACAAATCTTCCTAACATTAGATTGTTAGTAGACTTGGTTGGTTCCTTCACAACAAACATTTCTTAGGACATAAAAACAATTCAAAAAACAAACTCATTTGAGACTTCTTTTAGGCGCTTTACCCTTATCACACTTTTGTGGATAAATGTGGGGAAGATCTTAGAGGGTTCTCCAAGGAGCTTTGGTTAGAAAAGAGAAGGAAAATTAGAAGAATAGAGCAAGTTTGAGCTTTGAACTTACTGATTATGTTTTCAGAAAGTTTGCTCTATAAACTTGAAGATTAGAGAGCGATTATGGAGAGATTAAGGATGAACAAGAGATTAAAGGGTGAGGAGGAGGTGTATTTATAAGTGGATTAAGGTGGTTGGGTATTAAATGGAGTAAATGGGGTGGTTAGGAAGAGATTATGTGGTAGTTAAGAGTTTAGTCATAGTTGTGTTTAATTCTACTGTTGTCCCCCACTCGAGTCCAAAAAATAGAATCGAACACATTTGTGTTCTATTATGTAGTTGTTGTTTTTTTTTTGTCAAAAGTCAAAGCAGACAACAATCACGTTCTTTGTTTTCTCGTAAGAAAAGTACTTTTAAAATTTTAACCCAAGGCCATACGTTAAAATTTAAGAGTTTGACCGACTGAAGCATTTTTGTAAATAGTGAAGGAAGAGAGTACGTATATGAAGTTAATGCAGCAAATTTTGGAAAGAGAAGTAATTATATGGTATAAAATAGTGAAAATTGAAGGTAATTAAGTATATATTGTATAACATATAGATATATTGGGAAAATAAGTAGTTATACGGTATAGAATAGTGAAAGCTGAAGGTGGTTAAGTATATTGTATAACATATAGAAATTTTGGGGGAAAGTATGTAATCATACGATATAACGTATATGAAATAGTACAAATTTTTTGCTTGTAAAAGAGATGTCATTAGATAATTGGGTGGGATAGTAAATATGTGAGCATAATAAGTGACTAGATGTGGGAATGAGTAGTAATTAGTAATAGATATTTGGTTTGCACAAGGTCAAAAATTATGCTAGGAAAAACTTTTTTAAAAGTGATTAAATAAACGAGAAATTGGACTATTTGGAAAACAACTTTTTGGCGAAATAAATAGTAGTTATTTAGTTTTGAAATCCTATACACAATTAGTCAAGAAAATATATGAAAGTGAGAGACGGATCTTGTTTTACATGCATCAATCCCTTAAGGGATTAAGGACGGAGGTTACGGGACTTAGAACGAGATTCTTGATAATGGGAGGATTGCTGATTAAGCAAGGAAAAGCAAAAGGAAAGGAACGAAGTTGATGGAGATTACAAGTATAGGTTGTTCACGGAAAGGACAAGGTTATAATATGCATAAAAGATAAATAATGCAAGGGTAATTAGACTAGTAAACTATAACATAAACGGTATCGCAAAAGATAATTAACGTAAGTGTTAGTCAAAATTTAAACTCGACACCCAAACTTCTCATGGCACGAATAACTCTACTTTTGGTAGTATGACAGGACATTTATGTATAGGATGTACCGGCGGCGTATCCACCATGCCGTTATCATACCCCATCCGTGTTGTTATTCAAGTCATGGTACGTTACACACGCCGGGACTCGTTATGTTTTCCATGCGCCCATTTTTTGTAATTACGTGTGCACCCGTAATTAGTCCAATTGTCGTATGGTCCACATAATTTGTCTTACTTATGTGTGGGTTACTAGTGGACACAAAATAATTATACACAAAGGAAAAAACAATAGGCTAAGGCATTAAATAGTTTTGATGTTGTAAACATAACAAATAACGTGACATGCAAACACATAATGAGAAAAGGCATTAACCAGTTTTTTGATGTTGTTAATCGTACGTGTTTTGGCGTAGATATATGGTTTCATGACATAGTGGTGTAGACTTGTTCTTATGCGGTTACATTCAGATGATAAAATCAAACAAAAGAATGGACAGTTGGATTCCTAATGAAAACACGTAAAATGTTTTGACTGAGGGCAACATAGAATTCGGGTTTATTACAAATTGAGTTTTATGGGTACGCGAGCAATTTTAGCTTTTTAAGATTAAGGGTCAAGTTTGATGGTAGGAAAATTTAGTGCGTTGGATGTTAAAGAAAAACATATTTAATTGAAGTGGGGAAGATTTAGTGTAAAAGTTCTCGAAGATGGTCGTTTGATTTATGAAAAATCCATTTTTTGAAGCGAGAAAAATAGTTTATTGAAAATTTAGTTTGGCATTGATGAATATTTTGACTCGTGATACGATTTCAAGAGAAACGGTTTTGGGATTATTAAGAAGTAGTTTGTCTGATTTAGCGTGTCTTTTGCTCACAAAAAAAAAAATTCTTTTGTTACGGACGACATTGGGCGTCCTGAAAGCAAATTTTATTTTAAGCACTTTACCTTTTGGAATATCGTTCGTTATATCGACTTGACACACATTTGTTAGTGGTTTGAAGGTTGAAAGTGAGGATTTTATAGAAGAATAGGCATCCTCTTATAAATAGTAAGAAGAATTTTGTTCAAAAAATTTTTGAAAAAGGTTGTGCGCGAGGAGAAAAGGGTTTTGCGATGTTTGAATTTTGCCGATAAATTATGATTGTAACCTAAGATAACGATGGTATTTCATGATTCGTAAAAGAAAATTTCACATCTGAACAATTTCTTGAAAACATTACATAAAGAAATTCTCATTTAAAAAAAAAAGAAAAGAAAATCAATCTTCCTTAGTGTGGTGAGTGGGTCTGCCAGCATCGTAGATCACCATGGCAAGTCTTGGGCATTGGTTGCGTTCATGGGTTGGGTCGTTGCAATCGGAGCATATCCATCCATTGGCTTTAGTGAATGAGGTAGTACTAGTAGGTTGTTCGGGCCGTGGTTTAGCGGTGTGGCGACATGTTTTTGGCTAAATGACCATATGCACCACAGTTGACGCGTATGCGGCATTGTGTGTGAGTGGGATGGTGATATTTACAATTGTCGCATAGCGGAAAGGTTCCACGGTACTGCTTTTTGTTGGAATTCGGAGTCTTAGGAGTTGTCGAAGTGTGGTTTCGTTTTAGGGTTTTGCGTTTTTCGGTTACCCTTTTTTGTGTGTTTGGTAGGGGTATGGGTAGAAGGTTTAGTATCTACATGGTTTGTGCTGTTCTGGATGGTATCGTCGGGGTTTGGAATTGGGTTTGTTGGTGTTTCTAGGTTAGGGAAAATCTTGACTAGTTCTTGGGCAATAAGGCTCGCCAGTTGGTTGAGATCGATGCTGTTGAGAAGGGAAGTCATCTACGAGAATCATACATAGGAAAATTTGCATAAGTGTTTTTTTCTTTTTAACAAGGTGACTTTTGAATTTAGGAAATAAGTTATTAGAATTTTGGTTAACAATGAAAAGCTTGCGGGTAAGATTAAATCGGTGAAATTGATGCAAATTTAGATAAACAAAATACATAAGCTGAACACCCCTTATTGTATAACATATAAAAATATTGGGAAAATAAGTAGTTATATGGTATAGAATAGTGAAAGCTGAAGGTGGTTAAGTATATTGTATAACATATAGAAATTTTGGGGGAAAGTATATAATCATTGTAAGACCCTACCCATAATAGGGGTAATTAAACGATAATATACTTGGTTTGTACTTGGAAAGCTAAAGCATTTCATAGTTTACTTTAACGCATTAACATCCAAAACCGACATTGATTAGTACAAACATCTTAAATTATAGTTACGGCTTAGCATATTACAAAATAACCAAGTATCTTCATAAGTTTATCAAAACATTGCGAAAACGGACGAGTTAAGCATGTTCGGTTCTTCAAATAAACCTCGATCATCATCGGTTCATGTAGCTGAGTACCTAAGGGTTTATCACAGTTAGAAAACCCATAAATATGTTATTATGATTGAATTTAGATGCAAAATACCAAAAAAAAAAAAAATTGGCTGATTTGGCGTATCCTACGCCAGTTTTGGCGCATCCTACGCTATTGGCGTAGGGAGAGGGCATCTGGTGGCGTAGGACAGCAGAAATTAGCTCGGGCAACCTGACATTGGCGTATCCTATACCAAAATTCGCGTATCCTACGCCATTAGCGTAGGCAATTGGCGTAGGCAACTCCAAAAGTGGCGTATCCTACACCAAATCCTGACAAGGTATGAAATGTTTCAGCACCAAGCTGCCCCTTTTGTGTCCGTCTAGAACTGCTCCCGGGGCTTCCAGGGACACGTTTAAGGGTTCTTGTGCGTAATACAAACATGATTAGATGTATATTTGAATTCCTTATTCGGTTTCTAACCCAAGAACCCTGAATTATATGTCCATGAATATGTTGACCCGTTAACTTTTGCATACAGCCAAGTTTTTTAGATTTTATGATTTCCAAGGCCTAGTAATGATTTTTCTATGCTTATCAAGCCTCAACTCGACTAGGTGACCTCCGCCCAAGTCATTTATACCGGGTTTGCGATGCCTCGTGTCCATGGCCACATGTGCCATTTCTCTCGGTTTTGTTAGCTCGGTCTCTATGACTTGCAATGTGATCTAAGCACGATGTTTTCTTATAACCATTGGAATTCACAATCTCATTTCATCTAGAAGATATACCCACGATTTATACACCCCACATGAGCATATATGTATATATCCTACAAAGTCATAGATATGACTTACCTTGGCTCTCGCCTCTTTGCTTCTAGACTAGCTTGATATTACTATCATAAAGTCTACAAATATGCTCAAGCCATTAACACAATCGATATTGGCGTAATATTGACCCTTGGAATGAATTCTTATCTAACTAGCGTTTTACCCAACCGACCCAATAGTCTAATTTGGGATCTTGACAACCTTCATCTAAGGCCGTTTTCTATGAAATTAAAAATTACTTATGAAGCTTCTTTTGTGACACTTCAAATGTCTACTCCAACGTTAACTAAGCATATAAACATATTATGAATATATATTGATATTTAAGTCATCGAGTGACTTACCTTATGCGTGCTTCCTCTTTACCTCATTCCGAGATTCCTTGGCTATCCAAAGTTTCTTGTATTCGCACCTATGAGGTGAACGGCCACTTAGGTTGTTAGAACTAGTCTTTACATGTCTATAAGCATTATTGGTCATGTTTTACCAACATACATGTTTTCATCAAAGTATCTATGCCCAAGTGAAATCGATTTTCATTGGGGCATTTTATCAAACACTTGGTAGGCGTGATTTTCTTAACTTTAATTCTAGGACTTAAGGACCTCATAGATCCATCCTTGACCAAGATTAATAATACTAGCATTTCTAACATCACCTTAATCATATATTAAAACTAGTATTTCATGGTTTAAAGGTGGTTCCTACCAATCCACCAAAAACCCAATTCATTTTATAACATGAACTACTAGGATATAATCTTCTCACAAGGATTTTGTTTAACACACACAATTTCACACGTATTATGGTTTGCTCATACTAGAGTAACCTTCATAAGCCTTTAATTCACGTTTTCATAACAACCCATGATTTTCATCATAGCCAAGCATGAACATACCATCAAAATTAGCCAAATAAAAGGTTACCTTTGTGTGTTTTATGCTTGGATGATTCATTTTAGGGCTAATGCATTCAAAAACCCTTTGATTCCACCTTGATTCAGGCATGTTCTTGAGTTCTTGAGGGTTTGGTGTGTGTGTGTGTGTGTGTGTGTGTTGATGAACGAATTTGGGGATTTTTTTTTTGGAGTTCATCTCCATGTTTTTGTTTTATTATTAACCAAACACTAGTTTGGTGTCTTGGCAAGATTAGTCCTTCCCAACTTTTGTTAACTATTTGATAGTTTAAATCCCTGTGTGCTTATATCATCATAAAATACGGTTTAGAAATTTTGGGGTGTTACAACTCCACCCCCTTAAAGAGGGTTTCGTCCTCGAAACGGATATATCTACGAATTCCATGGGTCGAGCCTCATGGTTAATCTTGAGTTTTATTCCTCATCGATGAGGGTTATTTTAATGGAATTTGATTACGCCTCTACGTTTATGTATACATATTCGTTTACCTTTACAGGCGATTATTCTAGTTTAGGCACCCGCAGGTGTCCTGTTTGTCCAAGAGCCATCGATTTGACTCTTTTGTTTGATTTGAACCCTTAAGTCCCCGAAGGCTTAGGGTGTACATTTAATTATTTACTCTGCTTAGAATCATTTCTATGCACTTTGGAACATATTGGGTTTGGTTATCATACGGCTTCCTGAAGACCTTCACCCATACTCAACGTGGTTTTAAATTCCGTTTAATTTTGGCTCAAAGGCCTCTTATTATGCCATGGTTTTGCCGAAAAATATCGAGTTCTTTCCGCACCTCATGCTTTCCTTGTCCTAGACAACGCGTGTCCTTTTTAATGGTGTTTTCACCTATTACTAGGCTTAGGTATATTTATGCATTCCTCTGGGTCCAAGTGGTGACGAATTCGCTTAACCCGTTTGAACTTTCTAGTGATTGCTTAGCTATCACTAGGATATTAACGGTTTATCGTTCGTTTTCTTACTATCCGATTGCTAATTCTGGGAATAGTTAATTCATCTGGGTTTTCGGTTACAGAAGACTTAAGTTTCATAAGTCACATGTTTTAGTCAGTCATTTAATCCAATGACTACGACTTCTGATGTGTTTTTACACACCGCCGACAAAATTTTTAGTTAAATTGTTGGACTTTATACAAGTCACACTTTCGTTTAACATATATATTTATTTTAGTTAAGAGGCCCGCACCTGGGCTAGTATTTCTTATACTCATTCCAGTTTGAATATCCCATGGAATCCTCCATATAATACTTCAGATAGCATTTAACCTATTTTCGTATACTTTAACGCACATTGGCATCACTTTACCTGAATGTTGGTATGAGAGTTTCAACTCCTAGTCGAAACTAATTCTAGGCGATTGCCACCTGTTATCTTCTTGCCCGATGCCCCGGGCTTTTTAGGATTTTTATCCTGTTGATAGAATTAGCATAGGGTTCGTGACCCTTTCTTATCTAGCCTTTCGAATTTACATTTCTAGCTCTCGCAAGCATCTTATTTGAGATTTAACTTGAGTCTTTCGAATCTTTTATTTATCTAGGTATTATTGCGTATATAACACCCCATTTTCAAATCCCCTTCCGGATTATGTTGGTATTTAACTCCTCGGAACGCTTTGGTTCCAAGGCAATTTCTATAATGGTTCACCCTTATAGGGTCTGTTCCTGAACTATGACCGTTTCTGTTATTTTTTTTTTTGTCCCTCAGGACCTATGGACCCTTAGATCAATTCAGCGTTTCTCACAAGAGTCCTTGCTCATCTGTGTGTTATGGTGTCACATTACCATGTTTATTCACACAAGTCTATTTACTTATGTTTTCTTTCTTTAGTATTCATATGCATAGTAGTCCAGTGGATCGTGTTTTGCTTATTATGAAGGCATTACTTTTATTTCTGCGATTCACAACCATCTATATATTTTAGACTTTCGATTGTCCATTCACATATCATGTGCTAAGGCCCATGAGGTTTATCTAGCTTTGTTTATTTTTGACATGCCTTCTTTAGGCCACATCAAGCATTGTTTACTCTGACACGATCCTTGCTCGAGGCTAGGATTGTTCCTCTGGTACGGATGCACCTCCGGTATTCCAGGGTGTCCAACGAGCTCCCTTTTTGGTTTAGCGTTTAATTTCTTCTTTTATTGAACATGGGTTCACAGTCTAGAACCATGTTTTTAGTTTGGTTTCGGGTGAATCATATATTATAACTAGTATTTTATAGTTTAAAAGGTGGTTCCTAACAATCCACCAAAAACCCAATTCATTTTATAACATGAACTACTAGGATATAACCTTCTCACAAGGATTTTGTTTAACACACAATTTCACACGTATTATGGTTTGCTCATACTAGAGTAACCTTCATAAGCCTTTAATTCACATTTTCATAACAACCCATGATTTTCATCATAGCCAAGCATGAACATACCATCACAATTAGCCAAATAAAGGGTTACCTTTGTGTGTTTTATGCTTGGATGATTCATTTTAGGGCTAATGCATTCAAAAGCCCTTTGATTCCACCTTGATTCAGGCATGTTCTTGAGTTCTTGAGGGTTTGGTGTGTGTGTGTGTGTGTGTGTGTGTTGATGAACGAATTTGGGGATTTTTTTTTTTTTTTTTGTGGAGTTCATCTCCATGTTTTTGTTTTATTATTAACCAAACACTAGTTTGGTGTCTTGGCAAGATTAGTCCTTCCTAACTTTTGTAAACTATTTGATAGTTTAAATCCCTGTGTGCTTATATTATCATAAAATACGATTTAGATATTTTGGGGTGTTACAATCATACGATATAACGTATATGAAATAGTAGAAATTTTTTGTTTGTAAAAGAGATGTCATTGGGTAATTGGGTGGGATAGTAAATATGTGAGCATAATAAGTGACTAGATGTAGGAATGAGTAGTAATTAGTAATAGGAATGAGTAGTAATTAGTAATAGATATTTCGTTTGCACAAGGTCAAAAATTTTGTTAGGAAAAACTTTTTAAAAGTGATTAAATAAACGTGAAATTGGACTATTTGGAAAACAACTTTTTGGCGAAATAAATAGTAGTTATTTAGTTTTGAAATCCTATACATAATTAGTCAAGAAAATATATGAAAGTGAGAGACGAATCTTGTTTTACATGCATCAATGCCTTGAGGGATTAAGGACGGAGGTTACGGGACTTAGAACGAGATTCTTGATAATGGGAGGATTGCTGATTAAGCAAGGAAAAGCAAAAGGAAAGGAACGAAGTTGATGGAGATTACAAGTATAGATTGTTCACGGAAAGGACAAGGTTATAATATGCATAAAAGATAAATAATGCAAGCGTAATTAGACTAGTAAACTATAACATAAACGGTATCGCAAAAGATAATTAACGTAAGTGTTGGTCAAAATTTAAACTCGACACCCAAACTTCTCATGGCACGAATAACTCTACTTTTGGTAGTATGACAGGACATTTATATATAGGATGTACCGGCGGCGTATCCACCATGCCGTTATCATACCCCATCCGTGTTGTTATTCAAGTCATGGTACGTTACACACGCCGGGACTCGTTATGTTTTCCATGCGCCCAATTTTTGTAATTACGTATGCACCCGTAATTAGTCCAATTGTCGTATGGTCCACATAATTTGTCTTACTAATGTGTGGGTCACTAGTGGACACAAAATAATTATACACAAAGGAAAAAACAATAGGCTAAGGCATTAAACAGTTTTGATGTTGTAAACATAACAAATAACGTGACATGCAAACACATAATGAGAAAAGTCATTAAGCAAGTTTTATGATGTTGTTAATCGTACGTGTTTTGGCGTAGATATATGGTTTCATGACATAGTGGTGTAGACTTGTCCTTATGCGGTTACATTCAGATGATAAAATCAAACAAAAGAATGGGCAGTTGGATTCCAAATGAAAACGCGTAAAATGTTTTGACTGAGGGCAACATAGAATTCGGGTTTATTAAAAATTGAGTTTTATGGGTACGCGAGCAATTTTAGGTTTTTAAGATTAAGGGTCAAGTTTGATGGTAGGAAAATTTAGTGCGTTGGATGTTAAAGAAAAACATATTTAATTGAAGTGGGGAAGATTTAGTGTAAAAGTTCTCGAAGATGGTCGTTTGATTTATGAAAAATCCATTTTTTGAAGCGAGAAAAATAGTTTATTGACAAATTTAGTTTGGCATTGATGAATATTTTGACTCGTGATACGATTTCAAGATAAACGGTTTTGGGATTATAAAGAACCTGGTTTAAAAGAAAAAACATTATTAATGAATAACCTGAACACTTTGTGTTTTTTTTCGTGTATGAATGAAACCCCACAAAAAATAGTCGTTTTTTTTCTCCATTTTTTATATAGCACTATGGTACTCGTTGGAAAGATAATAAAACGCTCGTTAATTTGGTGTAATTTTTTTCTTTAAAAAATCTCGTATATAAAAGATATTAACGTTTAAAAATTATGGGAGGAAACATAAGAGAGAAAAATTTAAATTTGTTTTTAAATTCTTTTTTACTAAAATAACTCAATTTAAATTTAGTAGATCAGGTTTTTTATTATTATTTTTTTTATTTGCCACATGGCATGACACATGGCACACTCAAGGAGGAGAATGCCTCCTTGAATGTCATGTCATTAAAATGGCTTTCTTTGGCCTTCATTGAATAACAACTTATCAATCTTCAATTCTTTTATTATAAGTTATAGATATAACAATTACTACTATATATATATATATATATATATATATATATGTTTAAAAATAAATAAATAAATATTAAGATCTTAACTAAATGAGTTTCTTGTTATAACTTCTAAGTTAAATAGGATAAATTATAATGACGACTCGTCATGAATTGGTAGGAGTATAAAAAAAGCGAATAAGGGCGAACTTGAAATTTGTTAAACATAAAATTTAAAATACATGTAAAAGTAAAAATCACGCGATGTTACATTGTTATTGGCCATATTTAGACACGCGAACTGGGGAGTTTGGAATATCCATGGGGTTGGGTTTCTTACAAGGGTTATTATGGTAAATATCAATGCCTTTATTATTTTTACCGATTTTTTTATAGTGAATAGTAAATTTGTTATATGTCTTACTTTGTTATATGTAATGCAATTTGTAATATAATAAATTTTGTCACCTCATGTTAGATTTATATATCCCGGAAAACTTTTAAGAGATACACTAGTATATTAATCACAAAGGGTTGAGTTACAATTTTAACGTACTGATGCAGTATTCATATTAAAGATATAAAATGCTCGTTAATATAGTGAAATTTAATTAAAAAATATCGTATAAAAAAAGTTAATAGACGTTTTAAAATGATGGGGGGAATTGACATGTGTCTTGTATGTGAAGAAAGAAAGTTAACAAATGTGATTTTCCTTTTATTTCCTTCCTCTAATTTAATATTTTTTTTTTCAACAAACTAATTTTAACCATTCAAATCTAACATAAATAGACCACATATTTTTCACTCTTTCTAAAAAAATGTGTTTTGTATTTAACTAGTTTTATACCCGTCGCGCGTTGCCGCGGCGGGGGCAACCGGAAGGTCTCTTTGACTGGCGCAAATGAAATACTAAATGCAATAAATCAGGTTGATCTCATAATTGTTTTTTTTAAGTAAAATATTAGAAACTCAATTATTAATTAATTACAGTTGGTAATCCTTACATGTAAACATACAATGTTTGGTTTGAATGCTTTGGTGGGGACTTTGGTTAAAACTCTCTCGATAGTCAATACTAAACTAAAAGAGCACTCGTTCTTTGGTATTTTGGTATTTGTTACTTTATTGAATTGTTGAAGCATTATATTGGGTTTATTAATTATGTATTATGTAAAAAACAATGAATTATAAAAATCAAAACAACATAGAGATTTGAAATACTGCCATCAACCAAGCAGCACCTGGTTTTCAATATCACCACTTATTCTTTGTTTTTTGCACACCCTCCATAAACGTAGATATCTCCGTTACTCCCGTTGTCTTTCTATCTCTATTTCACCATCTTCTTATTCATTTTTTTGGCCGGCGACCATACAACACTGGATCACATGGATGTGATCATAAGCGCAATACCACATAAAAGTTGTTGTCACCCGCCACCTAAACAATCTTTGAACTCTCTGCTTCATCCCATGTACCACCTCTCAAGCTTCGTACCCACCACTGCCAACAACATTATACCCACCACTGCCAACACCATTGTCGTTGTTAGGGGCTTATCGACGGAAAACCAATTTCTTCTTGTGATCCAAATCATGCTCTCCGGGCGGTCGATCCAGTCCCGGTGTCTGCTTCACCGTCGTCAGAAATCCAGCCTACAGTCGCCGCACCTCGGGTCCGTCGCCCACTACCATCCCCAACGCAAAACAACAACATGCATCTACAATTATTACCAGATCTGACGGTGACCTAAAAAGAAGCATCTCAACCGTCGCAGCAGACGATAGTACCTTGAAACCGACTTGTCAACCACCACCACTACCACCACGTCCGTCTCCTTCGCCAAATATCTGAAAACCCTAAGTCTTTCCACAACCGAGCAAAAGTATAGGGTTTTGATTCGTTCGTAGTGACAGGGCGATTTAGATGAAAGGTAGTTCACGACCACAAAATAGCAACGAACCACAGGCTCGAAACCACCGCTGTTGATCACCGACAAAACCCTAACGCCACCACTGCTTCATCTTCGACCACCACTTCCATAAACGGGGAAAAAGCCATATCCATGTTACTCGGAGTTGGAGCAACTGCCTACATGAGGAGGAAGTAGAAGGGGTAGGAGAGGTAGAGAAAGAGATGCGAGATAGAGGAGAGAGAATAAGACAGAGCCTCGGTAGATGTGAATCAAGGGTATGTGCTTTAAAGGATTGTACGTTACATAGGTCACGCTTTAAGTAATTGTATTGAGCGAAACAGTATTCTCTCCTCACAACGAAAATTACCATTTGTATATATATATAATTCTAACCCTAATAACAACATTTTCTATTATAATTACAATTCCTAGATCATGATGGCAAACAAGACCTACTTCTGATAAGATTTTCTTTTCTAGTGGAAAATTTCTAATATTATTTAATATGAAATATTGTTTTTTATTTATTTTCTTCTCTTAACCTTTTCTGTTGCAGCTAAGAATTTCATTGCCACTTCTACAGTTAGTTTACTTATTTGATTAGTTTATTAGCATATATATAATTATTTTATTGTTGCATTATTATGAAAGACCCTTTTATCGTGGTATTCTTTACTTATTTATTATTTTATTACTATTTATATTTGATTAATTATTACTATATTATATTATATATAGTATCTATACTATATATAATGCATGAGTGATGGATAGTTTAAGATATCTAAAAGTTAAAAACTTTTTTCCATTTAATGCATAATGTATAACCCTAAAATGGGGGTAAATTGGACTTTTAACCACTAATTACACTTTAATTCCCTAATTTTAATTACATTTTAATCCTCCCAACTTTACTTAATTTTGCTTACTTAAAAACTAATTAAACTTCCCCCATTATTTTAGGAAAACTACCTCTATGATTTTTTGAACGCCTATATTTTTTCATACGTTAATTTTTTTCTTAAAAAAATACATCCTAAAAACGAGCATTTTATTCTCTTTAATTTGAGTATAATATTGTTATTTTTGTATTTCAAAATTTTAATGTGCGACATGCTTACCAATATCTATGGGTAAGCAATAGCTGAACTGTGAACCGAAGCTGGACAAAAAAACATACGAAACTAAACCAAAATCAATCGAAAACAACCAAAACCTAAATTAACTTACAATTGTTTATCGTTTTTTTCTTTATGCCCTTAGTTAACTGAAATCAGCCAAATTGAAACCGAATCATTCATATATTCATAGCATGATGCCCGAGCGATGCAACATTGAATACGAAAACTTCTAATGATGTATGGTTGGGTTCGGTTCAGTTCGCTTATTAGCCTCAATCAAAACAGAAACAAAATTTATCCGTTAATCGATCTTATTAACCTACAAGTTAATTGGTTTGGTTTATTTGTTTAGATTATCCTTTTCAGTTTGGTTTAGTTTAGTTAATTTGGTTACTAACCAAAAACCAACTTTGGCTAAAATTATTGCTTATAAGTACATAAAATGATGGTATAAACGCTAAAAATATCTGAATATACGAATTATTTAGTTTTTGTGTGGTAATTTTGTTCAACTAAGGGTAAAAAAAGCGACATTAAGTTAGTTCGGTTTTTGATTGATTTCGGTTTGGTTTCGTCAATTTTTTGTCAATTTCGGTTAAGGGTTTAGTTATTGTTCACTCCTAAATATTGTTAATCGCATAAAAAAATTTTTAATTAAAGGAATTGCAATGCTTACTCAAATTATAAACAATAAAATGCCCATTTTTATGATGTAGTTTTTTTTAAGTATTAACGTATGAAAAAATTATAGTCGCTTACAAATTCGTGGGAGTAGTTACTTGTTGGCTTAAAATAAAGGGAAAAGATGAAACCGTTATTTAAATAAACAAAAGTGAGTAACATGAGTTAATTAAAGTGTAATTAAGATGAGAGTTGTATATTATGCATTACATTCTAAAAAAGTCTTAACGTTTGAGTATCCTAAAATGTCTTTATCAAATATATTATATATATTATAGATATCAAGGGACTATGGGTGAGCAATAATTGAACATTTAGCCAAAACCAAACCAAAAAACAAAATAAGCTAAACCGAAATCAATTGAAAATTGAATTAACAAAAACCGAATTAACTTAAAATCGTTTATCATTTTTTTTACACTTAGTTCACCGAAATCAACCAAACGGGAACCGAACCATTCATATATTTATATATTTTTAGCTTTTATACCTCTATTTCATGTACTTCTAGACAAAAGTTTTTAGCCAAAGTTCGGTTTTTGTTATTAACCAAAATTAACTAATACGGACTAAAAACCGACAATCTAATGACTTCGGTTTCAGTTTCGATTGAGGTTAATAACCAAACTTAACCGAACCGAATCATAAACACCCGTAGAAGTGTCTGTGTTCCCCGCTGCATCGTGCGGGCACCTTGCTAGTTAAATAAAAAACACGTTAATAGTGTTTCTATTTTGCTAACGTACACTAGAAAACTATCTTAACGTGCATCACTATTATTTTGCTAGCGTCTACTGCCCCTAATTTACTAACATATACCAATTTTTTTTTATAAAACTTCTTTCAATTTGGTACCGGTACTGGTTTTCTCCGTTTTAGGGATTAAAATTTGGTACCGGGTACTCATACCGAAACGACATTTTCACTATTGATATAGTGATGTTTTTATTGTTGAGAACCGAGCCAGTACTGCCTTAGTATTAGTACTGATACTATATAAAATTCATTGAAAATAGAACTATATTCGCAAGTACCGGTTTAGTATTGTATATATAATAATATTTTTCTTTATTTTGAAGAAGCAAACCAGTACTATCTTAATATTGGTACTGATATCATATTTGTTTTTGTAGTTTTCAGCTTTAAAACGTACGGAGTTTAAATAGTATCCCATGGTAACGCAAAGATGTAACCACGTCCAGTGACAATACGCGTGGTAACTATGGCCTAAAATACGGGTGAACAAATACTTCGGTTTTGCTAAAAAAAAAAAAATAGAATTGTTTTTCTATAACTGTGTTTTTGTTTTGTTTCCCAATCTCTAGAAATAAACCGGATTTAAAAAAAAAATAGTTTTTTAATTAAAGCAATCCCATTGGTTATATCGGTTTTGAAGTTTTCTAAAAAAACCGGTTTTAAAACTAAACTGCCCGCAAAAGTCATGCCCTTTTTACAATTCGTAAGTTTTATTAGTTTTTTTTTTTCACATGTTTAAAACACTAAACACTAGGTAATAGGTATAACATTATTAGAAATAATTGCTTTGGAATTAAGAGACGGAAAATGTTTTTGGTCTTTTGGATGTTATAATTTTAGAAATTAGTGATAAAATAAAGAATTTAAAATTTAGTACACATTTTATACTTATAGTTATCTCAACCAAATACTTAACACCGTAAAAGGGTGAAAACCCAAATAATTAAATAGTGTTAACCCAAGAGACTAAGGGTTTATTTTCAGTAAGACAATGCAATAGTTAATACCATCAAAGGGTGAAAATGCATTCGTTTGCGAAAGATGATAGACTACACGGCACAACCACCTTTTAGCAATTAAAGACACTTAATCCCTAGGGACCAAGGGTTTCTTTTCACTATGACGGGTTTTGTTATTTAAAAAAAGGCTGAGGTGTAGTTTGTTATCCACTTATCTGTTTGTCTGCCGCATTAATGTAAAATTGCCTTTTATTATGTAATGATAGATGTATATGTTATCATTTGTGTGACTATTTTAAATAGCCTATGAGGATTGACGAGATCAATTTAAACCCTAAATGCATTCATGTCTTCAATAAAAGTAGTCAAATCTGAATACGATGATCCACCTTCTTCAAGAGCGGTGTGTGCCTTCACCTTCAATTCTCGAGCTCGCATTCTCATGTCTTCACCATCTTCCACATCCATCACCGTCGCTACTGCCCTCTCGATCGCCTCCCGCTTCACACCATCGCATGTAGAAGTCGCACTCCACTCCACATCACCAATTGAAACTCCAATTCGTAAAACATCCGTCACCAATTTCGCATTATAAAACTGCTCAGCCATGACCGGCCAAGCCACCATCGCCACACCACTTGAAACACCTTCCAACAACGAGTTCCACCCACAGTGTGTCAAAAACCCGCCAACCGATTCATGATCTAGAATCAACACTTGTGGCGCCCACCCCTTTATTACCAACCCTTTCCCTTTCGCCTCCATCCTCGCCTCAAATCCTTCGGGAATCAACGTTTCTTGATCGTTTCGGACAACCCAAATGAAGTTCACATCGCACGCCTCTAGCGCCATAGCGATCTCATACAGTTGCGAGCACGTAAGTTTCACCACGCTACCAAAACTTACGTAAATAACCGAATTAGACGGCTTCGACTCCAACCATTTCAAACATTCGTATCCATCGATTGCGGATTTCTTCCCCCTTTCGAGCTTATCTTCGGTCTTCTTGCTACATAACGAAACCGGTCCTATGTGCCATGTTTTTCTCTTCAAAACTTCACGAAAATGGTGAGCATACTCCGGTTCGAGCTCGTAAAAGCTATTAACAATAACTCCGTAACTCCTTGCTTCTGCTTCTACAGCTTGTATGATCACCTTCAAGAAAACTTTAAACTCTTCAGACCCAAGTTGAGGCAACTGTTTTTTAGTTATCTTGATCTCATGAGGAAGATTAGGAACAACAAACGGTTCCGAATCTGATGAAACTGTAGGTTGGTAAATGCGAATCGCGTCCCCAACACACAACGGGAAGAACCCAGTTCCGTTAAACGCGATTCGTGGGATGTTAAATTTTTCTGCTGTTTCAATAGTCCATGGAAAGAACATGTCAGAAACAATGCAATTCGGTTTAGAGCTTTCAATGAATAGCTCAAATGGCTCTTGAAGCGTTGCAATGGCTTCTAATAATCGGGATAGGTGTTCGTTAGATATAGCTTGATCGGGGTTATCGATTCCATGAGGTAAACCGGCTTTGAACTCGATAGTATGAAGAGCGATTTGGTGAGTGTAGTTAGCGGTTTTGTTGATTGATTTGGTGAGCCGATGAGCGGTTGATGAGGTTGTAACGATGGTGGTTCGTTGGCCGCGAGAGGCGAAGAGCACGGCCATATCGGCCATGGGAATCATGTGGCCGTAAGCCATGAAAGGGAAGAACACAACATGACATGTGGCCATAGTTTCGGTATAGGAGGAAGAAGAGAAATTGTAGACGAAGTGTTTTACAAAGTGATGTGCATTTTCATGACCTTTTAAACTAGTTGGTTCAAGCCTTTTTTTTGACCAACATTGTAGAGGATGTTAATTAATAAAAGGGAAAAATCACAAAACTAATCATTGATCACCTTATAATGACAAAAATTAAGGGGGAAGGGGCGCTCCACTGAACATGTTTTCACATCACTGATTTCTACCAATCCTGCACTGCCACATCACTTCGCTGATTTCCTTCACTGAAACATTTTTTTGAATACAGCATTTCACTAAGTCTTTACCCAACTATCAATTATTTTCACCCATAATAATAATAATAATAATAATAATAATAATAATAATAGTATATAACGAACCTGTTGGTTCTTTAAATATTCTGAGTAATAAATAAAAAACAAAAATAATAATAACAATAATATAACAAACCACTCAATATTTCACTATAATATTTGCGTGTCTATTTTCTCTCTATAGAAGTTACCATCTCAAACACCGTGCAACTAGTCATCACAAGTTAAGCCACCACCTCTGTATCTGTTGAGCCACACCAAACCAAACTATAAAGATGATGGATCCATACTCATGTTAAGGTAAATAAAGACTTGATTTCTCATCTATTCCATTTATTTGTCATTTCTCGCAGATCCATCTTCTTTCCCAGATTTCCGGCCACCGGTTCGACCACCGAAGGTGGTTGTTCATAAAAAAAACATTCAAGGTGATGTTGATTTATTGAAGTAAAAGAAAAAAATAAACAAAAACAGACAGTTTGTGTGAAAGTTTGTGTTTCTTGGTCCGTTAGATACAACCAGCAAACACTTCACGGATCCACTACCAGCACCACTGGCGGCGGTGTTACCATGCTGGTAGTGAGATACCCGTGACCATTTCTGGTTGTGCCCCGCCCCCTAACATATGAAAGGTCTTAAATTTAGAGTGTTCACACCATCCAACACTACTCAGAATCTCACATTTATGACATAGATGTCTCAGAGTTTCTTAAAAACTCTTCAGGTTTAGCGTCTAGGGCAAAGACTCTACAAAACTCAAGCATATAGTAGCATTTTTCACCCACATGCTATCATTTTATAGGTTGGTTTGTGAGACCATTACAAGTAGTGTTGAATAATGTGAATTCTCTAAACTTAAGACCTTTCATGTGTTTATTTTGTAAATATAAGATGGTTAATGTTTAGTTTTGTGATTTTCTCTTAATAATAACAATAAAAAAATGTGTCTTATTCATATCAGACCTCACTACGACAAAATACATATTTTTAACACGTGAATAATGACAATGACATTCAAGTAAAAAAAGGTCATGAATTGTAAAATATAGTAAATTTATGACATATATAGTGTCATAAATAAATAAATAAAATGACATTATTATCATGTTTTAATATTATAATATTTTTTTTTCTTTTTAAATCCTATATTTCATGTGGGTATTTAAACCTCCTTATACTTACCATCTTTTTTTCCTATTTCTTTTACTTAGTTTATTTTTTGATTACTATTTCTTTATATATAACTTTAGGGTCGAGATCCTGTGCAAAGTGTGTTTTGTGTGAGAAGGGTAAGAAGTGTTTTGGACCATTAGATCATCTTAATCAATGGTTTAGATTTAATGAGTGACATTATTGTAAATAATGTTATAGTTATAATAACTAATTAGGCTACTTAGGGGTATAATGGTAAAACACACCCTACATTTAATTCACATTTAAAGGGTCTAATTAAAAATATGGAAGGCCTAATAAATTCAATATTCCTATTTACGTCCTTCATTTAATTCACATTTAAGTGTCTCTCACCTCTCTCTCTCTCTTTCTCTCTCTTTCTCCTCTCTCTCTCCCTGCGCCACTTACACAACCGCCATCAACCACCACAAACCACCACCATCAACCGAACCATCATTCGACAGCCACCATCACAAACATAAATAATCGGAGTGTTTTTTTTAGGGATGAAGATGAAGACGACATGAGGTGATAATGGATCAGTGTGTTTTATGGTGGATTATTTTAAACAACATTCATATTGTTGTGTTTTATGTTCAAAGGATTTTTGTATGGTTTAGTGTTTTTTGAATTTAAAACACATTTTAAATGTATGTATAGTTGTGTTTTTGAATGTGTTACTGATTGTGTATGATGAAGATAAAACACACTGGATTATGGAGAAGATGATGATAAAACACACGGGACTGTTTAAAACACAAAGTTGAGAATATGGTGATAAAACACACGGGTATGAACGTAAAAACACCTTGTTGATGAAGCAACTTACAAGACTATAATAAAACACCAATGTGCATAAAAAAACCATATTTTTTGCATCAGTAAAACTCCTTATAAAAATAACACAAAAGGTGTGTTATACCCTTCAAACCTAATGGTATACCTGTAAAACACCATGTGCTCACATCAGTAAAACACACCAATATGAATGCTGTTTTGGTCGTATATAATTCAGTAAATGAATGATAATGTGCTGAATGTTAATAAAAACTCTATAAAAATTCGTGAGATGTGAAACAAAATCCCTAAGAATGCTCCTAAATTAAACACGAAATTAATTAGCCATTATCTCCTAAAATAAGATTAGCAATGCAATTTACAATGTTACCCTTCTATATAATAAAATAGGCCGCACTATTATTGGTTCTCACACTTCTCACAAAAAATAGGTTTTGTACATGATCCTAAACCTATAACTTTATTTACTATATAAACATACAGTGAAGAATTTAAATGAGAATAAATGTTTTTTATAAGAAAAAATTAAAACCAATGGAAATATTTTTGTATTTAATGTTAAATAAATTTTTAAGTTTTTGTAACTCCCATAAACTAGTTAAATAAATGAAATCATAATTCTTTTTCAAATATATAGTGAAGGATAAATTTCGGCAGGTGTAGCATAAATGTAGGATGAATTTCTATGTGTGTAGGATAAACCTAATGATAATTTTAATATGTGTAGAATAAAAATATAACAATTTCGATGTGTGTATGATGAATATTTATATGTGTAGGACAAGTTTTGATATGTGTAAGATAAAATATTTAAAACCAATTTATTGAATAATTAATATGAAATGAGTTAAAGTATTTAATGTTATTTCTTTTTTTTCTTCTAAAATTAAATTTTTTTTCAAATGATCCTCACCTAACCATGTAAACTATCTTATCTTAAAATAAATAATTGGTAGCTAACATTCCGAGAATTTGGTTTAGCGGAATTCATGTGTAAAATGTTGGCCCTCTGCTAAAAGTTGACGGTTTAGTCCTAAGATGGACGATGGTATTGTTGAAAAATAAAATGTCTGCTGTTAAGTTTAGGGATACATATGGAAAGCAACGTTTATATTGAAGGGGAAATAAGTTACCTTATAGTGCTTTGGTATTAAAGATCTGGTCAAAGACGCGAGTCAGACTGGTTGAAGATGAATAGATCTTGATAAACCTGCAAAATAAACATCATTAGGTTTGTCACAAGAGAGAGGGAATGTCTCTCTGTGACCACCCTCCGGCGTGAAAATAAGTATGGTTTTAATAAGTGAAAATGTTGAGAGCAAAGTATTTGGTTCGGAGGAGATTAGTTGCCAAATGAGGATTTTCTTTGGAGTATTTACACTTTTCGTAATGGGCTTCGGAGGTTTACGACCTATGGACCTTTACTCCGAAACCTCGCTATCGGAGTGTTAGACTTAGTCCGAGCCAATCATGTTGGTTCGGCCTTTGGCTTAAAACCACATATTCTCTTCAAGTCCCCCGAAGTCCTTTTAAATCATTCAGATTTAAAAGGGACTTATAATATGAGGGTTTTTAGGTTTTTTGATTGCTTCGAGCTTTGGCTTATAATGGATAACAGCTGGTGCTCCTAATCTTTGGTCAGTGGATGACAGTTGTGTCATTGAGGTACTTTTTCAAAGTCACAACCCGGTGACTTTAACGATCGCCTGTTGATGTGATGTTTTTGATCGATTTGAGGAGCACGTTACTACGTGCTGATTGGACGGTTGGGAAACCATCATTTGGTGTCCACATATCCACATTATAAATAGAGTTTTTTCACTTCTCTTTTTACCATTTTTTATCTCTTTTACCCCTTTTCAAAGAATCGTCTTCTTCCTTGTACCAGACTTCCGACCATTTGTAACCGATCATAGAGTTGTCTTCTTTCCTAGTACAATCGTCTCATTCTTTCAAAAAAGGTGCGCTTTTTTGTACCTTTCTCTTCTTTTAATCATGCCTAAAGATAATATGTTTACCTCGTATAGTGTTTTAAAACAAAATTAACTTGAAGAGTTTATAGAAGAATTTAGTATTCCCCTAGATCTTCATCCTATCCTTCCCAATCCGAACACTCCTATATACCCCTTCCACTCCGGTAAGTTTGCATTTAACACCCAGGTGTGTAATTATGCAAACTACCGAGTTCCCTTTACCCAATTTTTGATGAAAGTATTGCAGCATCACAAGGTTCATATTTCCTAGATGAATCCTTTCAGGCTTAGCAGGGTGAATGAGTTCGAACTTTCCAGTTGATCGTTAGATTATATGCCGAACCTTAATGTTTTTAGGGTCTTCTATCGTCTTAACCAGTCCAGTAATTGGTATACCTTCAAGAAGAGACAATCGAAAGACAATAAGGTCGAAGGGAGAAAGGAGGATCGAGAGTATGTTGGCTGGGAAGTAAGTAGTTTAAACGATTGGAAGGATAAGTGGTTCTAGTTAGACGACTGGTGTTTGCCGGATGACATGATGTGGAGAAAGAAGGATGACCCACTAGAGGGTGATCTGCCGAAGGATTTTTTTTCCTTATGAAGAGGAGATGTATAAGGCCTTGGTAGGAAACAAGTTCCTCATTCATAGATTGTCAAAGGATGTCTTGGTAATGGGGTATGTAAGTCGTAACTGGAATTTTCCATGTCAATGGCCTACTGTAAAATGCAATGGGATTGGTTAGTGGTCGTAGTATTGTTAGATTCATCCTTTTTTGTTGTTGTTTTCTAACTATTTGCTGGTGTTGCTTTTTTGCAGAGATGTCTTTAAAGGATTTGGTGCAGTTGGAGTCGTCTGACGACGATGAGCTAGAGTATATTTCGTTGCAACAAGAGCCGGGGGATAAGCCTTTTCTAGAGTGTATGAAGTCTACTTCTTTCAAGATTAGACCACCGGTGGACATTACTTCGGCGAATGTTGGCGGTGCTACACCCTCAGGGGCTGTTGCTAGCTAGTTCTGATAAGCACCCTGAAAAGAAAGTTGTTGAAGAAACCGCAACCCATTCCAAGAAGGGTTTGTTAGTTCGTTCGTCGAAAGCGGGGGTGGAGGGGTTTGGTAAGTAGAAGAAGAAGAAGAAGAAGAAGAAGAAGTCGTGGAAGAGGAAGGGCTTGGAGGATGAGGAGTCTTTGAATGGTCATAGGAAAACTCCGAAGAGGATGAAGACTCCTCTATCTACTATCCCCGAGGGTGATTCCACCGATCTCATTCCTTCCTCCGGAGGTTTGTTGGACACTCTTTCTGGTCACCTCGACGGTGGAAAAAGTGCGAGGGGCGAAGCACATGTTTCCTTTTCCGACAATGATGCTAGTCATCTGAATCCTTCTCCCATTCATTCATTCCCTGAGACTTCTGTTGTTACGAGCCCTATAGGTAAGTATAATGGTCCGGGTTGGTACCCTATCTTCTCTACCTCGGACGATGAAGATCCGAAAGGATATTTTGATCGTCTTTGGTATGACAAGGAGATAACAGTGGATTCTTTCGGTGTGTTTATAGATTCGATGGACCTTGACCCTGCTGTGGCCGAAGAAAAGTTTGTCCCCAACTGGGGTTAAAAAATGGTGATAAAGTGATGAATGCCTTGACAGCTCGGACAATGCTTCTGAACATAAATACTCTTGCTGATGACATGCGATACCGCAGGGCTCCCCATTGTCTTTAGCTGATGCATTGCTCATCAATCAAGCTCAGTCGAACGGGTTAGTAGTGGAGGTTTATCGTAGGTGGATTGAACTAGAGATGCAGAAGGAGAAATTAAACTCTCTACTCGGGAATGTGAGTCTTTCAGAGGTTGGCAAGCGGTTAGAAGAGTTAACGGTGGAGAAGTAATCTGTTGAGAAGAAATTGGAACATGCTTTGTTTCAATCCAAATCTAGTCAGGCAGCAGTTGCTGCGACATATGAAGGCCGATCGGTATGCTGCGGTGCAAGGTAGTGGTTTCCTTTATCTTGATGGGAGGTATTATTATTTTTATCCTTCGTAATTTTTTCCTACTTGTCTGTTCATTCTTTTATAGAGAGAGAGACCTGTTCCAGACTGAGGTTCAACAGTTCAAGAGCCAGCTGGCGAAGATGGAGAAGGAGGTGGATGAGAAGATCTTGGGCTTAACCGATGCAAATTCAAAGTTAACTGACCAAGTGAAAGAATTGCTGAAGAAGAGGTGGTTGTTAACAGAAGGCTTTCTCCTTACTGCTCGAAGGGTTCACAAAGGAGATGAGTTGAGGGCTGTAGTCTGAGCGATAAACAACACAATGAACGCTTGCGGCATTAATGTGGGGATTAAAGCTGGCTACCATTACTTCTCGAAGGCCGTACCAATGGAGCGTGTACCAAAACTGAAGCCTAATATTGAGGAAACGTTGAATGGAGCTTTGGAACAGTTTGATAACTTGGATTTTTCATTAGTTCAGCATGTTGAACGCTTTGTTAGTGAACCCTTAGAGTCACTCCGAGATGTTGGTCTCTCCGGTGACATCTTCAAGCCACTTCCAAACCAATCTGAGTTATGTTTCAAACTGTAATAGGTAGTTTGTGGGCCTCAATGGCCAAACTTTGTGTGTTGATGAATCATTGGGTCCTTCGACTGTAACACCCCAAAATTTCTAAACCGTATATTATGATAATATAAGCACACGGGGCTTTTAACTAAAGAATACTTGACAAAAGATGGGAGGGGCCATATTTGCCAAATAACCAAACTTGAGTTTGGTTAATAAAAATAATAATATAGAGACCACCTCCATTATCAGGAGATCGATCTCCATTAAAACACACACACACACACTAAATCACACACTTAACGAAGAAACTCAAGAACAAGCTCAATTCAAGGTCAATTCAAAGGGCTTTTGAATGCATTAGCCCTAAAATGAATCATCCAATCATAATACACATCAAGGTAACCTTTTATTTGACTAAATTTGAGGGTATGTTCATGCTTGGGTATGATGAAAATCATGGGTGGTTATAAAAATGTGAATTAAGGACTTGTAATGGTTAATCTTGTATAAGAGAATCATAATACATGTTAATTTGTGTGTGTTAAACAAAATCCTTGTGAGAAGGTTATAACCTTGTAGTTCATGTTAGGAAACAAATTGGGTTTTTGGTGGATTGGTAGGAACCACCTTTAAACCACGAAATACTAGTTATAAACTATGATTAAAATGTTTATAGGAATGCTAGCATTGATAATCTTGATCAAAGATGGATCCAAGAGGTCCTCAAGTCCTAAAATTAAAGTTAGGAAAATCACGCATACCAAGTGTTTGATAAAATGCCTCAATGAGAACTCGATTTTACTCGGGCATAAATGATTTCTTGAGAACTTGTATATTGGTAAATCACGACCAAAAATGCGTATAGACAAGTAAAGACTAGGTTCTAACAACCTAAGTGGTCATTCACCTCATAGGTGCAAATACAAGAAACTATGGATAGCCAAGGAATCTCGGGTTGAGGTAAAGAGGAAGCACGCCTAAGGTAAGTCACTCGATGACTTAATTCTTAATATGTCTCTAGTATGTTTATATGCTTAATTATACCTTTGTATATGCATTTGGGAATTAGACATTGAAATGTCACAAAAAGAAGCATAAATAAGACACACGATTCATAGAAGATGACCTTAGATGAAGGTTGTTAATATCCCAATTAGACTATCGGGTCAATTGGGTAAAATGCTAGATAGATAATAGCTTAGGCCAAGAGTTAAAATTAAGCCGGTAACGAATTTGTGCTAGTTGCTTGAGTGTATTCATAGGCTCAATGTTATCTACCTCAAGCTAATCTAGAAGCAAAAAAGGCGCGAGCCAAGGTAAGTCATATCTATGACTTTGTAGGATATATATATATATATATATGCTCATGTTGGGTGTATAAATCGTGGGTATATCTTTTAGATGAGATGAGATTGTGATTACCAATGGTTATAAGAAAACATCGTGTTTAGATCACGTTGCAAGTCATAGAGACCGAGCGAACAAGACCGAGAGAAATGGCACATGTGGCCATGGACACGAGGCATCGCAAACCCGGTAAAAATGACTTGGGCGGAGGTCACCTAGTCGAGTTGAGGCTTGACAAGTGTGACATACGTCATCATCACTTTTACCGGTTATACAACTTTAGTCCTCAAATTTTCTATTTGCATTTCAAGTCCTTGTATTCGAGATGATTGTTTAAAAAAAATAGACTTATTATTTCTTATATGATAAGATTTTTTTTTCTCTCAAAATTTATTTGTATTTAAGTTAGACTCTAGTCTTTAATCCATTGTAATTCATTTTTTCTTTTAATTAATAAGAATTTGGTAACCGCTAGACTCATGACTATCTTTAACCTCCCCATTTTTATGACAATTAAGACATATTAATCAATCACTTTTAATATATACCAAGCACCAAGAAGACATATATATATATATATATATATATATATATATATATATATATGTGCTATCATTCACTTTGAGGTAAAAAATGGTGTTTATCCAAGAAGGCTTATTTTTCTTCAATCATATACGCCGACTAGACACACACGCCGTCGTTATAGCATTTCGGCTACCGCAACGCCACCACCTGGCCACGATATTTCTATCGGGTTGTGACTACTTCTGATGCAACGACCAAGCTACTCTAATCGATCCATCTTTCAAGTTAAAAATAGATATTCAAAATTCTAGTGGGTTATGATAACTCTGGCAACTATGAACTTATTATTTTTAGGATGGTTTAAATTTGAACACGAGTACATTATAATCCTTATCGGTTTGACTTATGTGTGGTCAAAGTACAAAGTAATACAAATATTATAGTTAAAGCAAACGTAGACTTCAGTTTGGTTATGTAGTCAGAAAATTTATTATTATTATTTTTTTTAATTTTTTTTTTACACTTTTGACTCTGTGATATTTTGACAAGATGAGTTTATGGGTAAACTCATAACGTTTTGTTTATTACTTTTGGTGTACATTCACAATTTATATATTATCTAAATTAGATGGTTGGTTTCAAAACAATAAGACGAATAATAAATTAGTGTAATAAATATAAACCGTTTTTAAGCATGGGTAGATATAATATGCTTCTCAAATAAGTTAGTAAACAAAAAAAAAAACGTTATGTCTTTTACATGCGTTCTTACAATTCTAGTGTCATTGTCCTAATAAATTTATGGCTTAAAAACATTTTTTTTTTATCAATATAATACAATACAACTTTCAAGTTATTTTAATCCTTTAAAAATAATAAGTCCTTATCGCCGAGAAATTGATTAGCCAACAAATTATATAGCGAGCCTATGTTCATAAACTTAATAATGAAAATATAGGTTCAAGCATAATTCATTGACTCTCATTGATATCTTGCAAGTCCATCATCATGATCAAAGTGAGTATATCTTTCCCCTTTTTACTGTTTTACTACTTTGGGGTGACTCATGTACCTATATATTAATCAAGTTTCAATTTCTTATACTTAATGCAATTCTCATGTGTGTTTGCTTTATGTTAATTGGTGTGTCTATGACTTGTCAAAATCATTAACCGCTGGGCGGCTGTGACATCCGTCATTTTTTTCATAATATCTTATTTTTTTAATAATAATAATAATAATAATAATAATTTTTTTTTTAATATAGATATATATTAGTCTTTTTTTTTTTTACCAAACACAACTAAACCATTACCCATTATCAACCATAAACAAACCCAAGCCCAAACCCCTTTTACATCAATTACTTTTGGAGCCCATCGAAATCGGCCCAAGTCCAGCAACCCATCAGGCCCAAGTCTCCTCCCTACCTTTAAGCTGTAAAAAGAAAGAAAAATAAATTGCTCCTCGCTGGGATCGAACCCAGACCCGGAGCCGAGTCACGCACACAACCACACAAGCATGAACCAACTGAGCTACGACTCATTGTTGGTTCAATACAGACACATAATATATATATATATATATATATATATATATATATATATATATATGAATAATACGCGTTATCCCAAACTCTTTCTTCCTCCTTGTCTGATCGTGCAACAGCGAACAAGACCACAAATCCGGTCAACAATTGACCTTGACCACCTAATCACTCTAAAATTGGCAACCCTTTTAATTAATTAACTCGTTTTGATGCAATCCGATCATAATGACGCGTACAAACAGCTAAATCATTCCATATTTTAAGGTCTTAGACGCGTATACAATTAAACCGAGTCAAACCTTACCAAATCTTTATCCGACCCTCAACACTATAAATTGAACGTGCCCACACCATCTCTACTCGCCAATAATCACTTCCCCACACTCAATTTCTGTTTTAACACTACTATTGAAGCCTTTCAAATCATTTTTTTTGGGCGTTTCTTTGTCAACTCGCAGACCCGAGCACGAGGCTTGTAAGTTCCTTTTTTTTGTGGGTTCTCTTAGTCGGAACCTTGTGATCATTAGCCCTAAGGTTTCAGAGGCTAATGATCGCTAATTGTATTGATTTGATAATTAGGGTTCGTAATATTTAGAATTGGGGAAGAACACTTAATTTTGTAATAGTATATAATTATTTTCAGTTCATGGATAAACAACCAGCTGGTATAGACCAGCTGGTATGCACGCGTATGGTAAGGGATGAACCGGCCAGCGGCCAGGGTTCGAATCCCACAAACTCTTTTTATTTTCATTTCATTTAAATCAATTATCTTATATAACCTATATAATTAATTCCAATCCAATATAATTCGTTCTCAGGGTGTGGCTCAGTTGGTGGCCACGCTTGTGATAAAACCCGAACCGGCCAGAGGCCCGGGTTCGATTCCCATAACCAACAAGTATTTTTTGCCACTTTTATATACATATTTTATACATTAAATCTTTTAAAATCAATTTTAAATACTAAAAGTGCTTTATAAATTCCACAAAAATTATCATATGATCTCCTAATGATAAAGTTCATTACCCAATTTTTAGTTTTTCAAAAATAATTTATTTAATATATATTATTAATAATACAAGTTTATTCATTTATATTTATTAAATTCTATAAAAATATCTAAACGATTTTATTAAATCTCACAAAAATTATCCTAAACTTGTATATTCATAAACATTTCAGAAATAATTTTTAATTCTGAAAAACCGGCCTTTTTATATTTTTAATTAATTTTTATTAGTTTTAATCATAAATAAATCATAATAAACTTATTTTTCAATATTTTTGCACCAAAATTTTATATAAATTATTTCTAACTATCTAGAACTGAAATACAATTTTGAACTCAGAAATTCTTTAATTTTAATATTTTTAGATATTAAAGTCATATTTTGACAATTTGAAATAATTAAAGTAAATATTCTATTTTCAAGAAAATAATTTTATAAAAATTATTTTCATAACCAAAATCTTATGTTGTGACAATGTTTAACTTAAAATTTTACAAAAAGACTTTTATTTATTTATTTATTTAATTTCTTATATTTTAATAAACAATTTATTTATTAATCAAATAAACGTTTATCCCCAATTCGAAACCCTAGAATTCCATGTATCCTAGAGTTATTCCTTACACATTATTAAATTCTTTAGGTTGATTCTTTGGAATATTTCCAACGCATATTTCGTTGTCCAGTTCCATTACAAGCTATTACGTAAACAGTGAGTATTTCCTATCCCCTTTTTGCTTTTATTCATTTTTGGGGTGTTACATGTACACTATTACAAATTACAAATACAAGTTTACATTTTTACAATACAATTCTAGTACTATGTGCATTTGCTTACAACGTGCTTTATGCTTAGACAATACATGTGGATTACATTTGTACTTAGTGAAATCATTAACATGGTACAAGCCGACCTTAACATTGGATAGCGCTATTTGGATTGACAACCCGCCTAGATTGATTCTCCCCCTTTTTCATCGGAGAATCCGTGGCCATTGTTAAGTTATCACCCATTTATTGGATGAGTACACCACCGTTCATACAGTACATTATACAGTCACAGGGTTGATTTCGCTCATTTGTATGATACATAGTTTACATATTTGCACTGTAGCTTGCACTTGAATTGTATAACTTTTTAACCTACTATATATATATATCAAAACTAGGAATGCTCACCAACATTTCATATGTTGACCAAATCTATTTGTACATGTTTCAGGTGCAGTTTGATCTAGTGCTTTAGCAAGGAACATTTAGTGCTTTATTTTAATTCAGTTAATTCAATATTTACATTTCATTTAGACAATGTATTTTCCATTTCCATGTAAGACAATTTTGGATTATTCAATAATATCTACATTTTAGTACCATGTGCTTTTGAACAATCGTCACTACGTGGCACCTCGATGATTCCGCCATCGGTTGGGGTGTTACAGATTGGTATCAGAGCCATGGTTATAGGGAACTAGGTTATTAGATAAAAAGGCCTAGACTATAACCGAACTTCAACTTTCATGCATTATACTTCCTAAATTACCCTACCCCTCATTTCCCTCTACTTTCCTTCTTCTATCTCTCTCTTCCTCTCCATTCTTCTCATCTTTCTTCATGGTGCATAGAGATGGTGTCCTACAGGGGGTGGAAAGTTTACATCATCATAGAACGGGAGCAGTATCTTTTATGAAAACACTCTTAGACATAATACCTACTCTTATTTTACTCCTTCGAAGTTGTTGAACTTTAATGAGTGTGATAAGGACACGTGCAATCTGGAAGGGTGGACGCCTGTACACTGGGTTTTCTGGCATAGGCAAGCATAGCGCATAAATCCATTTACGGACCTGTTATGCTTACCTGGGGATTCCTGGAGTGAGTGTCCACTTATAGGCTAAAGCATGTCTTCTTTGATCACCATTGGGTTCAATTCCTTTGAAAAGTCAACGTTCTTGTTGAGCTTTACAGCTAGACAAGGGCACTCCAAGCATTTTGTACAAGTTTTTCCAATAATACCCTCTCGTTTCATATACAATACTTTGCATATCATGATTGCTTACAAGATCATATCTTCATAATCACCTGTACGGTTATATATTTACATTTTCTAATCTCATGATTATTCATTGACTACCTCATAGATGTCTGTTCGCCGCATGCTCCGTGATGCCAGCCAACGCCCTGTTCATGCTTCTGGACGACGTTCTGATCGTCGCCTCGCATCTTTAGTTGCCGAGCAAATTGCTGCAGTGATCCCAAACCTTGTCAGTGAGATAACCCAGAATAGTAACAGTGCCAACACAGGGAGTACGACTAAATTTCGGTGCACTTTCAAACACTTTAACTCCTGCAACCCCACAAAATTCACTGGTGAGGAGGGTGCTACTGGCCTTCTCCAATGGTTTGAAAGCATGGAGAGTACTTTTGTGAACAGTGAATGTCCTGATGAACTCCGCGTTCGCTATGCTACTAGTGTCCTTCGAAAGGGGGCACTAACCTGGTGGAATGGTGAAAAGCGCAATCGAGGAGCTGATGTTGCTTTATCATTATCTTGGGCAGATGTTAAGGAACTCATGATCGCCAAATTCTGCCCTAGGAACGAAATCAGGAAACTGGAGGAAGAGTTCCATGGACTGAAACAAGACAGTGGTGAGAATCTTGCGTATAATACTCGATATCACGAACTTAGCATACTGGTTCCACACATGGTCACCCCAGTCTCTCGAGCAATCGAAAAATATATCGAGGGATTACCTGACCTGATTCAAGACGTTGTCACTGGAGGCAAAGCCACTACGGTAGAAGAAGCCATCCAACTTGCTGCCACTTTGACAGACAAACATGTAAGGAAAGGAAACCTGGTTAGGAAGGGCACCAAGACACCTACTGAGAAAACCACCAATGTTGTTGAACAATCTAAGACTGTTTTAGCAAAGGCCGCCACTACTGCTTCGAACTCTAAGAAACGAATGGGCGATAATCAGAACCATGCTGTTGTTGATCCGTGGCTCAGCCTCCTATCAAGAAAGCCTACACGGGAATCCATCCTCAATGCAACACCTGCAAATATCATCACCCTGCAAATCTTCCATGCCGTCAATGCATTAGATGTGGAAGGTTTGGACACTTTGTTACCACTTGTCGAGTAATGGTTGGGACACAGAGTAATCATCAAGCAGCTGCCCAGGGACCACTACAGATTACTAACGGTCGGGCATGTTATCATTGTAGAGACCCTAATCACATGCTACCTCAATGTCCCAAATTAAACAATGTAAACCTAGTGGCACATGGACGAGCTTTCAATATCAATACCAACGAAACAACTGATCAGGATGACGTTAATCCCACTGGTTAAGCCATGGATGAAATCTTCCCAAGACTCGAATACTTGTGTTTTCATTTTCTTGATCCTATTATCACTTTGTACCCAATTTTGTCGCACTCATTAGCATATAACATCTAGAAATTTCCTTGCATACTATCGTGTATTAACACAGATTGAAAATTTATCATATTGGTTGCGTTTATTTTAATCGTACAAGACTCTACATTACACTTATTTGAAACCTTTGGACTTAATACTTGATCTTACAGAGCCTTTCTAAGAAAACATCATTGCTTGATGAAACTAGATTTTTCCCTTAATTTGACTACGCATTGAACATCTAATTATTCATGATACTCGTAAACATTTAATTATTTATGATAACACTTACACTTAATGGTTGTAGTACTTACAAACTTGCTTGCATAAACATGCTATCAATTTGCAATCTATGTGAATAATAATTGCTGCACTTAATAGAGGTCATCATGTCTTTTTCAACAGTCGGGAGAGGCTCTACAACCTGCTCCACGACTGGTGGAGGCTATCGAACATACTCAACGATTGGTAGAGGTCACTATGCCTTTTCAAACAGTCGGGAGAGGCCCTACAACCTACTCCACGGCTGGTGGAGGCTATCGAACCTGCTCAACAATCGGTGGGGTCATAGAAGGACGCAAAACTTTAATGTAAGGTAAATTGATGATTCCGGTCCGGAACGTAATCATGAATTTACAGGTGCGTTAAGGTAGTGTGAAATTCTATTAGAGTTTTGGTGGGCGTCCAGTACGTTTTCAAGGTATCAAAGGTGTGGTGGGTTAGCTGCGGTACACCCTGTATACAAACACTAATGATGCATTGAAAGTGAGACTGGGAGTCGGACCAGGAACAAACTCTAGTTACTTGGTGGTTCATTTGGTATTTCTATAGTCAATCAACTTGTACATTTATCTTAGGATTCCTAAAACTTGAAATTTAGTGACTCACTAGATTCTTATTCTCCTTCTTATTCGAGACGAACCTAATCAAATCCTTAACTCACACCCATCAAACCTCATATCCAAATCATTCGAACTTTCTAAACCACAGTTATCTTAATTTTTTTTACCCAGACATCCATAACCCTATGTTTCTAATAACTTCGGGACGAAGTTTCTAAAAGTAGGGGATGCTGTGACATCCGTCATTTTTTTTCATAATATCTTATTTTTTTAATAATAATAATAATAATAATTTTTTTTTAATATAGATATATATTAGTCTTTTTTTTTTTTTACCAAACACAACTAAACCATTACCCATTATCAACCATAAACAAACCCAAGCCCAAACCCCTTTTACATCAATTACTTTTGGAGCCCATCGAAATCGACCCAAGTCCAGCAACCCATCAGGCCCAAGTCTCCTCCCTACCTTTAAGCTGTAAAAAGAAAGAAAAATAAATTGCTCCTCGCTGGGATCGAACCCAGACCCGGAGCCGAGTCACGCACACAACCACACAAGCATGAACCAACTGAGCTACGACTCATTGTTGGTTCAATACAGACACATAATATCTATCTATCTATATAATAAATGAAAACACTAGGGTTGAATCCTAGATTTTTAGAGGGTCTTGAAGGATCCAAATCCTAAATGGGGCTCCAAGACTAAGTCTTATATAAACCTCTTTTTATTTAGTTTTGTCAACATCCATTTCTCATTCCTCATTCCTCTCCTACTAATTCCTTTCTCATTCCTCATTCCTCTCTCATTGTCATTTTTGCAAGGTATGTTCTTCATCAATCTTAGATGAATCTCGAAAATGTTTTTGAATCTTTTTCTGCATTTTTATTATATTGATACATAATGTTTGCAATCATCTTACATAAAAGATAAAAACAATAGGATTGTATCGTTATTTTTATACAAAGACAAATGACAATCCTATATCTATCAACCTGCTACAAAATATGTGATTATCAACAAGTTTTCGATTATGTTTCTGACCCTTTATAAAATCCCTAAAGTAAATGTTTGAAACCATCTTACATAAAATATAAATACAATCGGTTTCTTATTAAAATAACTTTCTAATCCTATTGTTTGTCGATTATGTTTCTGACAATTTTTGAAATCCATCCACATCGGTTTACTAACATATTAAACCAAACAGAATCGTTTTTTTTTATTAAAACCATTTGATAATCTGTTTACAATCAACTCTCTGCTTTGGATGTAATCGATACGCGAGTAATTCTGCTCAGCTTTAATCATTGAATATATGATTGTGTTTTTTAATAAACAGATTGCAATTGAAATCGGTTTTGAGTATGTGTGAATATAAAAAACAAGTATATAAAAAAAACAAAATACCGGATTTCATAAAACAAGATAATTAAAATCAGTTTTTAGTATGAGTGACTTTATGTATATTTTAACAAAAGTTTGTTTTTTGCATACGAAGAACAGGATTTCATTAGTAAAATAACTTCAATATGGCTTATCACAAGGGTGACAAATTCTTCAAGGTTATTCATGACCCTTCCGCACGAGTTTTGGTATGACGTTTCTAATATTTTTTAAGTAAAAAAACTTTATTTGTTATTATAATGTTGGTTTTTACGTGTTTGTGCAGACATTGCCTAAATCCATGAACAGGTTTTTGTTATCTAAAAACTTACGAAACAACAACATTAAAGTTTCGACATACCATGGTCAATCTTGGTTTGTTTTGTTAGAATTTATAGATTTTTATATTTCCTTTTGAACTTATTTTAAATAAATTTTACTGATTATTAAAATGTGTTTTGACCTTTGAATATGCTATAAATTTTCAAACTTCTTATTAATTTTAATTTAAATGTGTAATTATTCACATTGACTAAGATTTAATTATGGTCAAATCAATAAATGAGTACGACAATGTGTGAATCAATAATCATTAAAATTTTGTGTTTTTTTTTTCATTTGGTATATTGACATGGAGATGTCTAATTTTACCGAATATTTAGTATGTTGTAATTGTAACAATATGTATACGTTAACCCGTGGTGGCAATACGGTATAATTTAGAATACATATTCACAACTGAATTTACTCACAACATTCATAATGAATTGATAAATGTAATTGCGAAATTTATGGTTTCCTTATACAATAACAAATTTACTTTGAATACGCATTTACTTGTCCAATTTTCAAGCATGTTAGTAAAGCATATAATAACATATAAAGAACATTTACTTAAATAACATTGAATAGATAAAAAAAAAAACACAACTAGGTGTAATCCTTGACATGCGGCATTAAAGGTTTCAATCATTGTTTTTGACTAAATTCAATCAATACATTAATTTATAACAATAATAACAATTCTAATACGGATGCTAATTACCCTCCACTCTTTCATCCATTTCTTATTATTGAATTGATTGAATACCTATATAATGTTTTACATAACATGTAAATAACATTTAGTTTAGTAACATTGAATAGATCAAAAAAAAATCACATCACAAATATGTATAATCATATAAATTCGGCATTAATGGTTTAAATTCTTGACTTTGACTAAATTTAATCAATACATTAATTTATAACAATAATATATAAGAGGTAATTCGAATGCTAATTACCCTCCACTCTTTCATCCATTTCTTATTATTGAATTAATTGAATACCTATATAATGCTTTACATAACATGTAAAGAACATTTAGTTTAATAACATTGAATAAATCAAAAAAAAAAAATCACAACTAGGTATAATACTTAAAATTCGCCATTAATGATTTCAATTTTGACTAAATGTAATCAATACATTAATTTATGACAATAATAACAATGCTAATTCGGATGCTAATTACCCTCCACTCTTTCATCTATTTCTTATTATTGAATTGATTGAATACCTATATAATGCTTTACATAACATGTAAAGAACATTTAGTTTAATAACATTGAATAGATCAAAAAAAAAAATCAAAACTAGGTATAATACTTAAAATTCGCCATTAATGATTTCAATGCTTGACTTTGACTAAATTTAATCAATACATTAATTTATAACAATAATAACAATGCTAATTCGGATGCTAATTACCCTCCACTCTTTCATCCATTTCTTATTATTGAATTGTTTGAATACCTATATAATGCTTTACATAACATATAAAGAACATTAGTTAAATAACATTGAATAGATCAAAACAAATTACAATTACAACTAAGTATAATGCTTGACATCCACACTTGACTTTGACTAAATTCAATCAATACATAAAGTTATAACAATAATAACAATTGTAAGTCGAATCCTAATTACCCTCCACTCTTTCATCCGTTTTTTATTATTCAATTGATTGAATTCCTATATAATGCTTGACATAACATATAAAGAACATTACTTAAATAACATTGAATATATCAAAACAAATTACAACTAACTATAATGCTTAACATACGGCTGTTTTGCTTTGGCTAATTGACTTTGACTAAATTCAATCAGTACATAAAGTTATAACAATAATAACACTCTTAATTCGGTTCCTAATTACCCTCCACTCTTTAATCTATTTGTTATTATTGAATTGATTTAATTCCTACATCAATACCTATATAATGCTTGACATACGCCATTTAATCAATAAATGATTGACCTTGACTAAATTCAATCAATACATAATGTTATAACCTTTAAAACAATGCTAATTCAAATGCTAATTAACCGCCCACCATTTCATCCATTTCTTATTATTCGGTAAATTCAATAACTATATAAACAAGTCAAACCAATTCACATACAATTGTAATAAGACACATTGGAACCACTTTGAGTAATCGCAAAGATATATTATTAGGTTAATTTCTGTTTCTCATATTTAATTACTTAAACATTAGTTATTTTGATTTTGATTTGTTGTTTTATTGAAGTCATCTTTTGGTTTTTACATCATTTTTTCCCAGTTAACAAGATCAATGGCTGCTGTAGATGCAAATGAGTTTACAATGGTTAACCAAATTCATGTAAACCGAAACAGTGTGGCGTTAAAGCTAAAGATTATTCGGGTTTGGCGTCTACCCGATCGTCGCAATCCTAATGATGTGTACTCAATTGAAATGATCCTATGTGATGAAAATGTAAAAGTTAACAACACGTTTTTTTTTATATCCTATTATTTTTAAATTTCATAACTTTTTTTTTTAATTGTGATGCTTTTAATTTTAATGTATATCAATTATCTTATTTTTTTTTATAATCAACAGGGTGACAGGATTCAAGAGAATGTATTTAAGCGGTTGTTTTTTAAATTCGAGAGGTTTCTGATTGAAAATTCTTCTCTTATTATAAGAAATCCAGGAGTTGGGGTCAATTCCTCTAAATACAAGTATGCTCCAAACCCAAACAAACTCTGCTTGAATATGAATACTCAAGTTTCCGAATATCATGGTTTCCAAGGTCCAGATTTTGGTTTCTCTTTTGTGCCCTTTCAAAGAATTCTGGATAAGGAGGTTGATGAATATGTTACAATAGGTATATTTTAAGCGGTTCTAAAGTTTTTTATATTTGTAGTTTGTTAATATGATTACTTATATTACTATGTATATATATATATATATATTTATACAAAAGATAAATGATTAAATAGTTCATTCTTTAACTTTTTTTATATAGATTCTTTGCAAAACATACATTCAAATGTTTATTTAAGTTATACATTCACTATTTATTTTATGTGTACTAATTAATTTTTTTTAAAACTATGTTACGAATAAAAAATTCATTTTTAAGTCAACTGATTACACATCAAACATGTTTGTATATTTCTATTCATGTATGTTTCTGTTTTATAGTATAAAATTATTTGCAAATTATACTTTGACATGTAATTTTTCAATTATTTAGGGATTCAAAGCTCAAGGAACAATATCCAACAAATTGGTTAGACTATTTGAAAGTGAAATACGGGAACAACTTTCTTTTGTAATTCACTTTGTTAGAGTTGGATTTGATTTTTCAAGAATCAAATATGCTACCAGTCCATATAAACTTTCAAATAAAAATAACACCCAAGTCTTGAGATGTGATAATTGGATTGGTGATAAGTTTGGTTTCTGTTTCTCGCCTTTTCAATCAGTTAGAAGCGGAGGGTTTTTTCCCAATGTTTCAATTGGTATGTTATTTAATTTTTTAAGTTTTCTATATTTCTATGAAGTTAATTATTCTAATATTGTATACTTACAATTTAAATATGCAACTTTTACAAATATCATTGGACATGTTAAGCAGTTTATTAATGTAAATGACAGTAAACCTACTCAGTTGAACACAAATAAAGGACTGTTATTGGAGATACAAGATTTTGAGTTTGTGTTTTTATTTATTTATTTTTTTAATATATACCATTTTCAACTATTTAAACTGCTTTGTACTAATTTGTATCTCCAATTAATAGGGGCCTTACTGTATTTGTTAAGCTATGGGATAGATTCTCTGATCAACTTGCTAGATATCTTGAAGTTCATAACAATGCAGATCCTCTGATTTTAATCTTGCAGTTTGGATTATTGCACCATTATAATGGTAAAAAAAAAATATATAACTATAGTCTATTTTGTTTTGATTATTAAATCTAAAATTACCTATTGGCTTATACGTTTGTTATAATCAAGTTACCCTTATGTTTCTAATTCACCAAAGGTTAGCAAGTTGTTCATAAATGAAGAAATTGATGCCATCAACAATTACAGAACAAGGTTTTAAAATTGTACAGTACTTTTATATCTACATATCAAAATTATTGTTATAATATAAGTCTGATTATTTTTAATTTACATTGTAGTTTGTTGCAAAAGCCAATACAATATCCATTATCAAATTTTTGTTCATTGGGTCTGCCTGTGTTTTCAAATATTGAAAACGAATTTTTGGTCAACAACTGTTATTGTAACATTGGAGACATTTGGGAGATTGACATGGTAAAGACATATTACATTATTGTTATATATTTTTTTTTTAATTTTCATTTACAAAAAAATGTTTTGTTAACTAGCAACACAAGTTTACTATTATAATAGGAAAAGAGTATCATTATTGTTGGGACTGTGATTGATGTCTGTAAAGATCGTGGTTGGTTCTATATGGCTTGTCCAGATTGTAACAGCAAGGTGTCTTTATACTATATCAATTCTAGCAAGAATGATGGTTCTCGGGACTATGAAGTCCGAGATGCATATGATTGCATGAATGAAAATTGTAAGAAGAAAGATATCATTCCAGTACCAAGGTGCTTTTATCATGATAAAGTCTATTTTTTATTTTGAAAATATAAATTCTCACATTTTTACATAAAGTTGATCTACATGTGGTAATATTTAATTTTACTTTTTATATATCAGATTTAGACTTCATTTACGTGTTCAAGATGCAACTGGTGATGTTGAACTAATTTTATTTCATAATGAGTCAACTGTAGTAATTCCAATGTCTGCAAATACTTTGATTGAGGAAAATACACTGGTTATATAATTATTATAATACAAATCTATTAGTGTCTTATATATTTTTTTTGTTAATAACTAAAACAATAATATACATTTTAATTTTATACAGGTTGATCACATTGTCAAGTTTCCAGATGAATTATACTATTTACGTGACAGAGTTTTTGCATTTAAAATTTCCATCACTGATTTCAACTTGAAAAGCTTTGATGAAGTTTATGGAATTTCTAACCTAACTGATGACAAGTTTATTATTTCTGAAATTACAAAAAAGTTTCAGTCTTTTGATCAAGTAAGTTAATTATTGCTAAAATTTAAATTTTTATAGTTATTTGTTAATTTCGTTATACTTTTTTTTTGTATCAGGATACTAGCAAAAACATAATGAATGAAAATTTAACTGAGGCAGAATGTTCGATTATCTCTGGTAAAGATGGTAAAACTAAACGCAAGCTGACAGCAGTATATGAATTGCTTGGGAACAATACAGTATCAACTCTTAACAACAATGATGAGGCAAATGAAGCTTAAATGGAGTCTGATGTGAAGTTTAATAATGTTTATTACAAATAAAAACTTTGTTGATTACTACTATGCTATAAAACCGTTGTTTGTCTTAATTTATTTTTTGCTTCTCTTTCAGTATACTTATATCATCTCATCTATGGTTTTTGTTTTTGTATTTCATTTGTACGTGCAAATTGTGTTTAATTTCAATTATGACCACTAATTTGATAATATATATCTAAATTTGATACAAACTATATAATCTAATGATTGTATTTACATAACAATCATTGAGTTTTATGCTAAAGTAAATTACATTTATCGTAAAAAATAAAACCTAAATACTAACAATTATGTTAATTTGTAAACTCAAATATATCTAATTTTATATTTATATTTTCTAAGTTCTAACAAAGGTTGACTAATCAATCTGTCCCAATCTGCTTAGTAGGGGTGACCATACGAAAACCGATAACTAAAAATTACCGAAACATAACCGATAACGGCACCGAAAAAAAACCGAATCCGAATTAACCGATCGGTTGCGGTTAACATATGCCTTAAACCGAACAATTTGTAAGTATTTCATATATTTTTATTGCGTTTTCATATATATTTGTATCTTGAAAAAAGGTCCAAACAATTTACTAAATACTTTAAGTTTATAATTTTGCACAACTTTTATGTTTGAATATTAACCGAACATAACCGAAACCAAAACCGATAACCGACAAATTTACGTAACCAAAGTAACGATCGATTTAGGTTATTGTTTTTCCTAAAACCGAACATCGGTTTTCGGTTTTTGTTATATTTAAAAACCGAACATAAGGGACATTTGATCACCGTTACTGCTTAGTATGATTAAAATATACATTATTTGATAATATTAAATGTATATACTAAAAAAACAAATTAATCTGATTTAATTCTACTAATTACACAACAATTATTGAGGTATAATTGATATTTTAAAAAGATCCTCATTCAAAGACCAGTCAATATATTTTGACAACATTTTATGCACTAAATGTGCTCATTTATGCACTAAATGTGCTAATTTTAAGTTCTTTTACCAATCAACCTACAAATTTTATTAATCACATATTTCTACTTCACCTATATATTTACATGAATACAAGTCTTTCACACTTATGCAATCAACATTATCACATTGTTATCATTCAATTATATAATTCTCTCTTTCGAACAAGTTATGTACTAATTACAATTACATTAAAAATAAAAATATGATAAAAAGTCATTTACAAAAACATAATGTATTCATACCTTTGTTATTTTTTTCAAAACTTTATACTTTTGTTGAGTACTGATCATAATAGGTAATCGGTTTTCATTACTAACGTTACTGAGGGCTTATAAAAAATATCCACTTTGACGTTTATATAAGAAAAAAAATTTCAGGCTAACCGTTATTTTTAACACTTTACGTTTGTAGCTACTAAACTTGAACAATACAACTCTTAGTTTCATATAATTTTTTTATTTACTATGATTTGCACCGTGGGTCCCCACGGGTCTCAAACCTAGTATATATATATATGAATAATACGCGTTATCCCAAACTCTTTCTTCCTCCTTGTCTGATCGTGCAACAGCGAACAAGACCACAAATCCGGTCAACAATTGACCTTGACCACCTAATCACTCTAAAATTGGCAACCCTTTTAATTAATTAACTCGTTTTGATGCAATCCGATCATAATGACGCGTACAAACAGCTAAATCATTCCATATTTTAAGGTCTTAGACGCGTATACAATTAAACCGAGTCAAACCTTACCAAATCTTTATCCGACCCTCAACACTATAAATTGAACGTGCCCACACCATCTCTACTCGCCAATAATCACTTCCCCACACTCAATTTCTGTTTTAACACTACTATTGAAGCCTTTCAAATCATTTTTTTTGGGCGTTTCTTTGTCAACTCGCAGACCCGAGCACGAGGCTTGTAAGTTCCTTTTTTTTGTGGGTTCTCTTAGTCGGAACCTTGTGATCATTAGCCCTAAGGTTTCAGAGGCTAATGATCGCTAATTGTATTGATTTGATAATTAGGGTTCGTAATATTTAGAATTGGGGAAGAACACTTAATTTTGTAATAGTATATAATTATTTTCAGTTCATGGATAAACAACCAGCTGGTATAGACCAGCTGGTATGCACGCGTATGGTAAGGGATGAACCGGCCAGCGGCCAGGGTTCGAATCCCACAAACTCTTTTTATTTTCATTTCATTTAAATCAATTATCTTATATAACCTATATAATTAATTCCAATCCAATATAATTCGTTCTCAGGGTGTGGCTTAGTTGGTGGCCACGCTTGTGATAAAACCCGAACCGGCCAGAGGCCCGGGTTCGATTCCCATAACCAACAAGTATTTTTTGACACTTTTATATACATATTATATACATTAAATCTTTTAAAATCAATTTTAAATACTAAAAGTGCTTTATAAATTCCACAAAAATTATCATATGATCTCCTAATGATAAAGTTCATTACCCAATTTTTAGTTTTTCAAAAATAATTTATTTAATATATATTATTAATAATACAAGTTTATTCATTTATATTTATTAAATTCTATAAAAATATCTAAACGATTTTATTAAATCTCACAAAAATTATCCTAAACTTGTATATTCATAAACATTTCAGAAATAATTTTTAATTCTGAAAAACCGGCCTTTTTATATTTTTAATTAATTTTTATTAGTTTTAATCATAAATAAATCATAATAAACTTATTTTTCAATATTTTTGCACCAAAATTTTATATAAATTATTTCTAACTATCTAGAACTGAAATACAATTTTTAACTCAGAAATTCTTTAATTTTAATATTTTTAGATATTAAAGTCATATTTTGACAATTTGAAATAATTAAAGTAAATATTCTATTTTCAAGAAAATAATTTTATAAAAATTATTTTCATAACCAAAATCTTATGTTGTGGCAATGTTTAACTTAAAATTTTACAAAAAGACTTTTATTTATTTATTTATTTAATTTCTTATATTTTAATAAACAATTTATTTATTAATCAAATAAACGTTTATCCCCAATTCGAAACCCTAGAATTCCATGTATCCTAGAGTTATTCCTTACACATTATTAAATTCTTTAGGTTGATTCTTTGGAATATTTCCAACGCATATTTCGTTGTCCAGTTCCATTACAAGCTATTACGTAAACAGTGAGTATTTCCTATCCCCTTTTTGCTTTTATTCATTTTTGGGGTGTTACATGTACACTATTACAAATTACAAATACAAGTTTACATTTTTACAATACAATTCTAGTACTATGTGCATTTGCTTACAACGTGCTTTATGCTTAGACAATACATGTGGATTACATTTGTACTTAGTGAAATCATTAACATGGTACAAGCCGACCTTAACATTGGATAGCGCTATTTGGATTGACAACCCGCCTAGATTGATTCTCCCCCTTTTTCATCGGAGAATCCGTGGCCATTGTTAAGTTATCACCCATTTATTGGATGAGTACACCACCGTTCATACAGTACATTATACAGTCACAGGGTTGATTTCGCTCATTTGTATGATACATAGTTTACATATTTGCACTGTAGCTTGCACTTGAATTGTATAACTTTTTAACCTACTATATATATATATCAAAACTAGGAATGCTCACCAACATTTCATATGTTGACCAAATCTATTTGTACATGTTTCAGGTGCAGTTTGATCTAGTGCTTTAGCAAGGAACATTTAGTGCTTTATTTTAATTCAGTTAATTCAATATTTACATTTCATTTAGACAATGTATTTTCCATTTCCATGTAAGACAATTTTGGATTATTCAATAATATCTACATTTTAGTACCATGTGCTTTTGAACAATCGTCACTACGTGGCACCTCGATTATTCCGCCATCGGTTGGGGTGTTACAGCGGCCTAGCTTTTCAATGAATAGTACTATGGTATACCCCCTTGAGACTCTGTTAAGAGAATCTTGGTCATTGTCTTGTTAATTCATTATTCAGTTGGTTAGTCATGTGTTAGTCATTATTCTTAGGTTTGGTTTTGAACGGATATTACTTATTACATAATTGCAAATGGTACCGCACATGAATTGCTAAACATTTTTCCTATTATATTTAATCAAACAGGGTATGCTCACCAATACATTTTGTATTGACCAAATCATTTTCGTACATGTTTCAGGTTGTTTTGAGACGCTTCTTTTAGGCTTTTGGATTTTATATTTCAGTCTTGACTACATTGTATTTTAGCTAGACTTGTCACTTTAGAATTATTGTATCCTGTAATTTCATTTCAATGTAATAAATTATTTAATCAATGTATTCGAATTTACACTTTAGTACCATGAGCTATTGAGCAATCGTCACTACGTGACACCTCGATGTTTCCGCCATCGGTTGGGGTGTTACAGATTGGTATCAGAGCCATGGTTATAGGGAATTAGGTTATTAGAATGCCTTTTAGCCTAGTCTATAACTAAGCTTACTTTCACGAGTCCTCTCGTGTATATTTCTCTTATTCTTATATTTTTTTTTCAAGATATTTTAGCTATGTTTCTTTCTCGTTTTTCTTTTGGTATTTTGCTTGGAGTAGAAGACATTCGTATTTCACAAACGAAACGATATCACCAAGTTAGGAGTGACATCCATACCTTGGTGATTAGTTTCACTCCTTTATATGTTATTTATCTTTAGAATATATCTTTGAGATAGAAGTGACATCCACACCTCAAAGAGTATTTCCTTCAAAAAGAAACTTAACCACTAAGCTGGGAGTGATGTCCTTAACTTAGTGATTGGTTTCATTCCACAATAGTTTTCAATTTTGAAATACATTTTTGAGTTAGGAGTGAAATCCATATCTCAAGAATCTATTTTTGTATCTCGTTTTTCATCTCGCTAAACCTTTGGAATTCACTAGTGATGGGGCACGTGCAATCTGGAAGGGTGAGCATTCACTTATAGGCTAAAGTACGCCCCCCACAAGTCACTAGGAAATTTCAAATACTTGAATTAGTCAAAGTTTCCTATGGAAACAATTCCAATGTTTTATATCATTAATATTTATATTTGTTTATCATTTGAAGACCCAATTTAATCATTTGATGTTTCATATGTCATTATTCATTGATCATTCGCTTTTGAATTCCTTATCATCATTATTAAAACTTTTTGTTCGTTTTATTATTTTATTAAAGCTTATATTATATCTCCATGTTTACAAACTTACTTGATCAAAGTCACAGTGTATCCTTAAATCTCTAAAACGATTAATTTGACAACTTATCCTATAAGTTTTTTCACAAAGCCTATTCGTCAAATTAAAACACACTTTATATACACCTTGTGTCTTGAAACAAGTAGCCGCCATGAACCCAAAGAGATGCCTTAACGATCCTTAAAAACAAACGATCTTTTTATGTATAAATTTTCGTAGAAGTTTGACAATTAAAAGGTTTCAAGTTAACCCAATAACCCTTACATTTTCTCAACATTTCATAATAATTAAAAATTTTCAACTTTAATGAGATTTCAACCTACAAGTTAAATAAATGTCTAAATACGAAAAATTCTATTTTCCAAAATTCATCAAGGCATCTGGGATCATTCACAACGTTCACGCCATTTTAAATTTCGGTCTTTTGAAACACATTAGAATTACACATACTTCATGAAATGGTTTCATCTTGCGTTTTATAAACTTGTATTGCATCTTTCACAAATCAAATGTAAACCTTTTATTTTCATACGACCTACCCAATATATGTTTTCGGGAGAAACTTGCAACTATTAATATGCCTTATAACACTTTTCAAACTTGACTTTTCGTAAACACATGAAAATGGGTACCTACGAAATCTTTTCATGTGAACCTGTTTTGAATCTAAAACACACTTCGATTTCTAAAAAGTTAGTCTCATGCATTACTACTATTCTTTCAAAAATATCACAAAGTTCGAGTAAACTGCGAAAATTTATCTTTTACACTTGTACTCTTTCAGTTGCAAAATTTTTGGTTTAAACAATGAACATGTCCTCTTATCAGAATGTTGCTAAAAGTCTTTTATAGTATAACGCATATAAAATTACTAAATTTTAACTCACATGTCAGTAGGCTATGCACATATACCGAGCACTTTCATTTACAATAAATTTCATTATTTTATTTTTTACACCATTTATTTTATTGTTATGTTCGCACATTATTTTAATTATCTTACTCTCGTATTGTTTTTCTATTGGTGGTTATTCTCACGCATTATTCGCAACTATTCTCACACTAGTTATTAGTAGTTACTCTTACAACACTAGTTTTGAGCATTAATTTAACCCGTTTACTTTCATTTTGTGCAAATTGTGCGATTTACTCGATTTACGTTATACTATTCTTTCAATCGAAATTTTATGCTATACTTATATACTTACATGAACGCATATTTGGTATGTATATTTTTTTTCTTGTGAGCAAAACCTTGTTATACTTTACATTATTTTGTTCATCATCATGGCCAACGAACATACCAGTTGATAACTCGTATGAGATCTAAGCCAGTGCCCACGTACAAATCGGATTAGAGTATTTCTTTAATCCGAGGGGAACGGTGTAAACCTCAGGGTCTATCAATATGAGTGTTTAGAGCCAACGATGTGAACGAAAGTTACCGGTTAAGGGTGAACCCGAAAGGGAAGAACCTCTAACCATGTCTTTTACTTACATGTTACTCTCATTACGGTTAAAGGGTAAACCCAAAAGGGAAGAACCTCTAACCATGTCATGATTTAACATTATTTCATTACAGTGGCTATTACATATTGGTTGCACGCATTTGTTTCTTGTATTACTTAGGATAGGGTTATGGAAAAGCATAACACCCTAGTGTAAGGTAAATCGATGATAACGGTCCGGAACGCAATCATGGGCTTACAGGTACATAAGGGTGGCGTGTAATTCTATTTAGGTTGTTGGTAGACAATCAGTATGAGTCCAATGTATCGGGAGTGTGGTGGGTCAGCTGCGGTACACCCTATATATAAGCATAAACGATACTGCGGGAGCGGACTAGGAGTCTGACCAGGAACCTACCCATTACTATCTCTTCATTAGATCGTTGACTAATAGCTAGCATTTTCGATAAGAACGTTCTCTCACGAGCTTCAATTCTTCTTCCAAGAGTCATTCTTTTGATCAGCCACACGGAAAACACAAACCTTGTGTACTTTTACACTCTTGATTATTTGGATACTTGCTGCATACTCTAATAACATTTAGTTAGAAACTTTTCTAAAGTAGGGAAGACTGCGTCATTAGTACCTCTGCCCTCTCTAGTTACACATTCCCAAAACCTTTCTCATTTAAACTATCAACTTTCTAACTTTGGGTCAACTGTCAAAGATTTTGAAACTTTTACTTTGGATATTAGACAATTACTTTAAGTTTTGTCAAATCATAATTGAGGCAAAAAAAATTTTACCTACTTGACTTTTTTTCAACGTCTTTTGTTTCATAGAAACCTCCACTTGAAAGAAATTTTGAGACGAAATTTTTAAAGTAGGGGAGACTGTGACATACGTCATCATCACTTTTACCGGTTATACAACTTTAGTCCTCAAATTTTCTATTTGCATTTCAAGTCCTTGTATTCGAGATGATTGTTTAAAAAAAATAGACTTATTATTTCTTATATGATAAGATTTTTTTTTTCTCTCAAAATTTATTTGTATTTAAGTTAGACTCTAGTCTTTAATCCATTGTAATTCATTTTTTCTTTTAATTAATAAGAATTTGGTAACCGCTAGACTCATGACTATCTTTAACCTCCCCATTTTTATGACAATTAAGACATATTAATCAATCACTTTTAATATATACCAAGCACCAAGAAGACATATATATATATGTGCTATCATTCACTTTGAGGTAAAAAAATGGTGTTTATCTAAGAAGGCTTATTTTTCTTCAATCATATACGCCGACTAGACACACACGCCGTCGTTATAGCATTTCGGCTACCGCAACGCCACCACCTGGCCACGATATTTCTATCGGGTTGTGACTACTTCTGATGCAACGACCAAGGTACTCTAATCGATCCATCTTTCAAGTTAAAAATAGATATTCAAAATTCTAGTGGGTTATGATAACTCTGGCAACTATGAACTTATTATTTTTAGGATGGTTTAAATTTGAACACGAGTACATTATAATCCTTATCGGTTTGACTTATGTGTGGTCAAAGTACAAAGTAATACAAATATTATAGTTAAAGCAAACGTAGACTTCGGTTTGGTTATGTAGTCAGAAAATTTATTATTATTATTTTTTTAATTTTTTTTTTACACTTTTGACTCTGTGATATTTTGACAAGATGAGTTTATGGGTAAACTCATAACGTTTTGTTCATTACTTTTGGTGTACATTCACAATTTATATATTATCTAAATTAGATGGTTGGTTTCAAAACAATAAGACGAATAATAAATTAGTGTAATAAATATAAACCGTTTTTAAGCATGGGTAGATATAATATGCTTCTCAAATAAGTTAGTAAACAAAAAAAAAACGTTATGTCTTTTACATGCGTTCTTACAATTCTAGTGTCATTGTCCTAATAAATTTATGGCTTAAAAACATTTTTTTTGGGATCAATATAATACAATACAACTTTCAAGTTATTTTAATCCTTTAAAATAATAAGTCCTTATCGCCGAGAAATTGATTAGCCAACAAATTATATAGCGAGCCTATGTTCATAAACTTAATAATGAAAATATAGGTTCAAGCATAATTCATTGACTCTCATTGATATCTTGCAAGTCCATCATCATGATCAAAGTGAGTATATCTTTCCCCTTTTTACTGTTTTACTACTTTGGGGTGACTCATGTACCTATATATTAATCAAGTTTCAATTTCTTATACTTAATGCAATTCTCATGTGTGTTTGCTTTATGTTAATTGGTGTGTCTATGACTTGTCAAAATCATTAACCGCTGGGCGGCCTAGCTTTTCAATGAATAGTACTATGGTATACCCCCTTGAGACTCTGTTAAGAGAATCTTGGTCATTGTTTTGTTAATTCATTATTCAGTTGGTTAGTCATGTGTTAGTCATTATTCTCAGGTTTGGTTTTGAACGGATATTACTTATTACATAATTGCAAATGGTACCGCACATGAATTGCTAAACATTTTTCCTATTATATTTAATCAAACAGGGTATGCTCACCAATACATTTTGTATTGACCAAATCATTTTCGTACATGTTTCAGGTTGTTTTGAGACGCTTCTTTTAGGCTTTTGGATTTTATATTTCAGTCTTGACTACATTGTATTTTAGCTAGACTTGTCACTTTAGAATTATTGTATCCTGTAATTTCATTTCAATGTAATAAATTATTTAATCAATGTATTCGAATTTACACTTTAGTACCATGAGCTATTGAGCAATCGTCACTACGTGACACCTCGATGTTTCCGCCATCGGTTGGGGTGTTACAACAAGCATAGAAAAATCATTACTAGGCCTTGGAAATCATAAATTCTTAAAAATTTGGATGTATGCAAAAGTTAACGGGTCAACACACTGATGGACATATAATTAAGGGTTCTTGGGTTAGAAACCGAACAAGGAATTCAAATATACATCTAATCATGTTTATATTACACATGAGAACCTTTAAACGTGTCCTTGGAAGCCCTGGGAGTAGTTTTAGACTGACCCAAAAGGGGCAGCTTGGTGCTGAAACATTTTGTACCTTGTCAGGATTTGGGGTAGCCTACGCCACTTTTGGTGTTGCGTACGCCAATGGCGTAGGATACACCAACATCAGAGTGCCTACGCTGATTTCTTCTGCCCTACGCCACCAGATGCCCTCTCCATACGCCAATGGCGTAGGATACGCCAAATCAACCAAAATTCATTTTTTTGTATTTTGCATCTGAATTCGATCATAATAACATATTTATGGGTTGTCTAACTGTGATAAACCCTTAGGGACTCAGGTACATGATACGGATGATGAGCAAGGCTCGAATCAAGAACTGAATGCATAAGACTCGTCCGCTTCCGCAAGGTTTTAAACTTAATCTTTTGAAACTTGGTTTTTGGAAGGCGTTTTGTTGTCGTGTTCAACACTAACTAGACTATACGTATGTTTTGAAATGTGATGCGTATGTGCTAAAAAAACTTGTGAACACGTTTAAATATGTAAAGCTTTATTCATAAACTTCCAAACTAAGTTTATTTCCTCGTAAAGTATCGTATAATCACCCGTTTATCGGGTAGGGCCTTACATCGACCCTATCTTTGTAAGAACAAAATGTAATAGTCCAAGGTCATTTCAACCTTTATGAATGATGACTTGGGTATTCTGACCTTTTATATTTACATGTATCTTTTTATTATTATTGTTTTGTCCTCGACCTTTGCAGATGGTTCGAAACACAATTTTTTTGTGAATGGTAACAAGAGTTGTTGCTTCGTGCAACTTAGATTGCTTTAATAGTTGGTTTCAGCCTATGTACCTTTTTCAAAAGGGATTCGGCCTTAAAATTACTCCCCTCGATATGTAGGTATTATATTAGCCTCATGATATGTTAGCTTGAACCTTTACATGCATCCATGTAATTTTTGGTTTCGAGTAGTTTATTATACTTGCAAGATTTTTACACTTTGTAGTGTTCTTCGGATTTCGTTATAGATTCGACGGCCGTTAAACCCATCCAGCCGAACCTGTTTCGATGTTCCAATAAGTAGGTTAGGGATCCTATGTTGTTTGTTATATATTTTTTATGCATGCAACTCTATGTTTGCCATATTTCGGCATATACTTTAGTTTCTGAATGAGATAGGTAATTCCCTCTTTTTTATCGAAGCTTTTAGTTTATTTGGACATGTTAGATGTTCCATGCCTTATCTCATTTTACGATCCAGTTTCAATGGTGACTATTATGCCTATCACTATTGGTTTCAGTTGTTGTTTGGTTTGGAGTGGGTCGAGATCATCGAAGAGTTCTTTCTGTTGATGTTTGTTTTTGTTTTGTTTCAACCATTGATAATATACTTGTATCGTATATCTCGTTCGGAGGATTTTTCTCTGGCTAAGGTAATTATTTGATAAACATATAAACCAATGTAAATACAAACATATACCGAAGCACTCTTTTATTATTAGTGGGGTAAACACATCGCACGATTTACAAGCATTTGAAAAAGTAAAGTTTGGGACAAGATCATCCCGATTACAACTGAAAACAACTAAAATTAAAAGTACAAAACTTCTGGCTTCGGTGTCTCATAAGTAACATTTTTTTTAAATGTACTCCGTTCCATGTTCTTGGAATCGGAGTACCATCCAACTTGGCCAGGGTGTATGCACCCTTTTCTCCGACAGAGACGGCTTGATATGGACCCTCCCATCTATGTGTTAGCTTGCCTAGGGGTTCGGTCCGACTGGCTTCATTACTACGGAGAACGTAATCTCCGACCTTGAATGCTTGTTTCTTCACCCTGGCATTGTAATACTTTTCAAGCTCTTTTTTATACCGAGATTCCTTGACGGAAGCCATTTCTCTTCGTTCTTCCAATAAATCTAATTTTAGCCGGAGGGCTTATCATTGTTAAGGAGATTGAGCATATGGTGGCTTGCCATGCCAACTTCAACAGGAATCATTGCTTTCGTTCCGTAGGTGAGGCTGAATGGTGACTCACCAGTGCTAGTCTTTGGCATGGCCTGGTGAGCCCATAAGACGTTTGGCAGCTCATCAACCCACCATGCTTCCTTACTTCCGAGCCTATGCTTGATACCTTCCACAATGCTTCTGTTAGCCCTTTCCACCGACCATTGGCTTGGGGGTGGGCTACCGAAAAGAAAAACTGAGTGATATGAAGGTCAGAACACCACTTCTTGAATGGGTTTTCAGTAAACTGCTTCCCGTTGTCGCTAATGATGTATAATGGCAATCCGAATCGACATACAATATTTTCCCACACAAACCGTTTCACTTGATGACCAGATATCTCTACCAACGGTTTAGTTTCGACCCATTTTATGAAATAGTCGATAGCAACAAGCAAGTATTTCAACCCTCCGGTAGATTTAGGGAACGGGACCATTATGTCAATACCCCACTTTTGGAATGGCTAGGCCGAGGTAACTGGGATCAAGTCATTCTTAGCCCTTAAGCTTACCGGTGCATGCCTCTGGCACTCATCACAATTTCAGAGCTGTAATACCCAACGTTCATTGGCTTGACTACAACCATCTTTGGTCCGGCATGGATTCCACAGATTCCGAAGTGGATTTCCTTAATAACATAAGTTGTTTCATAAGGGGAGAGACATCGGAGAACCGGTCCTAAAAAGGCCTTCCGGTACAATTGACCATTTTGGACCTGGTATTGCATAGACTTAACTTTCAATTTTCTTGTTAGGCCCTATCTTTCGGGACCCAGTCCTTGGTGATGGGCCTCATAATGGGAGTCATCCATGTTTCTTATTGAACTTCAACTTGTAGAATTGCATTTTCATTGATCGATGGCTTGGTCAATACTTCAATCTTTGTTCCTTGAATGAGCCTATAGGGCGTGGCCGAAGCCAACTTGCTGAGCACATCATCTCGTTTGTTTTCTCCCCTTAGAATATGGAAAACTTTACAAGTTCGAAAAGTTTCCATGAGTTCCCAAGCCTTTTGAAGATATCTATCCATGTTTGGTTACCTTGCTTCATACTCTCCTCTGATATGATTGGCCACTAATAGTGAATCAACATCGGCTTCAAGAGGCCGAGCTTTTCATTTTGAGGCCATCTAGAGGCCAGCTAATAGAGCCTCGTATTCGGATTCATTATTTGAGATTCGAAATACCAACCAGAGGGCGTAAGTGAACTTTATGCCCTCCGGATCGATAAGAATTAACCCGGCTCTAGAGCCTTCTACATTCGATGCACCATCCATATACAAAGTCCACCTTTCCATAGGTTCTTCGACCTCTGGAGGATCTTCCTCATCTGGCAATTCAACTATGAAATTTGCAACATCTTGGCCCTTCATGGCCCCTCTGGTTTTGTAAGTTAAGTCGAAGGCCCCTAGTTCGATCGCCCATTTGGCCAATCGACCCGAGACCTCCGGCTTTCGGAGTACATACTGAATGTTTTTGTCAGTTTGAACTTCTATATCATGTGCTTGGAAATATATACTCAATCTTCTCGAAGCATGAACCAATGCTAAAGCCAACTTCTCCAGCATGGGGTACCTAGTCTCATAGTCCCGGAGAGCTCGACTTACATAGTAAATTGGGACTTGATCCAAGTGTCGATGTGCTACGAGGAATGCACCGATGGCACCCTGGGAAGCTGCGAGATAAATGGTGAGGACTTCTCTGGGTTTCGGTCTTGTGAGGGTTGGAAACATGTTGAGGCATTACTTCAATTCATCGAAGGCTCTTTCAGTCTCTTCGGTCCACTTGAAATCATTTTTGCCAAAACTCTGCTTCAGCGCCGACATGAAAGGAAGAGTTCTCTTGGATGCTTTGGAAAGAAACCGATGCAATGCTACCAACCTTCCGTTTAACGATTGAAGCTCTTTCACATATCGTGGGGATTTTAAGTTCAAAATGGCCTTGACTTTTTTTGGATTGGCTAGGATTCTGTCCCGGGCAACCAAAACAGCCAAAAACTTTCTTGTCTCCATACCAAAGGAACACTTCGCCGGATTCAGTTTCATGTTAATCTTTCGGAGACATGTGAAAGTTTCTCGGATATTAGCCATCATATCCTCTTCATCCTTGCTCTTTATCACCACATTATCAATGTAGATTTCAATGTTCCTTCTAATCTGATCTTTGAATGCCTTGTCCATCAACCTCTGATAGGTTGCTCTGGCATTCTTTATTCCAAAGGGCATTGTAGTGTAACAATAGAGCCCTTCGGTGGTATTAAAGACAGTTTTATCTTCTTCTTCGGTTGACATATGAATTTAATGGTACCCTTTGTAAGCATCGAGAAAGCATTTCATCCGGAAGTCAGCCAATAAGTCAATTTTTACATCCATATCAGGAAAAGGATAGTAATCTTTCGGGCAAGCATTGTTCAGATCCTTAAAATCCACACACATTCTCCAACCTCCATCATGTTTCTTTACCATGACTAGGTTGGAAACTCAAGTTTGATATTGAACCTCTCGAATGATGTCAGCATCAAGTAATTTTTTCACATCGTTAGTAATTGCCTTGTTCCGATCTGCACCCATGCTTCTTCTCTTTTGTTGGACTGGTCGAACGGATGGGTAGGTGTTCAAATTGTGTTTGGCCAAGCTTCTTGGGACCCCTTTCATATCGAAGTGCTTCCATGCAAACACATCCAGAGAATCAGTGAGGAGGCTCCATAGGGCGGCTTCTTGGTCGAACGAAAGATGGGCACCGATGGTTACCTTTTGTTCGGGGACGTTGGCGTTAAGACCATTTTGCGGATAATGCCTGGGTAATAGGAGCAGCTTGAGAACTTGAGGCTTGTCGGATTTCTGCCACATACTGCATTTGTTCGGTGAACAAGGTTGCCACCCCTGCTTCGGTTGGAAACTTGATGGCTCCATGTATGGAGGAAGCCACCATTCCGAAGGCACACATGCCTGGTCGGCCCAAAATAACGTTATGTACTGAATGTGCTCCGACCACCAAGAACGTTAGCATAACTGTTCGGCTCTAAATATTTGTACCCAAGGTTACCGGGAGAGTAATCTATCCAATAGGTTGGATCACTTCACCGGAAAAACTGACCAACAACATGGAAACCTATTTCAAAGGTCATGATAGTTTTATGTACCTAAAGCATGTTGTATGATAATGTGTAGCTTTCTTAAATGGAGATACATAGGGTCAGAAGGTTTTTATCCGACGACCTCTCTCTAGGGGATTGAAATACCAATACCATCCTTTTCTGTGTCTCGGGTACCAACTTTTGGTGACAATGGTAATACATTATATCTGAAGCACTACTGTTGTCTACATAGACTCTTTGAACTCTGTGTCCAACTATGACGGCCGATGTGACTATTGGTCCATCCATAGATTCTTCCAGAGTAATCTCTGGGAATGAAATTTCCTGTAACACAAGAAATGCTTATTAACATCTTGTTATGTTTCGGAGATGGTACCACTTATTGAAAGTGTATTTTTTTCTAATTTCTCATCCTATATGATAGATGGAAATTAGTTGTCAACCTGGCTCATGAATGGAGATAGGTGAGAGCCGGGTGCTTGATACCGTGTGGCACGATAGGTCAGATCATATTAATCCATGCTTGGTTATTCATATTCGGGATAGCCGTTGGCTTCCCATCCTTGACTTCCTTGACGAGGTGAGACAACTTGCCGGACCGAACAGCCTTCTCGATCTCTTGCCGAAGGGACCAACAATCATCGGTGTTGTGTCCCTTGGCCCGATGGTACTCACAACACTTCTTTTAAGTTCTTGGAGTCTTGGCTAGTTCTGTCATTATGCTGAACCTTGTAAGGTTTGAGGATCTGGAGGAGCTATTCTTGTCAGATTTGGTGTAAGGTTGTTATCTGTTCTTGTTCCAATGCTTGTTTCGATCGACGTTATGGGAGTTTTGTTCCCTGAACTTCGGTTATCATAACCTTTGTAATCGGTCTTGGAGGAATGACAACAGGCACTCTTCCCCCGAGCAAAGGCTCTAGCTCTTTCCATTAGTACCTCCATCGTCTTTGGCAGGTCTTCATGCAATTTTTCTACAAGCTGATTGTTCTGGACCCCATGGAAAAAACCTGAGACCCGGAGCTGATCAACTGCACCATTGATTTGCATACTTTCCTTACTGAATCGATTAATAAAACTTTAGAGGGACTCACCATCCCTCCTTCTAATGTTGTGTATTTCGGTGATATCCTTGGAGCAACGTCATTGGTTGGCAAAGACAAGAGCAACTTTCGGAAGTCTTCCCAACTGGTAACTGGTGATCTCTCCGGCTGGCAACCCGTCGAACGATACCCTCGCTGCTCCAATGAGAGTTTGTACGAACATGTGACACCATATTTCTTAACAGTGGCTGGCATTTTTAAATTTGATTGGCAATTGAGCACTAGAAATTCTCTGGGAAAACTTGGAGTGAGCTGCCATATAAGCGGGCATGTACGGTGCGGTGAGCTCATCATCACCGTAGAGAATGCAATCTGAAGTCTTTTCCGAAGAAAACAACCATGTTGGCATCGGTCCGGTGTATCCGAAGGGTATCACATGTCCATACGGTGCTTAGAACGGTGTGGTCGTAGTGACCGTGGAGTATGTGGGGTGTGATCCGAGATTCACCCCAGCTCCGATCGGAGCAGAGAACCCTTCGGTGGGGAACATATTCATCTTCACTTTTTGCATCTTGGCTTCCCTATTTTGCTATTCCTTTAATCGAAGTAACATCTCCCGATTCTTGTGGAGGAAAGCATCATCGAATTCTCTCGTTGGCTCTGTTGTTTTGGATGCTGAGGCATCGGCAAGTGAGTTGAAGATATGTTGTCTATCAACTTGAGTCGATGTGGATATAACAACCGTCCCTAATGATGTAACAGTAACCACGTCATCATCAGTTTCAGTTGTCGTGATATCGTCAATCACAAATCCCTCAGATTGTGCCGTCATAGGTCAAGATTGCATGGTGTTTCTTCTATAAATTAAGAAGAGAGACAAAGCAAAATCATGGATGACGCCAATTGAAGAGGAAATAAGTTACCTCCTAGTGCTTCGGCATGAGAGATCTAGTCAAAGACGTGAGTGAGACTGATTGAAGATGAATCGATCTTGATAAACCTGCAAAACAAACACCATTAGGCTCGCCACAGAGCAGAGGGAAGGTCTCTATGTGACCACCGTTCAGCGTGAAAATAAGTATGGTTTTAAGAAGTGAAAAGGTTGAGAGAGAAGTATTTGGTTTGTAGGAGATTAGTTACCAAATAAGGATTTTCTATGGAGTATTTATACTTTTCGTAATGGGCTTTAAAGGTTTAGAGCCCATGAGCCTTTACTCCGAAGCCTCACTATCGAAGTGTTAGACTTAGTCCGAGTCAATCATGTTAGTTCAGCCTTCGACCTAAAACTACTTATTCTCTTCATTTCATGTATCTGTGTGGATTTCTTTAGCCTAAACTAAAATATGATAAAATAATATTATTTCTCAATCCACTAACTAAATTTTGTACATCTATTCTCTCGGCTGTTAACTTGACCAACATCATAAAACTGCAAATTATCATGACAAATATAATAGTCAATATCTGTCAAGTGGCATGTGGCGGAAAATTTTCTACACAGAGAGGCTTGCCTCTTGTGGAGGGTGCAACCAATGGCGCAGCATAGTTGGGGCGGGGAGGGGCGGCCGACCCCCCCCCCCCCCCCCGGATTTTCGCGCAGAAGTTCCGATTATATAGTATTCGTATAGAAAATTTAAAAAATATAGGGTTTCGACCCCCCGAAACTGGCTTTCGACCCTCCGAAACTAGTGACTTCCGACTAGGGCTGTTCAAATCGCTCGCCGCTCGTGGATCGCTCGTCGCTCGTTCGGAAAATGCTCAAAAAATGCTCGCTCGATCTTTCGCTCGGTTGTATATGAGCCGATCGGCTCGGTTCGGTTTGTAAATGAGCCAAGCACGAGCAAAGGTACGCTCGGCTCGGTTCGGCTCGAATAAATTTTTATTTATTTAATAATAGATATACACACAATTTACAGATAAATTTATGGCTTTATATATAAGATTCTATTGGATTTAACTCAGTATATGCAAACAAAATATAACCAGCCCATTTAACTCAATAAAAAAAATTAACACTAGATTTAATAGTAAAACAATAAGTCACGAGGTGACAATCTTGACTTGTTTATGTTATTTATCGTCCATCGCTAATTGTCGCTTGATATCACACCTACATCACAATGCAACAACTGTTCTCTGACGCATGCTCATCGCCTCACCAGCCTCAATCTAAGCCTCGTCCTTGGACACTTGGATCTCAATATTAGTGTTATCATCGGACATTTCGACCTTAGTTGTCAAAACAAGTTGTCACGCGACAATGAAAACATCGAAAGAAACATCCCAATTTTATGATCGTCCATATTATTCTCCGCTCGATTCTCGCTCGGCGCTCGCTCGGAAAATTTGCGCTCGAAGAATGCTCGTTCGGTTTTCAGCTCGATTGTAAACGAGCCGCTCTGCTCGGTTCGGTTTGTAAACGAGCCAAGCACGAGCAAAGCTCCGCTCGGATCGGCTCGGCTCGTGAACACCCCTACTTCCGACCCCCGGTGACTTCCGACCCCCCGAACCTTCGGGTCAAGCTTCGCCACTGGGTGCAACATCTGTCAAGTGGCAGGTGGCGGAAAATTTTTCGGGTGGAAGCCTTAGTGCCCCTTATGCGCAGCCTTGACTCGCTTGTGGGCCGGCCACTCTCGTGTCAGCGTGGGCCCGGTTAAGATAACATAGTCTGACCATTGGAGAGTGGCTAGGAGACTCCCCTTCTAAGGGTTGTGATGATCTCTGCCACAACATAGAAAATTTGCCTTCCAAAAAAAAAATAACTTTTGCTTAATTTGCATTGGATGGAAAGTAAAGATTTCGGCTGAAAATCACATGTGTCAAGTTTAATTCAAATCTAATCCTAACTTGGTTTTCTACATTTGCTTTCGGATGGCAGGTTTTCTCTGAAACTGAAGATGGTATGCTTAGACTACGTACATAGCGCTATTTGTAAATACGGGCATATAAGATCACCTTTTGCTATTAGATTAACCATAATCAAACCCGCCCCTCTAACCCGTAGGAATTGCGACAGTGTTCCAATGGAACCCAGATGAACCAGCCCCTCCATCTAGCTCCCACCCCCTCCGCCCTAACAAGTGGTTTGGTTTATGTCTTTAAGAAATGACTTGCCACTAGCCACCTTTTTCTCATACGTACAATGGATTCAGACACTTTTTTGCTATTTGTTTTTATAAGTGTAGTCAATCTACTAATACGAGGATCCATTTTCTTTTAAAACACTTTTTGCTTTCCCTTTCTTTTTCTTTTTCTCTTCTTTTTTTTTTTTTTTTTTTTTTTTTTGTGCTAGCATTCTCATAACGAGAGTTAATAAGAAAATAGTAGTTTTATTATTTTATATATATAATAATGTTGATTATGTAAATATAGATTTCATATATATTATACTAGAAAAATATTGATTTAATAAGAAAATAGTAGTTATACATATATATGGGGAAAAAATGATCCAGATATATGAATATATATATAGTTTTTTTAAAAAAGTGGTTGATCATGTGAATCTATCAGTACTTACTTGCTGAACACTTCAACCTGTCCTAGGCCCGTCCCTAACACAATATTCACATTTTCCCACTTCAAGTGAAAGTCAAAAAGGATTTGAGAGGTGGCTCACATGGCTAATGCGGCAGTTACATGTGATTTACGTAATATCAAATCATAACGGTGAGGGCCGGACTTAATATATGCAAATTTTTTTAATAAAAACAAGGAAATTTACACTACTGAGCCATTAAACACCGGAGGCTGTGACACCCCCGGGCCTTTCTTAAGCTTCCCCTTGACAATAAACAATGAAAACAAAAGATATAGAGCTGGTTCAAATAAATGGATAAAGAAACAATAGAATTTTGTGACATGTGTGAAGTTATGTAATTAACTTTAGTCTCATACATTAAAAATACCATGTCCCCATAATCAAAATCATACTCTCCTATAATATATTTTAACGTTATACTTTAAAGAAACTTAAACATATGTGTAATTAGGGTCAAAATTACTCTTTGATTCAAGAATTACATCATTCATTGGACACTATAAAATGAAACCATAATTAAGAACAATTACCACTATGACTAGAACCATTACCATACCATAATGAGTTAAATAACCATACATTTAATGATTAAGATTTAGCTGCAACAGCAGTGGTTACTTTATATAAACCACAAAAAACATAGCTATCATAAATTGATACAATCATCGAACACAAAAAAAACAAAAAACAGTGCTTAATTAGTACCAAACTAAACAAGCAAACTTCCACTTTTGTAATCACTAAGACCATAAGTAATGGTTCATGCCTTTTAGGGGGCATTTTCCACCACATCATTATAATAATGCCCTTCAAACATATGTGTAATGTAAGGACGTAGGATCGATTTGAGGGAGAAGGGAATTGAGAGAGAGTTTGATAATGAGAAAGAAAACAATACAATTATAAATGAAACTATTGTTGGGTATTTATACATGATGAAAGGGTGTGAACCCCCTTGACCCAACCGACATGATGGTTGGTATATAACCGACATGACTATTCCTAACTTAGGATATCTAATAATATGTGTATTATATATAATACTTAGGATATGTGGAAATCAAGTAATTAACGTCTAACATTCTCCCCCCTAATTCTTGATTTCCCCAAGGTTTTCAACTCCTATGAGACTTTGCTTCTCTATGAACTTTATCCTTGGTAACGCCTTGGTGAGGATGTCGGCTTTCTGCATCTCTCCACTGATATGATCAACTTGTATCTGCTTGTTCTCTATGCATTCTCTGATGAAATGATACCTTGTGTTGATATGCTTTGATCTTCCATGAAACACAGGATTCTTCATGAGTTGTATCGCTGACTTGTTATCTACTCGTAGACTTATCTTCTTTGGTCTTTCACCTGTGAGTTCGCTTAGTACTCCTTGTAGCCATATTGCTTGACATGCTGCTGATGTTGCTGCCATAAACTCTGATTCACATGATAATAAAGCTACTGTGTTCTGCTTCTGACTTGTCCATGTGATAGGTGAATCTTTGTAGTAGAATATTGTTCCTGTGGTTCCTTTTCCATCTTCTTGGTCTCCATGACTGCTGTCGCTGTAACCAATGATTTCTGCTTCTTTTCCTCTGCTGTATTGAATTCCATAATTCAATGTGCCTTTGATATATCTTATCAAATGTTTAACTGCCTTCATGTGAGTCGTCTTTGGTTTCTCCATGAATCTGCTCACGTATCCAACTGCGTAGGTGATATCTGGTCTGGTATGTGTAAGGTACCTTAAGCTTCCAATTAGCTTTCTATATTCTTTCTCATTGACTGGTTCACTCTCATCTTCTTTACTGAGCTTCAGACCTGGTTCCATTGCTGTCTTTGTTGGATTGCAGTCTTCTAGTCTAGCTTCCTTGATAACTTTCTTGGCGTAGGCTGATTGCTTCAATTGTATCCTTCCTTGTGCTTGGCGTACTTCTATCCCTAGATAGTATGTGAGTGGTCCTAAATCACTCATCTCAAACTTGCCTTGTATTTCCTTCTTGAAGCTTGATATGTCCTTCGTTGAACTTCCTGTTACTATTATGTCATCGACATAAACTCCTATTATGATTGTTGACTGTCTTGAAGTTCTCTTATACACTGCTTGTTCTTGTGGACATCTTATAAATCCTATCTCCTTTAGAATGTTATTCAGCCTTATATTCCATGCTCTTGGTGCTTGCTTCAAACCATATAGAGCCTTCTTTAGCTTGTAGACTAGGTTCTCTTTTCCTTTCTTTATAAATCCATCTGGTTGTGATACGTAGACATCTTCCTTTAATTCACCATGTAGGAATGCTGATTTTACATCCAAATGATGTACTTCCCATCCTTTCTGTGCTGCCAATGCTAGTAGTAGCCTGATTGTTTCCATTCTTGCAACGGGTGCAAATACTTCATTGTAGTCTATACCTTCTTGTTGTACATACCCTTTTGCTACTAATCTGGCCTTATGCTTGGTGATCTGTCCACTTGCATCTCTCTTGACCTTAAATACCCATTTTAGACCTATTGGTTTCTGACTTGAGGGAAGTTTAGTCAGTGTCCAAGTGTTATTCTTCTCTATGGAGTCTATCTCGCTTTCCATTGCTTCTATCCATTATGGGTAATCTGCTGCTTCTTTGTAGTTTGCAGGTTCTTCATCATATGCTAGATAAAGATGTTCATAATCTTCTGGTCTAAGAGGTTCTGTGGCTGCATAGATGTCATTAAGTGATCCGAGGGCTCGAACTGGTCTATTTAAAGAGCCTGGTGAGTCTTCTAACTCTTGAGTACTTGTCTCAACTACTGGATCACTTGTCGGTGTCTCTTGTACCGTTATTGGAGTTCTTGTAGCTGTGATTGGACTGCTGAAGAATTCATTATCACTCTCTTGATCTTCACTGTCCTCATTATTCTCTTCTTGTACAGCTTCATTTTCTGAATCTCCATGTATCTCAAATCTTGTCAAAGATGGTTCGTCTTTGCTTCCTTCTTTCAAGTAGTTGTCCCAATCCCATGGTTCATTCTCTATGAATTGGACATCTCTACTGATATGTATCTTCTCTTCTATGGGATCATATAATCTGTAGGCTTTGGAACCATTCTCGCTTCCTAGATGTACCATATTCTTGCTTCTGTCTTCTAACTTCTTCAAATAGGGCGTCGTTACCTTTGCATATGCTGTGCATCCAAATACTCTAATGTGCTTGATATTGGGTGCTTTCCCATTTACTGCTTCGTAGGGTGTCATTCCCTGTAGTGCTTTTGTAGGTAACCGATTTTGTATATAAATCGCTTGTCTTGTTGCTTCTGCCCATAAGTTTTGTGGTATGTTCATAGCCTTTAACATGCTTCTTGTCATACTCATTACTGAACGGTTTTTCCTTTCTACTACACCATTCTGCTGATGTGTGTAAGGTGTTGTAAGCTGTCTGGGGATTCCTCTGTCCTCACAATACGTGGTAAGTGCTTTAGAAGTAAATTCTCCTCCACGATCCGTTCTTAATCTCTTGAGCTTGTGACTCGTCTCTGTCTGAGCTTCACTTAAGAATTTCTTGAAATTCTCATAAACTTGATCTTTTGACTTAAGCATGTAGATCCACATATATCTTGAATAATCGTCAACTATCAGGAAGAAATAGTTGTTGCCTGCTAATGATGTGGGTGAAATCGGTCCACATAAATCTGCATGTACGAGTTCTAGAGGTCTCGTAGCTCTAAAACTTGCTTGAGAGGGAAACGGAAGCCTGCTCTGTTTTCCCGTAATACATGCATCACATACTTGAGATGGGTGCCTAATATTTGGTATTCCATGTGCCGTTCCTTTAATGCTTAATTGTCGTAGTGAATCGAAGTTTGCATGTCCCATACGTGCATGCCATAACCATGCAGGTAAATCTATTCTGGCTTGTAAACAAATCGGACTTGTTATTCTGAGCCTTACTGTAACACCCCAACCGATGGCGGAAACATCGGGATGTCACGTATTGATGATTGTTTCAGTAGCACATGGTATAAATTGAATTTTAAATAATTTATTCATAACATAAATATCCAAAATAAAGTGATGTCTAGAAATCCAAATACATGATATCAAATAAAGCAACAACTTCAAATAACTTCAAACAAAGACTTCATGATAAATCCTCATGCATACTCAAGCCTCAGCTTCATTGTTACCTGAAACATGTTAATTTTGAAAATATTTTTGGGTCAACAAAAGTTAGTGAGAATTACATAGGTTTTGATAATTGAATAAAACTTGTACAATTCAAGTGTCATGGCAAGTCTAGTCCATATGTGAAAACATACTAGAAGTAAATCGAGTGCATAATCAACCCTTGTGACTGTTATATTGTGGTACATCCCATGCGCTCATGGTTCACTCGATTATGTTATGCGATAACAATCACCCACGCAACCTTTGTAGGAGGCACGTATCCGGGTGGGATTGTCAATCCAATAGATCTATCATTGTATACCGTCGGCTGATCATTGTTAATGATTATGCTAGAATATTGTGCTTACCCTAGTCATGTTTAAGACATAATGCAACATAGAAAAACACATAGACACTTTATGATTGAATTGCATATAGAATGTTGTAACATGTTTCACCCCAAAAAATGGTGATAAATAGAAAAGGGACTATGTAAAACTCACCTTAGTAAAATGTTATGTCTCGTGAGAATTAGAATATGTGTTGCCCAACAATGCCAAGTATTACCCTATAATTAAGGTAATAAATATGGCTAAGTCTTTCTAATCTACAAATATATTCTAGGGCTTCGAATTGGGGATAAGTGTTCGTTTGATCAATAAATAAAATGTTTGATGAATGAGAGAAATTTGATAAATAAATAAACAAAAGTCTTTTTGTAAATTTTAAATTAAAGATGGTCACAATAATAAGTTTTAAATATGAAAATAATTTTTATAAAATTATTTACTTAAAAAAATAGAATATTAAATCTATTTATCTCAAATTGACAAAATATAACTTTAATATTTAAAAATATTAAAATTACAGAATTATTAAATTAAAAATTGTATTTCTGTTCCAAATAAATAGAAATAATTTATATAAAATTTTGGTGCAAAAATATTGAAAAATGAATTTATTATGATTTATTTATGATTAAAACTAACAAAAATTGATTAAAAATATTAAATAAATGATTTTTCAGAAATAAAAATCATTTCAGAAAAGTTTATTGTTATATAAACTTAGAATAATTTTTGTGGAAATTTTTATATTCGTTTTGATATTTTTATAGAATTTTATAAATAAAATAGAATAAACTTGAAATATTTATTATATATATTAAATAAATAATTTTTGGAAAACTAAAAATTGTATGTTAAACTTTTCTACTAGAATAACATATAGTAATTTTTGTAGAATTTATAAATGAGTTTTAGTATTTTAAAAGGAATTTTAAAAATACAAAGGAGATATATATATATATATATATATATATATATATATATATATATATATATACTTAACTAAAAAAAACAATGTTTGTTGATGCCATTGTTCGAACCCGGGCCCTAGGCCGGTTCGTTGGTTTTAAATCACAAGCCCAGATCAACTGGTCTGGACCCTGAGAACGTTTAGTTTCAGATTAATTTAATTATATAATATAAGAAAATTCTTATTTATATTCAATTAAAATGAAAAAGATAAAACCGTTTAAGTGGGACTCGAACCCGCGTATATAGACTAACAAACATCAGACACAACCACTTGATCTAGATAAGTGGTTGTGTTTGATTCCAGTTTATTTAAAATATAAGACCTTATGCAGAAACTATGTTCTTCCCCAAAATCACGATTCGAGCCCTAAGATTTCCAATTGTTCAAATTACACAACAATAACCCAATTAATCTTAGGGTTATTGTTGTGTGTATGCCAATGATCAAAAACCCATCAAAAATAAAAGACTTACAGGAACGAATCGTGTGATTTTGCTCAGTCAACAGGATAGTCAAACACGAGCGATTGATGCTTGCACAGAGGTTTTAAACAGAAATTGAAGATGGGGAATGAGAGATCGGCGAGTGTGGGTTGTTAGGAGGTGTTCAATTTATAGGGTGAGGCTCGGGTGAACGATTTGGTAAGGTTTGACCTTAATGAATATGATGACGCGATTTTTGGCACAAATTGGAATGTGATGATGTTGATTGACGTGTAATGGACGCGTATTGTCTAACATTCCTTAATAACAAAACAATCCACGAGTTCTTACCACGTTTGTTTAGTTAATTGATCAATCAAAGGCTTGTGGTGCTGATCTCTCGCAGCAGCGATCAAAGGAAGGGGAAACAAGGAGTTTTTGTGGGTTTTTAAGTATTAAATGCTTGGGTTTCTTCATAAGTGAGGTGTAGCCCAGATGGTGTTGGTGTGTGTGTTTTGCTTGACCCGGCTATGGTCATCAGTTCGATTCACGCTAGCAGCAACAGATATGTTTTTTTTAACAGAGGAGAGGGGGAAGAGTAGTTGGGCCGGATGTACTGGGCCGGTTTTGATGGGCTCAGCACTTGGGCTTCAGTAAAACACACAAAAGAAGAAGAAATGGTTGGGTTTTTGGGTCTTTTATTTGTTTGGGTTAGGATAGATGGTTTATTTAGTTTAATGTTTGATTATTATTATTATGATTATTATTATTATTATTATTATTATTATTATTATTATTATTATTATTATTATAGATAAGGATAAAATGCGACGTACAAGATAGGAGGTACGAAATAAAAATAAAAAAATATATATATAAATATATATATAATAATAATAATAATGATAAAAGTGACGGATGTCACAGCATCCCCTACTTTTAGAAACTTCGTCCCGAAGTTATTAGAAACATAGGGTTATGGATGTTTGGGTAGAAATTAAGATAACCGTGGTTTGGAAAATTTGAGTTAGGGCACGACGTGAATTTATAGGTAACAAAGTAAACTGTTTCAAATGATTTGGATAAGAGGTTTGATAGGTGTGAGTTAAGAGTTGGATTAGGTTCGTCTCGAATAGTAAGGAGAATAAGAATCTAGTAAAACACTAAACTTCAAGTTTTAGGAATCCTAAAATAAATGTATAAGATGATTGACTATAAAAGACCAAATGAACTACCAAGTAAATAGAGTGTGTTCCTGGTTCGACTTCCAGTCTCATTTTCGATGCGTCATTAGCGTTTATAAATAGGGTGTACCGCAGCTAACCCACCACACCTTTGATACATCGAAAACGTACTTGACGCCTACCAAAAACTCTAATAGAATTTCACACCACCTTAATGTACCTGTAAATTCATGATTACGTTCCGGACCGCAATCACCAATTTACCTTACACTAGGGTTTTGTGTCCTTCTATGACTCTACCGATTGTTGAGCAGGTTCGATAGCCTCCACCAGTCGTTGAGCAGGTTGTAGGGCCTCTCCCGACTGTTGGAAAGACATGATGACCTCTACCAATCGTTGAGTAGGTTGTTTGGTAGCCAACTAACTGTTATACAAGTAAGCAAGTATAACGAATATGGTTTAGATATTGATATAGCAATTAGTTCACATTCAAACAAGCATGCATCCTGGTGTTATGATAATACTAGAATTTATTACTTGAATCAATACATAGAATTAAAAAGCAGACATCATTCAAATGGTGGGGCTTGCTGTTAAGTAGCTGGAGGGTCCCTAGTAGGATTATTTGGAGCAGCAAGGGCGTTTGTAACAGGAATTCGACAAGCATCCGCAAGATGCCCATACCTTTGACAATTGGTACACTGACGGCAGGGCACTTGGGTTGGGTGGTGATACTGGCAGGTGTCACACTTAGGTTGGTTTCCATTGTATTGTTTCTTGTTGGGTGGGACAGTGGCGTCTATTGCAAAATTCTTGACCTTGCGCCTCCCATTGGTTGAGGCCTCAGTTTTAACTTCAACGGCAGGTTGGGGAGTATCCTTCGCAACAGTTTTCTTTTCCCATTTCCGAGTCAGGGTTCCTGCTTTCACATGATTATCTGTTAGGGTGGCCGCCAAACGCTTTGCTTTCTCTAGAGTAGCAGGGTTCCTTCCCCACACCGTGTCCTGGATCTGCATGGGTAAGCCACCAATGTATTTTTCGATGGCAATAGGCATGGGGGTGACCTTGTGTGGTAGTAGTAGACTAAGTTCGTGAAAACGAGTGTTGTAGGCAAGGTGTTCTCCACTATCTTGAGCAAGATCATGAAACTCATCTTCCAGCTTCTTGATTTCATTACGAGGGCAGAACTCTGCCTTCATAATGTCTTTAGCTTGATCCCAAGTTAAGGCCAGTGCAGCTTCAGCTCCGCGGGTGCGCTTTTCCTCATTCCACCAAGTGAGTGCTCGTTTGTGAAGAACACTCATGGCATAACGGACCTTTAAGTTATCGGGACACTCACTGTTAATGAAGGTATTCTCAATGCCCTCGAACCATTGTAGAAGTCCAGTAGCTCCTTCTTCTCCACTGAACTTAGGGGGATTACAGGAATTAAAGTGCTTAAGAGTACAAGCTGGGAGACCATTCCCGTTGTGGTTTCCATTTCCGTTTCCGTTGCCGTTACCGTTTCCGTTGCCGTTACCGTTTCCGTTGCCGTTACCGTTCATCTGGATGACTTGAGCTAGTAAGTTAGGAACCAGAGTCGCGATTTGCTGCGCCATTTGTTGAGAAATGATCGCAGCCAGTTGGGCATCAACACCATTGTTGTTGTTGTTGTTATTGTTGTTGTTGTGGTTAGCGTCGTGGTTGTTGCTATTCACTTCATCTTGATTGTCACCACTGTTAAGGCGAGTGCTGCGACGTGGAGGCATGATCTGTAAGAGACACAATGAAGGTTCAATGAGACATGAATGAGGTAATATAAGGAATGTAATCATTTATCCATTTATTAAAACGAATAAACGAAAACGTTGACTTATCAAAGATTCTAGATTCTAGTAACATAGTGAAGACATGCTTTAGCCTATAAGTGAACACTCATCCCGAGAATTCCCAGGTAGGCATCCGGGTCCCTCGTCTGATTGGGATATATGCACAATGCCAGCCTAGATAGAAGACTCAGAATACAGGCGTTTACCCTTCCAGATTGCACGTGTTCGTTATTAAAATCTAGAACTTCGACGAGATTTCAAGGTGGTTCAGGCTAAACCTGAGGATTTTTTCCTATTAGTCTAAGAGTAGATCCAGTGATGGAGAGCAATCTTCTTGTAAGGATTAAAATAGGGATAAGAAGTAGGAGGGAGATAGAGAATAGGAATAAGTAGAGAAGCAAGTAAGAGAAACAAGTATTGGTTAAATCCTATGGGTATAGACTAGATGATGTGTGAAATGTGTAGTAAATAAATCGTTCAAGTTTTAAAAATGGAAAAACCTACAAAACCACACACTAACGGCAAGTGTACCGGTCGCAGTGTAGCAGAGCAAGTAAGTCCGGAATATCGAACCGTGGACACAAATCTAGCGACTCTCGGTACTAAACCTCTGTCGACTCCTAGCCTATTAATTTGGTTTTTGAGAAAATTATTTTTAAACTAAATGCAAATAAAATAAAAACAATTAAAATAAATAACACAGAGACGAAAACAGGAAGCTAAGAACACTAGATCGAACTCAGATAATATGGAAGGCAACTACCTAGGTCTAGAATCCTACCGCAGACTCACAACTCTCGGAATCGAATAATGGGTTGGCCACCAGATTTTCTAAAGATACGCCCGACCCAGGAAACCCCTACAGCATGCTAGATCACCTCCCGGTCTCACTAACACCTCTCAGAAAATCCTAAGGGACGTGTAAATCACTGGTTACTAGTTCGGATCACCTCCCGGTCTCACCTCACTAGGGAATGCTAAGGTACTCGAAAGACTCGCTCGCCTCCCGGTCTCGCTAGTCACAACACATCCAAAAATGCGAAGGAGTAATCTAATTGGCTTGGAAATAATTCGGAATTACAAGAATCTAAAGACACACTAGGCAAGGATCACCTCCCGGTCTCACCTCTACCCGATACCAAAAGATCTAGACAACCCGACACCCTATCACCTCCCGGTCTCAAGGAATGGCAGAATACCTAAGTCCTCTAAACTCTCAAATCAAGTTCCTATGGAATTAGACGTCAAAAACCATAAACTAGTTACAAGCACAAGCAGGTAACCTAACATGCATCTATAACTGAAAGACATTCAACAAAACACATGTGGAACTATCAAAGATCATAAATTAGACTTAAATATGCACACGCATCATAACCAAACACAATTAAATCTTTACCAAAACATAAGCCAATTATATAATTAAACGAATCCAAAAGTCATAAAAATGCTAAGTATTCATCATACCGACCTAGGTAGCCTAAATGTTTAGCTACTCATTAACATGGAAAAAGATAAAGACATAGGTTCAAAATAACACAAACTCATGGTCTAAATATTTATGAACACGGAGTAAATAAATATAAAAACTATAACGTTTAGTGATCAAACCCGAGCCTTTAATCTTGTACCAAGCCTTCCTGGCCTTCAATTAACCCCTAAAAATTAGGAGTGTTCGATTGTCCTTTCTTGGTTTGCTTCTCTGCTGCTGCTAGATTGTTCCTCAAAGCAATTGATGTATATTAAACCTCCCCAAAGCCCTTGTGCGGCTCCCTTTTCTATATAATATGCCGTTCAATATTATAACCCTCCACATAGGGTTTTTTTTCATTATTATAATTTGGGCCAAATTCTTCATTTTGTTACTAAAACTCACGTGAATAAAGTCATGGACTTTTAAGTCCATATTTATTATTATTATTATTATTATTATTATTATTATTATAGATAGTATTATACTCTGTGCTCTAGACTCGGGTGTTCTTGACTTGACCAAAGCTTCTTGTCTACGCTCCAACGTCTATGAACACCGGCTCTCAAGTGTTGGTGTCTTGATTAAAATTCATTCATTTTGAGCCCATTCTCTCCAAACACCTATAAAATAATAAAATAAATAAATAAATAAATAATAAAACTGACTCAAAACTAATAAAAATCTAATTAAACGCTAAAATAAATAAAATAGACTGGTACAAGCCTAAAACTAATAAAACAATAATAAAAGGACTCGAAAAATGACTACAAAATACAAAGGAAATTAGATGTGTTTTGTAACACATCAAACATCCCCACACTTAAACCTTTTTCGTCCTGAAAAAGACTGCAATGGAATCATAATTAGAATTCTTGGTTTCAAAAACTTTTAGGTTCATTAATTAAGATCTAATTACGCATCAACCAAAATTGTCGGTATTGTTGTCCACCTAAACCCAACCACTAGCTAATCAGACCCCAATCATGTAAAGCAATTAAGTTCATATTATTACAATCAATCTATGGGTCTCACACTCAAGATATCCAGCTTCACCTAATCACACCTCAAGCTTTCGAAGCAAAGGTTAGACCATATAGATTTACCAACCACTGCAAACTAAACTCCTTAATGTATTAGAAATTAAATTTAAGATGGATGATGGATGAAGTGTATGAGCTTAGACACATTTGTTTTTTTTACATACCTAATCCAGAGGTTGTCTCAATCAGAGTCACCATCCCCAAGAGCGACAACATGAGCTTCGGTATTTTTTCCAACTTGACCTCGAGGGAGTTTCGATCAGAGGCTTCAGTTTTTTTTTTTTTTTTTTTTTTTTTTTTTTTTTATCTAGCTCAATTGATGAACATGTGGATTTTTTTTAGGCGCCACTTTTCACCGGATTTATTCTCATAAAAAGGATCAAGTGTGCCATTTAATTAATAATACATATGGGCTTTCAACCTACAGTGGTACCTCTAATTACTATCAGCGGTTTCAGTTCTACCGTTTCTCCTAAGATGAGAACCCACAAGATATCATGATTATTAAGTATATTAAGACAATCATGCGACCTTTCAAAGCTAGCTGGGCCTACCGACACATCTTAAGCAAACACGCTTTCAATCTATTTATATTCTCATATATATAATATTTTGAAAACCAAAAATCCCAATTTTACTATCATTTTCCATATAAAGTGCACAAAAGATCAGGGGCAATTTCTTTTCTTTTTCTTTTTTTTTTTCAATTTTTTTTGATTTTTTTTATTTTTGTATTTTTTTTTTACTCAACCTACAACTAAGCAAAATAAAGACGAAGTCTCCCATCCCCACACTTAGAAATGCACAATGTCCTCAATGTGCTCCAGGATACAACGTAAACTAAAAATAAAAATGCAAAAATAAAGTAGAAACAAACTAAATATATAACAACAACAAAATAAATGGAACGAACTCCCCTGGAATATGTAGCGATAGCTCGCAGAAAGTGTTTCGTCCGTCCATCATCTACAACCGTATAGCATTTCCTTCGCGGCCATAGTCAGAATCCTGCAAAAATAAACTAAAAAGAAAGTGAAAGTAAAATGACTCAATGACAAGTGAGATGCCTGTTTACATACTAGAAGTAAATCGAGTGCATAATCAACCCTTGTGACTGTTATATTGTGGTACATCCCATGCACTCATGGTTCACTCGATTATGTTATGCGATAACAATCACCCACGCAACCTTTGTAGGAGGCACGTATCCGGGTGGGATTGTCAGTCCAATAGATCTATCATTATATACCGTCGGCTGATCAATGTTAATGATTATGCTAGAATATTATGCTTACCCTAGTCATGTTTAAGACATAATGCAACATAGAAAAACACATAGACACTTTATGATTGAATTGCATATAGAATGTTGTAACATGTTTCACCCCAAAAATGATGATAAATAGAAAAGGGGCTATGTAAAACTCACCTTAGTAAAATGTTATGTCTCGTGAGAATTAGAATATGTGTTGCCCAACAATGCCAAGTATTACCCTATAATTAAGGTAATAAATATGTCTAAGTCTTTCTAATCTACAAATATATTCTAGGGCTTTGAATTGGGGATAAGTGTTCGTTTGATCAATAAATAAAATGTTTGATGAATGAGAGAAATTTGATAAATAAATAAACAAAAGTCTTTTTGTAAATTTTAAATTAAAGATGGTCACAATAATAAGTTTTAAATATGAAAATAATTTTTATAAAATTATTTCCTTAAATAAATAGAATATTAAATCTATTTATTTCAAATTGACAAAATATAACTTTAATATTTAAAAATATTAAAATTATAGAATTATTAAATTAAAAATTGTATTTCTGTTCCAAATAAATAGAAATAATTTATATAAAATTTTGGTGCAAAAATATTGAAAAATGAATTTATTATGATTTATTTATGATTAAAACTAACAAAAATTGATTAAAAATATTAAATAAATGATTTTTCAGAAATAAAAATCATTTCAGAAAAGTTTATTGTTATATAAACTTAAAATAATTTTTGTGGAAATTTTTATATTCGTTTGGATATTTTTATAGAATTTTATAAATAAAATAGAATAAACTTGAAATATTTATTATATATATTAAATAAATAATTTTTGGAAAACTAAAAATTGTATGTTAAACTTTTCTACTAGAATAACATATAGTAATTTTTGTAGAATTTATAAATGAGTTTTAGTATTTTAAAAGGAATTTTAAAAATACAAAGGAGATATATATATATATATATATATATATATATATACTTAACTTAAAAAAAACAATGTTTGTTGATGCCATTGTTCGAACCCGGGCCCTAGGCCGGTTCGTTGGTTTTAAATCACAAGCCCAGACCAACTGGTCTGGACCCTGAGAACGTTTAGTTTCAGATTAATTTAATTATATAATATAAGAAAATTCTTATTTATATTCAATTAAAATGAAAAAGATAAAACCGTTTAAGTGGGACTCGAACCCGCGTATATAGACTAACAAACATCAGACACAACCACTTGATCTAGATAAGTGGTTGTGTTTGATTCCAGTTTATTTAAAATATAAGACCTTATGCAGAAACTATGTTCTTCCCCAAAATCACGATTCGAGCCCTAAGATTTCCAATTGTTCAAATTACACAACAATAACCCAATTAATCTTAGGGTTATTGTTGTGTGTATGCCGAAGATCAAAAACCCATCAAAAATAAAAGACTTACAGGAACGAATCGTGTGATTTTGCTCGGTCAACAGGATAGTCAAACACGAGCGATTGATGCTTGCACAGAGGTTTTAAACAGAAATTGAAGATGGGGAATGAGAGATCGGCGAGTGTGGGTTGTTAGGAGGTGTTCAATTTATAGGGTGAGGCTCGGGTGAACGATTTGGTAAGGTTTGACCTTAATGAATATGATGACGCGATTTTTGGCACAAATTGGAATGTGATGATGTTGATTGACGTGTGATGGACGCGTATAGTCTAACATTCCTTAATAACAAAACAATCCACGAGTTCTTACCACGTTTGTTTAGTTAATTGATCAATCAAAGGCTTGTGGTGCTGATCTCTCGCAGCAGCGATCAAAGGAAGGGAAAACAAGGAGTTTTTGTGGGTTTTTAAGTATTAAATGCTGGGGTTTCTTCAGAAGTGAGGTGTAGCCCAGATGGTGTTGGTGTGTGTGTTGTGCTTGACCCGGCTATGGTTACCGGTTCGATTCACGCTAGCAGCAACAGATATGTTTTTTTTAACAGAGGAGAGGGGGAAGAGTAGTTGGGCCGGATGTACTGGGCCGGTTTTGATGGGCTCAGCACTTGGGCTTCAGTAAAACACACAAAAGAAGAAGAAATGGTTGGGTTTTTGGGTCTTGTATTTGTTTGGGTTAGGATAGATGGTTTATTTAGTTTAATGTTTGATTATTATTATTATTATGATTATTATTATTATTATTATTATTATTATTATTATTAGTATAGATAAGGATAAAATGCGACGTACAAGATAGGAGGTACGAAATAAAAATAAAAATATATATATATACATATATATATATATATATTATATAATAATAATGATAAAAGTGACGGATGTCACACTTACTTTGTAGAGTCTATTCTTAGCTCTTGGGACTTTCATCAATAGGTTGCTGAAGGCGTCATAAATCCATAAATATTCGTTCTCCATAATCACTTTACATCCATTTTCTGTAACTTGCCCGAGGCTTAGGATGTTGCTTTGGAGTGTTGGAATGTAGTAGACTTCTGTAACTAGTCTTTGTTCTCCATTTTTGCATTCCAATAATATTGAGCCTTTACCTTTGATGTTGACACATGATCCATCTCCAAACTTTACACTTCCTGCTATCTTTTCGTCTAACTCTGTGAAATAGGAGCGTCTTCCTGTCATATGATTGCTTGCTCCATTGTCTGAATACCAAATCTCATTTCCATTATCTTCACTATGATAACGTTCTGGTATGACCTTCTTCTCTTCTAGAACTACATTTCTTTCTTCACCAACTGCCATAAGTAATGTGGGATCCTCTTCTTCCATTACTAGGTGAGATTCTTCTTGCTTACTTCGAGGTTTAGGACATCTGGGAGCTATGTGTCCTAATTCATTGCAGTTGTAGCATCTTACACTGCTGCCATCTCTCTTGGGCTTGTAACTACTGTCGTCATGACGATTCTTAGTGGGATTTCGATCACTTCTCTGATCCTGATGGCCATTTCTGTCAAAGTTCTTCCTCTCATTTCTTTGACTTCTATTCAACTTCCTAAAGTTCTGTCTACCTCGATTCTGATTGTAGTTCCTGTTGTTGCTGTAAGGCATTCTCTCTTGCCTTGTAAATAACAGCTTCTCTTGACTGGCTGGTCCATATTTCTTCTCATCTCTTGACTTAAGGCGTTCCTCATAAGCTTTAAGTCTACCAAGCGCTTCATCTAACGTCATAGTATCTATATCTGAATATTGCTCTATGGATGCAATAATCTGTAGGAACCTTTCTGGTACGGAGTCCAGCAATTTTCGTACCAACATCGACTCTTCAATTGTCGTTCCTAGGGTTTTTGACTTTGTACTAATCGCACTTAACCTACCAGCAAACTGGTCTATGGTTTATGTCTCTCTCATTGATATCATCTCAAATTCTGTGCGTAATGATTGAAGTCTTGCTTTCTGGACTCGGTCAATTCCAATAAATCTTGTCTTTAATGCTTCCCAGATTTCTTTCGCTGTAGGATGTGATGCCACCTGCATTACCATATCCTCTGGAATTGCCTGAAAGAGATAGGCAATTGCTGTCCTATCCTTTTTTACATCTACCGTTGACGTGCCTTCTGTGGGTTCCACTACTTCCCAAAGACCATTTGCACTTAATATTGCTTTTACACGAGCAGCCCAAATCGTGTAATTCGTAGATGTCAACATCGGTGTCTGGAGGCTAAAAGTGAGAGTCTCCTTCGTGATTGTCTCTTTCAATACTGTCTCTTTCGACATTGTGGGTTTAACGGGCGTCTTCTGCGGACTTTTGTTCTTCTTTTTCCCTATTGTCCAAATCTAATATGGACTACCCCACGCTTTAATGGAACTCTTGCTTGACTACCTTGTCAAACTCTACTATGATATCTTGAAAATACTATTTGCTTAACAAAGTTTTGATATTTGTAGGCGCCTTTTACAAAGTACCAAGATCTTTGTTATAATATTCTCGTATACCACTAGTGTTCCTTCTAAATTCTAAAAAGTCAATCCTATGACTTGATAATCCTCCAACAATGATCGACTAGTGTCTTGCAATAACACCTTTTCTCAATCCTAAACACCTTTCCTAAAAACAAATCACTTTGTTTTTCTACTTTGCTTCAATCCTTCTTTTTCTTTTTCTGTTTTTTTTTTCAATCAGTGAACAAACCCAACAAAATAAACACTGAATAAATACCTTTCACAAGTTTTCCCTCTACTCTAATATCATACACTTCCTTGAAGTTTTTTTTTCGGTGGGTTTGACTTTTTCAAAAAAAATAAACTGCTTCTTCTATAACTTTCCCACGAAAAACAATATACTGCCCGAATAACGAAACACTTTGTTTTTTTGATAAACCTTCTGATCGAACACAACTTTCGAACAGATTATGACCCTTGAATCTTATTACAGGGATCGAATGATTCGAATACGAAAAATTTCTTTTGGTTTCGGGTCTTTCTCCTTAAACCCGATAAAAATCTTAATCCTTGATAAAATTTTTCGTAAAAACGACTCTGTTAGTATGTAGGATTGTTCGAATAACAACACTTTAACGAAAAATAAACTTGTTTGATTGAAAAGAGATTTTGGCGGGAAACGTGTTTGAAAAAAATAAAACAGAGTAACAATAAAATCTTGATTTTTGTGATCGGATTAAGATATATGTATTCGATTTTGATTATAAACGAGGGCAGGATAGTTATAACCGTTTAGATGTGATTAAACGTCGTTTTCTGTGAATTCCGGTGACTCGCCGGAAGTTTCTGTTCTGGCCGGAAGTCTTCTTAAAAACGGTCTGTTCCTCCTTTAAACGGTTATATACTTGGTATTGATCTTTCTTCAGCCCTGGTTGGCCTTGTATCTATGTTCCAATAAACGAACGATCTGCTTTTGGATGTCTCTGTTCTTCGGTAAAAAACAGGGATCGTCTTCTTCGTTGTTTCTTTGTATAAACGATGGAACAATGATAACCTAATGCTCTGATGCCAAATGTAAGGACGCGGGATCGATTTGAGGGAGAAGGGAATTGAGAGAGAGTTTGATAATAAGAAAGAAAACAATACAATTATAAATGAAACTATTGTTGGGTATTTATACATGATGAAAGGGTGTGAACCCCTTGACCCAACCGACATGATGGTTGGTATATAACCGACATGACTATTCCTAACTTAGGATATCTAATAATATGTGTATTATATATAATACTTAGGATATGTGGAAATCAAGTAATTAACGTCTAACATGTAATGGTTAAAGCCACTTAATGCCCTTTTTAATTATTACTTTCCATATTTTTTATCCTATTTGGGCATTATACTAGAAATGCCCCACCCTCATAATGCCCATATAATGCCCAAGGGGGTGGTGTTGGGGGCATTATCATGCTTATTCATGCCTCTATAATGCCCATTACACATGGTCTAACAAACTAAGGAAAAAAAACTAAATTCAAACTGGTAACTTGAAGACTAAATAAATAAAACCCAAATTAGGGTTAAAAAATCACAGTTAATTAAGATTTAAGATCTATACCTTCATAATACGAAACCCATGAAACCGCTTGAAAATTAGGGTCAGTTACTACACTAGGTATGCATGATTATAAAGTATTGGTTACGAACTCTAATCCACAACTTCAACACCACTAATCACACCACCTTGTGAGCCAAACATCAACAGTCATATGTGTTTGATCATTATAATCCTCGACGATGAAGAAACCTTGGCAAAATTCCAATGAACGCCTTCAATAACGCAAGTTATTGGAATTACAATCAGAATATTGATACTGGGGTATGAATAAAACCAGGATGGTAGAACTTACCTCTAAGGCTCTAATGGTGATGAAAGGGTCCAATTTTTTTTTTTTTTTGAAAGGCAAATTTCATTAAAAATGAAGATAATGGGGATGAATAAAACCTTTCTCTTTCTCGTTCTCTCAATCTCAATCTTCTCTACAAATGAGGATAATGGGTATTTGGAGATGAGCATTGAGCAGGAGAATTCAAAATCCGAATCAAGAAATTTGGCCACCCAAATTCATTTATGTTTTGTTTTGTGCATTGAAACATGATACAAGATGCTTTGATGGCTTGTAACTCTAAAAGAGTCGCAAATGAACAAAGTTATCAACAAGGTTAAATTTGTTTTGTGCATTAAACCGTAGCCTTTATCACAGACCCGTGATACACTTAGTATGTTAAATTTCAGGTTATCAACAAGGTTGACACTTTCAAATTTTAGTTTTCATACATTTGCCTCATCAGACCTTATGATTTTTCCTTTCGAAAAGGATATATATGTTCCTCCATGGGCCCGGAAGTGAGAGAGAAGGATTTTGCATCAAGTCATATATCTAGAATCCCCACTATCAACATACCACATAATATTAAAATGAGAAAATCCCGTTTTTGATAATCTCATTAGATGAGACGAGAGCAAAATTTGTGGTTATCTCCTTCAAAGATTTACTAGCAGGTATGCTTGGTACTTTTGTAAATGACCTTTATTAAAAGGAATTCATCAAAAAGAAAATCCCCATTCCTGATTGAGGGATTTTTGGCATCAACTGCAAACACTACAAGATTATCATGTCCTACTTCTTTAGGCATACTGCTCAACAAAGATTAGAGTAAAGAAATTTTGTTGATTTGTTTATAGTGCAGGACAACTGAAACTGCTAGTGTTTGTGCCTTGGGATAGTTGTTTGAGAAACTACTGGTGTTTGTGCCTTGGGAAGATTTTGACCTTGTGCAAGAGGTGGTGGTGACATGTTTTGAACATTATAATTTTGAGTTGGTGGATAGACAAATCAAAATGGCATTTGTGTGGGTGCTTGGACAAAGTGGACAGTAGAGTGTATGTTTGGATATTTTGCATTTGAGGTATCAAACTACTAGTATGGGATTGGTAAACTTGACTGCGGATTGAAATATGAATTAGATTGTGTGTTGTGTTGGATAGGTCATGTTAAGTGAAATGTTGAGTGCTTGAGTTTTACATACCCTGGCACGATGACCTATCATGTTGCATTTATAACACTGACTTTTGACTCATTCAACCCATTCATCCTATTTAAACATGGAAACTTCCTGGCAGTTTTATTATAAAACTTCTTTGTTTTGATACTAATCAAGGCAACTTGATCTAATATGTCAAGTTCTTCCTGATCATATGGATTCATAGGATGTGAACCCTTCATCGCTAAAGCTATGTTTGGTGAGTTAGATTGAAATTAAATCCAATAGTTATGCCAATAAAGTGATCATAACTCTGCTTACACACTTGATTGCTTGACAAAGATCCATCATGACTAATCAACGCAGTATTACCAAAAGAATAAGGGGCTGTTTGGTAGCCTCTTAATCAGCCTCTTAACCATTCAGGTCTGAATCATTTAGTATTCAGACTGTTTGTTTCAGTATCTGAATGGAATGATTAAGTGTTGAACCATTAAGCTAATAAGGGATGCTGAATGATTCAGCTCTTAACCATTTAGAGCCTCTTAACCATTCAGACCATCTTAATGATTCAGCACTTAATCAACCAAACAACCCCTAATCATCAATTGACTTTCCTCGTGTCAACAACTTCATTTTTTGGTTTATTTCTCTCTCATAAATGAGGAGTTTACCATGAATCCGAGTTAGAGTCATATCCTTGAATCCTATTGAATTTCTGATAACAATAACTGTATACTACTTATCAGGTAGAGATGTCAAAAACTATGATTCATAACTGTTTTTGAATAGGTTTGATCTGAAAGTCTTAACTCACTTATCAAATAGTTAAACCTTTCATATTGTGAGTTAGAGTCTATCCTTTAACATGTTGAAATGTTTCATATTATTGATTTAAAATCTCCCTATTGTTTTCCAAAAATTCATTTGTTCCATTAAATTGTTCATTCAGTGCATCCCATAGCTCTTTGGTGTTCTCATAATGAAGCAATCCAACATAGATTTCATTCGGTAAGGTCATATCCAACATTCCAAAAGCCTTAGAACCTAGTTTGAATTTTTAAAAATCCTGCTCATAGCAATTTGAGGGATTTTTTTGGCACTTGAACATATGGTTTTTCAGTACTTGGAGCTAAAGGAACAAATGGTCCAAATGCATCTGACCTCCAACAACATGTGTTCTGTTGGGACGGGTGGTGAGCCATCATTCGTTGCCAAATTTTGAATTCATAGAGAACGAGAATTAGAGGCTTTGTTGATGATCCAATGTTATGAGGATCATTGGAGAGTGACATCTTCTCTGTGTTTCTATTGAATTTTCAGAAAATAAAGTGGTCGTGTTCTCCTTCGAATTAACTGATCTCTTACATTTTGATTATCAATTGAGCTATGGTTTATCATTTGAATAGACTATTAAATCAATTAAGAGACCCGTGATTCTAATACCGATTGTTGATTTGAAAGTGTCTGTAGTGTGTGTTTCTAAGTTAATACTATAATTATAATAAAATTAGTTCATAATAAAAAAAATTCAGGTAATTGATACACACATCAACATAAACAATAACAGAGATAGATTAATTGATGTCAACATAGATATATATTATTAATGAAATTAAATACAATCCGATTGCAAACATTCACCATCACCTGCTGCACTTTCTCTACTTGGTTTTCTCCTATTGACTTCTAATGATCTCAATAGGTACTTAAGTGATTGCATTTGCGGTAAAGTACTATTCTATTTATACAAATGACAAAAGTGTCGGTGATGTCACCATGAAAGCGACCCCTAACAACCTGAAAACAATGTAACTGCCATCAATTGTGAAACTACTGGAAAGTTACTTACAAAACAACCGGAAACTAAATTCTAGAATATTACAAGAGTAAACTAGTGGAACGACAAACAGCTCGAATAAACCAACAGTTGTCATCTAGCTCTTCTTAGACCAACTGTTTGACTTGTTGTCCAACATTTCTTCATTCCGGCTCCTTAGTCTTCTAAAACTAGCTGTTACAAGTCCAATTATTGACTTTTCAACCCAACTGTTTTCATTCCAGCATTTGGTCTTAATTTTGTAGTTCTTGAAACCAACAATTGTGAATGTTGTTTGTTGAAGCTTGATGTATTGTTAAATACATCTATTTCCAGTGTAAAGTTTGTATAGTTTTCGAGTCATTTAGATAGTGTTTTGTTTAGTTTTAGGCTTGTACCGGTATATTTTATTTAGTTTAGGTTTTTATAAATTTTTATTATTTTTGTGTCATTTTTATTAGTATTTATTTATTTTATTATTTTATAGGTGTTCGTGAAAAATGAGCTCAAAACGAAAGAATTTTAATAGAGAGACGAACACTTGAGAGCATGTGTTCATGAACGTTGGAGCGTAAACGAGTAATTCTGGTCAAGTCAGGAACACCCGAGTTAAAAGCACGGAGCTAGAAAGCTAATAATAATACTAATAATATAATAAAAATAAATAAATGTTGAGACTTGGGCCGTAGCCCAAGCCTAAAACAACATCACGAAGTCGGTCAATGCGATGGATATATGTTTTAAGTGGACGGCAAGTTATATTAGAAGGGATTATTATTTTTCAATATATATCATTCATTCGACATTCAAACGACGAAGCTTCTGTTCGAGCCTAAGAAGCCGTGAACGAAACAAAAGGATTTTTTTGGAGGTGACTTTGAAGGGAAGAAGGTACCGGGCGCGTTAAAGAATATTATTTGAAGACCCGAGGGTTTGTTTTATCGTTTTTATTTATTTAGAGACATGATTAAATTGTTTTTTATAGACTTTGAATTTATGTTTCTAAAGATTAGGAGCTAAACCTTTTATTGGTGACTTGTGATGATGAACTAGATTATGGTTTTTAATTAAAGACTTATGTTTTCCGTTTTGGATGTGTTGGGTTACATGATTTAATTTTTATGTTTGATTTTGAATATTTGTGTGCTGGCGCTTTTTGATTTGATTACTTGTTTGTTGGTTTTGATGTTCTAGGCATATAGGAATATCCCCTAGATCTAGAAATCATTCTAGTTTGATTAACTTTTGTTCTCGAGCTAGTTCTTGCAGTTAGGAATAGCACAAGTTTAACAGGTTTTTAAAGTCAATTAGGTAAGGTGTCAATCCCTTCCCGAAGGTTAGGAATATAATTCGGGATTGCTTGGTTGACTAACTAGGCATTGTTTGGTAGTTTGGTTATCGCTGGGACGAGGTCGGTTACTTATTCGTGTTTAGAGTTTTCCTAGGATTTCATTCGTATTAGTTAAGTCTGCTTCACAGTTTGGGAGTTTTCGATCCAAGAGTGGTTGATTAAAGGATTATTGTGGGATTTGGTTTCGATGGGGCGATCCACTTTCATTTTAGCATCTCAACACTTGTCCCGCCTTGAGTCTAGTCAACTATCTTTGACAGGAGGTTTATTAGATGAGAATAGGGTCTCCAACCGGATTACATAGGTCAGCTTTTATAACCAGAGTCTAGGGATTCTACCCAGGTTACCAGCCTTCTTCCTACCTGATTTCTTCAGTTCCTTAAGTTCCTATTAGTTGTCCATAAGTTAAGTTTAATCTATTTAGTTTAATTAAGTTTGTAATTATTAGTTTAACCCCCATATAAGTATCTATTTATTTAGGCTAGTATTCGGTAGAGGTTGTGATCTAGAGTTGCATTCGCGTCTTTGGGTTCGATACTCGGTCTTATCTGTTTACTGCTTTGCGACCGGTACACTTGCCGTGCGTGTGTAGTTTTTAGGTGAGTCATTTTAATTAAAGCTTGTGTTATTTTTATATATACATTTACACACATCAAGCTTCTAAGGAGGGATTGATGCAATAAACAAATTGTTCTTTCTTCGTTATTCTTCAAGTACTTGGATGAATAGATCCATGGGTTCTGGTTTTCATCATCAACAGTTCTTATATAACCCAACGTAACCAAAAATCAGATTAACATAAAATTGGTTAGCGGTTTTTTTACCCTTAGGTAACCGATGTAACACCCCCAACCAATTGAGGAATCATCGGGGTGCATGGTAGTGACGATTGTTTAATAGCTTGTGGACTAAAAGTGTAAATATATTTAAGCAAACCAAATTCCATTACATTCAATCAAACCAAAACAAAATACAACTTGTCTCAAATAAAATAAGCAAGAGTTCAAGTTTTATTAGGTCAAAGCCTAAACGTGATAATCATGAAAATTAGACTGCACATCTGCACCTGAAACATGTACAAAATAATTTGTGTCAACACATATAATGCATTCGTGAGTATATCAGTTTTTAAATACATATAATATATTAGCGGATACAAGAATATTCCTAAACATGTTTATATTTTAGTGATAGATATTGTATTTGTTCCATATTTATCTCTTTCCTTATTTTGTGCTAGGGTTTGTTATTATTTGGATCTATATATATGATCCTCCTCATTGTAATTTGATTCATTCAGTAAATAAAACCTTTAGCACTTTTATGGTATCAGAGCCTCGGCTCTTACCCTAATCGATTTTCTTTTTTCTGCCCAGCTGCGGCTGAAACCAATACTGCACCCGCCTTCTTGCTTCTGCCCAGCTTCGGCTGTAATAAACCATGGTTGTCGATGATAAGTCAGCCGCACAGGAATCTTCCCATCCAGCCCCCAAATCAAATCTACATCCCGCCTATTCCGTCACCAATATACAAAGTAAGATCCGCACCTTGGATGGCAAGAAGGTTACCTATAGTGCCTGGATCAAACTCTTTCGGCTTCATGCCACGGCGTATCAGGTCCTTCATCACATCGATGTGACGCCCTCCCCCGAACCTGATTCCCCAGAGTATGTTTCCTGGAAGGAACTCGATGCGCTCGTTCTTCAGTGGATTTATTCCACGTTATCTGATGATCTCCTTCCTACGGTTTTGGAGAACGAGACCACTGCATGTGATGCGTGGGTTAAAATAGAAAAGAAATATTTGAGCAATAAAAAGGCTCGTGCAGGTGCATTAGAAACAAAATTCTGCAATTTAACACTTTCTGCCTGCAAATCCTTAGATGATTATTGTCAGTAGTTGAAGGACCTTGCTAACCAACTTGAAGACGTGGACCATCCTGTCACCGAGGACCGGCTTGTTCTCCAGCTTGTTCGTGGACTCCCTGCCGAGTTTGATACAACCGCATCTCTAATCAATGCAAATAATGCGGATTGGGACACCGCCAGAAACATGTTAAATGATGAGGTAATACGTCTTGAGGCTCGACAAAAATCTTCCAACTCAGTTTTACTTGCCCAAAACCAAACCCACAACCACCAACAATCACACAACCCTTACTCTCCATAACCTCCCACTTACAATCAACAACCAACCAACCAATCCAATTACTACCCTTATCGTGGCGGCCGCAGACGCGGCCGTGGCCGCTCCTACAGGGGTCATGGTTGCGGTTCAGGCAGAAATCAGGGCCAGCAATAACAGTATTTGTGGGCCCCCTCAACAGCCTTCATATCCCTAGTCGGCCTGGTGGTCACCACCGCCATGTCCATACCCAACCCAATCATCCAACCAGCCCAATCCTTCCAATCAGCAGCCCTATTCTCCATCACCAGCCCACTTTCAGCAGCCACACATCCCTACATCAGCCCGCTATTTGGCCGCCGCACCTACCACTTACCCATCCGCTCCACCTCAGCAGCCCGGCCCACCTCAATCAGCCTACTACCAGCCCAATACAACCCCTCAAAGTTATGGGCAACTACCACAGGGTCCACCCGGCTTCGGCCCACCACAACAGTCTTCACAACAAGTGTATAATGCACTATGCCCATCTGACATTGGGGCTGCCATGGCCTCTATGAATCTGACGTATGATCCAAACACTATCATGGACACTGGAGCTGGAGGTCACGCAACAGATGACCAACGTATGATTAAACACCCTGACTCTTTTCCTGTTTGTAGTAAACTTTTAGTTGGCAATGGCGAGTCTTTACCAATTCAAGGGTCCGGAACAAGGTACCTGTACCTTCCCAACCACACCTATATCTTACCCAACATTTTACATTGTCCACAAATAATTAAAAAGTTAATTTCCGTTCATCGATTTACTCGTGATAACCATGTTTCCATCGAATTTGACCCTTTTGGTTTCTCTTTGAAGGACCTTCAAACTGGGCGCCTCCTTTCCCGCCACAATAGCACCGGGGACCTCTATCCAGTCACCAAACCTGAGCTACCAGCCCAAGCAAGTTTTCTCACTACCGTCACCCGACCATGGCACGACCGCCTTGGCCACCCTGGCACTCAAGTTTTAGATATTTTGTTTCGTACTTGTTAGGACAAAGAGGATTGGTGAAACCACTTTTGGAAACCTTAGTCTAATTCACTTCTGTCAATTTTGGCTAAGTATAGAAGTACTGAAGAGAAGACAAGAAACTGCTGAAGAGAAGATATGACAAGTGCTGAAGAAGAAACTTCATCAGAAGTTCTGAAGTCCAAACCAGACAAGTTCACTTCAGAAGTACTGAAGACAAACTACTCATCAGTAGTTTGTCATTCATTAGCACTTAGCATCAGATATTTTCCACCGCTTTTTGTATCAGTAGTTTATTGTTTATTATTACTTTTAGCTGTAATTGTTTGTTTCAATGTTGCAACTTGTGCAACTTGTTTCTGATATTTGTATACTTGCTTTATTGGCAAGATACATGTATGTAAACGTCTATAAATAGGAGGCTTCAACCTTCTATTTTAGACATTGATTTTAAGAGAAAAATCCTTCAAACACTTTCAGTGTTCTATTCCATTTCAGTATTTATTGTGAATCTGCCTAAGTATCTAATTCTCATTTACTGCTTAGATTCATAATAAATACTTGTCATTATTAGTTTCAATCATCAAGAGGGAGTAATAACTCCTCTTAAGTATAAAAAGTGTTGCTTTAACTTAAACATTCCGCTGTGCTTACAATCTGATATACAAGAGCTTGCTAAACACTTAAGTGTCAAAGATAGCAAGTTCTTACTTAAACAAAGAGCATACTGATCCAACAATTGGTATCAGAGCATTGGTTTATCTGATCACATATCAATCTAACAAATTGAGAATCAGACACAAAGCTCTTATTGATACTCAATAAAAGATCAAAAGTTCACTTTTTATCAACATCCATCACTTAAAAGAGTCATCTGACAAATCAATACTCTTTAAAATGGATCCTCATAATACTGGTTCTGCCACTAAACCTGCCATGCTTGTAAGAAATGAATACAACATATGGCAAAAGAGAATGGCACATACCTTGTCACAGACCAACACAGGTTGTTGGAGATCTGTGATATATGGACCACATAAACCAGTAAATATCAATCTTGAAACTAAAGTTGAGGTTCCTAAAGAACCAAAAGACTATACTGATGATGATTTCCTAAAGCTTGAGCTTGATGCAAAAGCTTTCTCTATGTTGGCAATGGCTCTCCCAAATGAGATATACTCTGGCCTTTTACATTGTGAAAGTGCCAAAGAACTCTAGGATTGTCTTAAAGAACAGTTTGGAGGAACTGAAGAGGTGATTGCCAACACCAGAGAAATCTTGGCTCAACAATATGAAACTTTTGCTCACATTAATGGAGAAACTTTAACTCAGCAATTTGAAAGATTCTCCTCATTAATATCTGAGCTAAAACTAAATGGTCAGACCTATACAACTGTATCTATGCTTCATAGATTTTTAAGGTCTTTACCTGACAAATGGGAAACATACTCAATAGTCTTAAGATCTTCACCAGATTTTAGCTCCCTCACTCTTACAAAACTTCATGGGAGATTACTTACTTTTGAGAGAGAAATTGATCAAAAGAAGAAATTACAATCATCTGGTAAAACTGCTGATGACTACCTACCAGGTAGTACAGCACTTTTGGGACAAGACTCACCAGCTTGTTCCTATGGATCTTATGACAACATTGACATAACAACTGGGATTTTATCAGAAAGATCTTTCCCAGGTTATGACAATGATGACCAAAGTCAAACTGCTGATAATCTATGTTTTATCATGGATGATTTGAAAAACTTTAGCAGTGATGACTTAGAAGAAATGGACATTTTACACCAACTGGCCATGCTAAGCATTAAAACTAACAAGTTTTATAAAAGGTCAGGAAGGAAATTTCCAGGATTGACCAGTAATACAAAAATTGGTTTTGACAAATCTAAACTGAGATGTCACAAGTGTCAGAAGTTGGGACACTTTGCTAGAGAGTGTAGAAACTCTAGCTTTAACCAATCACAATCTGGAAATAACTTTAACCCCAACTATAATAGGAATAATGGAACTCAAGGGAGTGCTCATTTTGTACAGGCACAAGCTCCTCAACAGCAATACATGCCACAAGTACAATATGTTCAAATGCCTGCTCAACAGATGCAGAGCCAACAATCAATCCCTCCCTTTCCAGCTGCTCAACAACCTCCACAGCCTCAACAACCCTCTCAACAAAGTCTTTTCACCTCAGGGTATGTTGACTGGAGCAGTCTTCCTTTTGACACCACAGAGTGTAATCCTGATGCAGACAACAAGTTGTTTGATATCAACTGGGGAGAACCAGACAATGGCAGAAAGAACTTTGCCTTAATGGCATTTGAAGGCTGTACTTCAAAATCTGCATTGTCACAGGTATCAAAAGAGTCTTTGACAAAACTTTGCTCAAATTCTTGCAAAGAATCTTTTGCTCTCATAAGAGAAACAAATGTGCACTTATAAGGAAAAGCCAATGATTTAGAAAGAAAATACACTCAGATGAAATGTGATTTAGAGAGAAAACTTACTGCTAAAACAAAAGAAGTCTCTAAATTAACTAACTCAGCTATTGAAACCCAAGCACAAATTAAAATGATGATAGAAGATCTTGGGAATGTCAGAAAAGAGCTTGCTGACACCAAGGTCAGTCGTGAAAAATGGGTGGATTCTTGTAAAGGGTACCAGCTATTGCTAAACAAACAGAGTGCTTCAAATGTTAAATTTGGCATAGGGTACCATCATGTTGAAACACCAACAGATTTCTCTCCCAAAACTACTGAAGATGGGAGAAAAAATTGTTTCAAATGAAACTTCTGAAGGGAAAGACTGCACATCTTTCCATGAAAACTTTCTGAACAGAAATCCTGGTATTTTCAAAGAAAGTACTTCAGAAGTATTAACAAAATCTGACAACAAGCCATCAGTAGTTTCATCTACATCAGGAGTTGAGACCCTGAAAACTACTGATGAGCAAAATCTTTACACTAATGTCAGAAATTTGCCTTTAGATCAAAAACAAAAGGCAAAAGAGTGTGAAATTTGTGGTCTGTTCAACCACAAAACTGAGTTTTGTAGATACAGAAAAGGAATTCAGTTCAATCAAAAAATTAAACAACAGGTTGTGGGAAATCAAATCAGAAATGATTATGAAAGAATCTTTAATCCCAAGAAACAACAACCTGAAAACACCTTTTCTCAGAAAAAGATAAAATCTCAACTAAAATCTTTTTCTCAAAATTCTTTGTCAGTAGTTAGACCTGAATCATCAGCAGTTTCACAAACTGCTGAGATTCAAAATCTAATGAACTTGGTACAACTACTGATGACCAAGGTTGATGGTGGTCCTGAAAAGGATACCACCATGGCTCTTAATGAAAAATCCATTGCCAAAAAGACATGGATTTCTCAACCTGGTCAAAAACAAACTGTAACTGTTCTCAAGAGCAAACCCAAAGCCAAACAGGCTTGGGTTCCTAAATCTAACTAATTTGCTATTGTGTGCAGAGAGTTTCCAGGGGCTTAAACAGCATATGGTACGTTGATAGTGGAGGCTCTATGCACATGACTGGATGCAGATACCTGATAAACAATTTTATCAGCCAAAGAGAAGGATCTGTATCCTTTGGGAACAATGCTAAGGGATATGTGCTAGGACATGGCAATGTCTCCTCTGGCAAAATACAGTTTGACAAGGTCAATCTGGTTGAAAACCTTGAATACAACTTGCTAAGTGTGTCACAAATGTGTGATAAAGGATATTCTTCCTTTTTCACAAAGACAGCATGCAAGATCATCTCACCAGAAGGCCAGAAGTTGATAGAGAAGATCATTGAAGATCATACTTTGCTGATTGCCAAAAGATGTGGCAATGTCTATGCAGTGGACATTGAGAAAGACAAAGTATTAAACAACACTGCCTGTTTCTTCTCAAGGGCATCAACTTCAGAAACTGATCTCTAGCACAGGAGACTTGGCCATGTGAACTTTAAAACCATAAATAAAGTCACAAAAATGGGCTTGGTCAGAGGTCTACCTTTGAAAGTATACCAGTGTCAAGAACACTGTGTATCCTGTTTAAAGGGAAAACAACATAAGTCCTCCTATAAGTCTATTGAAGAATAAAAAACAACTGCATGTCTTCAACTACTCCATATGGACTTATTTGGACCTGTCAAGAATATGAGCCTTGGTAAGAAGAAGTACTGCTTAGTCATCATTGATGACTACTCAAGATTTACGTGGGTATTCTTCTTATTCTCCAAGGATGAGGCTGCTGAAATCATCAAGTTCTTCATTCTACAAGTGGAGAAACAATATTCTCTACCTGTCAAAACCATTAGAAGTGATAATGGGACAGAGTTCAGGAACAAAACTCTGGATGAATTCTGTTTGTCTAAAGGGATTATTAGACAATACAGTGTTCCCAGAACTCCTGAACAAAATGGTGTAGTAGAAAGGAAGAACAGAACCTTAATAGAGGGAGCAAGAACAATGTTAGCTGATTCTGGGCTACCCTTGTACTTTTGGGCAGAAGCAGTTAACACATCATGTTATGTTCAGAATAGAGTTCTTGTGGTCAAGAGACATTCCAAGACTGCCTATGAAGTTCTTCATGGCATGAAGCCCCTTATCTCCTTTTTCAGGGCTTTTGGGTGTCAATGTTTCATCTTGAACATCAAGGAATCTATTTCAAAGTTTGCTGCCAAAGTTGACTCAGGTTACTTTCTTGGTTACTCTTCAACTAGAAAAGCCTACAAGGTTTTTAATTCTCACACCAAGATAGTAGAAGAAACATTGAATGTCAAGTTCAATGAGTCAAAACACACTCTTATTCCAGCACATCCTGCTGAACTTTTTGACCTTGACAACTTCCATTTTGGACCTGAGAAGGCTGTTACTTCATCAAAACCTACTTATTATGGTGACAAAAGGTTTGATGATGAGGATCCCATACCATGGACTCCTCAAACAGTTATCAAGTCAACTTCAAAATCATCAGAAGTTCCACAAACTTCTGATCAAACAAGTACTGAGGAACAAACTCAAACTTCTGGTTCAGTAGATCCAACTACTGAAGATCAAGGAACATCTGAACCAGATATTATAGACCTCAGTAGTTTGTTTGAAGAACATGAGCCACCTACACCTGTCAGTGGTTTACAACAACTGATTGAACACAGAGATCATCCACTTGATCAAATCATGGGTGATATAGCTTCAGGTGTTCTTACCAGAAACCAGCTCTCCAACTTTTGCCTATTTTCAGCCTTTATCTCACAGCTGGAACCAAAGAAGTACCAGGAAGCCCTCAAAGACAATAATTTGGTACAAGCTATGCAAGATGAACTGCTTCAGTTCAACAAGCAACAGGTCTGGGAAATCTGTCCCTTACCTCCAAACAAGCAACCAATTGGCACAAGATGGGTTTTCAGGAACAAACAAGATGAAGCTGGTATGATAATCAAGAACAAGGCACGACTGGTAGTTCAAGGGTACTCTCAAGAAGAGGGAATTGACTATGATGAAACCTTTGCTCCAGTTGCAAGGCTTGAGGCCATCAGGTTATTTCTGGCCTATGCCATTTCCAACAAAATTAAAGTTTATCAAATGGATGTAAAGAGTGCATTTTTGTATGGAAAAATAAAAGAGGAGGTGTATGTCTGTCAGCCACCTGGGTTTGAGGATCCTTCTCATCCTGAGTGGGTGTACAGACTGGACAAAGCTCTTTATGGGCTCAAACAGGCTCCAAGAGCCTGGTATGATACACTCTCCACCTTTTTACTCAAAAATAACTTTGCAAGAGGTGCCATTGATAAAACTCTTTTCATTAAACATGTTGGAAATCATGTCCTACTTGTTCAAATTTATGTTGATGATATCATTTTTGGTTCAACAAACACAAAACTGTGTGATGATTTTAAGAAACTCATGCAATCAAAATTTGAGATGAGTACCATGGGAGAACTGCAGTACTTTCTAGGACTGCAGATCAAGCAACAAACAAATGGAACTTTTATACATCAATCAAAATATGTTAAAGAATTATTAAACAAATTTTTTTTACAAGACTGTAAATCATGTTCAACTCCCATGACACCAATCACACAAGTTGAACCTGATGATCAAGGAAAACAGGTTGATCAAACCATGTACAGATGCATGATAGGTTCCCTTTTATATCTAACTGCTTCTAGACCAGATATTATGTTTTCAACATGTGTCTGTGCTAGATATCAATCAGCACCAAGGGAATCACACCTTATAGCAGTCAAAAGAATTTTCAGATATCTGAAAGGAACTCCAACACTTGGAATTTGGTATCCTGCTTCAAGCAATACCAAGTTATCAGCTTTTTCAGATAGTGACTATGCAGGGTGTAAGATGACAAGAAAGTCAACATCTGGTGGTTGTCAATTCTTGGGTAACTGTCTAGTGTCATGGCAATCAAAGAAGCAAACATCTGTTGCAACTTCAACTGCTGAAGCTGAATACATTGCAGCTGCAAGTTGTACATCACAGATACAATGGCTCCAATATCAACTTCTTGATTATGGAATCAAAGAAACCAAGACACCTTTGTTTGTAGACAGCAAATCTGCCATTAGCATCATTCAAAATCCGGTACAGTTCTCAAAAACTAAACATATTGAGATCAGGTACCATTTCATAAGAGATTGCTATGAAAAAGGCAAGATTGAGGTGAAGCATGTAGCAACAGCTAATCAAATAGCTGACATCTTCACAAAACCCCTTGACACATCAACATTTCAGAAGTTAGTATCCATGCTTGGGATGCTAAATTTGTAAGTGTTTATGTTATTGTTCTGCACATATTTTTCATTTTCCACTTACAAAAAGACAAAAAGTCTGAAACAAAACTTCTGAAAAGAGAGAAACTACTGATGAACAAAACATCAGTATGGGGATAATTTCTGAAAAGTGAATAACTTCTGATAAAATAACCTTCAGAAGTTATGAATAAAAGTATTTATAAAACATTTCTCATCAGCTGTTAAAACTACTGAAGAGGAAATGGGAACTACTAATGAAGATAATCCTTCATCAGCAGTTTAGTCAAAAAAGGGCAAATCTGACTTTTCCCATCATCAGAAGTTTTGACCTAGTCGGTTTAAAACTTCTGATAAAGAGATTTTTAACCGAGGCGGTTTAAAAACTTCTAATAAAGAAGATCCAAGCGGTTAAAAACTTCTGATAATATCTTTTTTCAACACTTATCCTTTCAAACTCAGAAATTCCCTCCTTCTCTCTCAAAAACTCTCCTAAAAACCTAAACCTGCAAATCAACTGTTCGATCAACAAAAACCCAAACCACATGGCTCTCGTTCTAAAACAGGGTCACAATCAAAGGGTCTTTCTTGAAAAACAAGAAGGCTGGACCCAATACGATGAGATTATTGATCTTGTCGTAAAATCCCAATATTTTACTGCTCTCACAATCGACCCACCAATTCATACTGAAACTCTAAATGAGTTCTGGGCTAATGCTGAGACGGTGACGGTTGATGGTGAAATTATCTCCCTCAACTCAAGAATAAAAGGGAAACCACTGACCATCACACCGGCCACACTGGCAACAAGACTGGGCCTGAATGATGTAGCTGCCCCTGATCATGTTGCTAACTCTGATATTCACTTAACCATGACAGAGTGTGGTTATCAAGGTACTCTCTCCCATGCTACTATCTTCAAAAAATATTTTGAACCAAAATACAAGCTTTTGTTTCATTATATTATTATGTGTTTGAGTCCAAAGACAGGGTCTTATGACCAGATGCCCTCTACTTTTCAACCAATATTTCACTCCATAGTGAATGAAACCAAATTCAGGGCATCAAAATTATTTTTCAATGAGTTGGTGTTACATCATAATAATACCAAGAAAAAGTTTTTGTTATACCCAAGGTTCATTATGCAATGCATAATAGGGGAACTGGGTAATGAGGTGCTTGTGGGAAAAGTTTCAACTTTAAATCCATTAACCTCACAAGCATACTCTAGGCATAACAAACCGGCTACCTGGCCAGAAGATGATCAGGGAGAACAACAACAAGTCCCCCTGAAACCCACATCTTCCAAACTCACACCATCAAAAGCCAAAAAGCCCAAGCCAACAAAGACACAAACCCACCAACCCAAAAGAAAAGCTGTTCAGGAGGTTGAGATGCCTGAACATGCTCATGAGCAATCTGCTCTTCAAATAGGTGAGACTGAAACACCCTCTCAGTCTCATCCATCTCAAACCCCACCAAGAGCACCCATAAAAATCTTATTCAAAAGAAAAAGACTTAGAAAAACTGTTGTAACTGACACTTCTTTTGAAACTACTGACCAACCTATTGAACCTATTGCCCAAACTACTGAACCAACCCCTCAAATTTCTGAACCAGAGGCAATAGAGATTGCCAAACTTCTCTCTGGGCTAAAAGGGATAGTCCCATCTGATAATGTCAGTCCCTACAACCACAACAAACATGGGACATAACCACAGAATCAGACATGGATGTGGACATCACTAGCCCTAACCCAAGAGATGAGGGTGGACCAGAGTCTTTAAGCCCAATCTTAGAGACTCTTGGGGCATCTGAGGCTGCTACTACTCAGTTACCACCCAGTGGTGGATCTGAGGATAGAAGTAAAACAGCTAAGACCTCAGATGTGGCAACTACTGATGAAGGCTTAATGCCTGAGGTAGGAAATCCTCAGAACCAAGAACAAGAGGTTCATGAGAGAACTGAGTTGGGCTCAGCTCATGATTTAACTGAGACAGTCCTCATTGAGGACAACATCAGGGATTCAGATGATTCCATTAATTTGGATGATGATTCAACAACCAAAACTACTGAATTGACGGCACTTTATGAAGGTCCTGTTTCAGGGGTATCCAAGCTCAAGAAGCTAGTCACCCCTGAACAGGTTAAAGTCCACTCAATCCCTAAAACCCCTAGAGTGGCATCCTCTGTACAACATGAGGATCTCCTAAAAACACACCCTTCACATCAAATGCCTACCCAATTCCCTGGGCCTTCAAGCATAGACATGAACCAACTATGCAGCCTAGGTGGTGACCTTTATCATATGATGAATGCCCTCATCAAGAATCACCTCCAAACCTATACAGCTAACTTGGAGCTGTCCATCAAGAACCAATTTGGGGTGATTCAGACGAAAATGAATGATCTGCAGACCAAGATTGACTTCAACAGCAAACAAATTGCCAATCTGACAGATCAGATCAAACCTCTGAAGACTATTGATGAATCCAAAAAGAGGGAGAAGATGAAGGAACCAATGGATACAGTTGAAGCCAGAAGAAAGGCAAGACTTGCTATCCTAGAGAGAGATCAGAAAAACCAGGCCAGAAAAGAAGCAATGGCCAAACAGTTTGGTGTCTCAGTGGAAGATATTGAAGCCACAGAAAAAGAAGATGAGACCCAAACCTCTGAAGAATCCCTAAGGCATAATAAAGAAACCTCTGATGGTCAAAGTACTGATGACTCAGAAGATACTGAAGACAATCCTTCAGTAGTTGACAAACCATCAGCAGTTGTCAACCCAGCAGAGGTTAACACTTCCAAATCTCAACAAACTAAACCTTCCAGATCCACTGAACAAATCAAACCAACTTCTGCTCCTCCAAGGCCTACAACAACCACTACTATGACTGTCCTAACCCCTGCTCCAATCTCTCAATCTACTGAACTTCTTGAGCAGAGGTTAAAGGCAGTTCAACAAAAAGCCAAGGAAGACCAGATTTGGAAAAATCTGGAACAAAGGGATGACTTAGAGTTTGAAGAGAAGCTCCGGGCTTATCAAGCTGAACTAGAAAGACAGGCTGAAATTGATCATGTTGCTGAAGAAGACAAAAGACAACAACTGGTGTCTTACATCACAAAGAACAGCAAGACCAAAGCCTACACACTCAAGGGACTCTCTATGCAAGAGCTGACAAGAAGGGCACAACTAATTGCAGACAAACTGGCCACAAGTAAAGAAGGAAAGGCCAAGAGAGCCCAGATGATAAATGAATTAGTAGCAGATGGCTATGGTTCAAAAGCCTCAGTATCCAGATGGAAAGAAGAAAGACTGGTGGATACTTATCGAAAATATAAGGCTGCCAAGGCTGCAAATCCAGAGAAGTTTCAAACTGCTGATCATTCAAGATCAATAGTTAGAACTTCTGGTGTTTCAACAAGAAGGCCTGCTACTCAAAGGAAGAAATCAGAGGACAATGTCAAAACTGATTTTAAAATGGTACTACTTGAAGGAAGTTCAGTAGTTCACTTAGATTTTGACATTGAGGAGAAACCTCTGATAACACAATTCAGGGATCCTTCCACCTTTGCCTACCAAATCCAAAAGACTATCAAAGAAAAGATGCATACCAAGGTAGTGACTGAACACCATCTCCCAACTATTCAGATGCCTAATATGCAACAACAACAACAACAAGGAAGAGACTCCCACCTGAGGCTTACTGAAATAGAAAGCATCCAACACTCAGGATCATCAACCCAAGGGACAAGTCTGGTTCCCTATACCTCTGACTTTGACAAGTCAAAGGTGCCTATCATCAGATGGTCACTTACTGCTAACAACTCAGTATTATTGACAAGAAGAGACCTTTCAAGCAGGGCTTACAAGAAGATCAGTGATCTAAAGAAACTGTCAACACAAGACCTGCTCACAATTCAACATCTGGAACCACAGAAAGGATCTATATCTGATGGACAGTTAAACCAGCTCAAGAACACCATGTATAAAGAAATATGGAAGATTGTTCAAGACAGAAGAAGATCATAAGGAATTAGTAAGGTTTTGGGTTCATCAATCCAGGGGGAGATTGTTAGGACAAAGAGGATTGGTGAAACCACTTTTGGAAACCTTAGTCTAATTCACTTCTGTCAATTTTGGCTAAGTATAGAAGTACTGAAGAGAAGACAAGAAACTGCTGAAGAGAAGATATGACAAGTGCTGAAGAAGAAACTTCATCAAAAGTTCTGAAGTCCAAACCAGACAAGTTCACTTCAGAAGTACTGAAGACAAACTACTCATCAGTAGTTTGTCATTCATTAGCACTTAGCATCAGATATTTTCCACCGCCTTTTGTATCAGTAGTTTATTGTTTATTATTACTTTTAGCTGTAATTGTTTGTTTCAATGTTGCAACTTGTGCAACTTGTTTCTGATATTTGTATACTTGCTTTATTGGCAAGATACATGTATGTAAACGTCTATAAATAGGAGGCTTCAACCTTCTATTTTAGACATTGATTTTAAGAGAAAAATCCTTCAAACACTTTCAGTGTTCTATTCCATTTCAGTATTTATTGTGAATCTGCCTAAGTATCTAATTCTCATTTACTGCTTAGATTCATAATAAATACTTGTCATTATTAGTTTCAATCATCAAGAGGGAGTAATAACTCCTCTTAAGTATAAAAAGTGTTGCTTTAACTTAAACATTCCGCTGTGCTTACAATCTGATATACAAGAGCTTGCTAAACACTTAAGTGTCAAAGATAGCAAGTTCTTACTTAAACAAATAGCATACTGATCCAACAGTACTTTCAATTTTCCATGTAATAAGACCAAATGGTCTACTTTTTGTCATTCGTGTCAACTGTCAAACAGTAAACGTTTACCATTTTATGCATCTTCTTCTTTTACTTTTGCCCCATTTGATATTATTCATCATGATTTGTGGACATCACCCGTACTCAGCAAATCTGGGTATAAATATTACATGGTTTTAATAGACAACTATTCTCATTTTATTTGGGTCTACCCTTTGAAATACAAATCCGAAACCTTTCCAACTTTCGTCAAATTTCACCGCCTAATTGCCACACAATTTAACAGAAATATTAAAACCTTTCAATGTGACCTAGGAGGCGAATTTGACAACAACGCCTTCAAAACCTTTGCTACCCAGCACAGCCTTCTATTTCGTTTCTCATGCCCACAAACTTCATCACAGAATGGTCGTGCGGAACGAATGATACGTCGCCTTAATGACATCATTCGCTCCTTGTTAATCCGTGCCCATCTTCCCCCATCCTTTTGGGTCGAAGCACTACATACCGCTGCCTACCTACACAACATCCTCCCAACAAAAAGACTTAACTTTTACACACCCACTTTTGCCCTTTACCTCCGTCACCCCACCTATGACCATTTACGAGTTTTTGGATGCGCCTGCTATCCAAACACCTCAGCTACCCAACCACACAAGCTTCATCCTCGCTCTATCCGGTGTATTTTTCTAGGATATCCATCGGATTTTCGCGGGTATCGTTGCCTCGACCCTACCACGAGCAAAGTCTCCATCTCTCGTCATGTCACATTTGATGAGTCTACTTTTCCTTTCTCTTTACCAACACCCCTAACCTCATATAATTTTCTTGATGACAACCCACCTCCAGGCTTTACTTTTAACCGAACCCCGACCATATCCACCCTCCAGCCATGGCCCATCCATTCACTACACCACCCACACCCCTACTATCTCCCCCATTCCCAACTCTTATGCTCAGGCCCTAACCGACCCGAGTTGGTCGCACGCCATGCAAGCTGAATTTACTGCATTACAGGAAAATGAGACTTGGGAATTAGTTCCACGACCCACCGATCAGCCAGTTATTAGATGCATGTGGCTGTTCAGGCATAAATTCAAATCTGATGGAACATTAGAGAGATATAAGGCTCGGTTGGTCGTGAATGGGAAATCACAGACTGTGGGGATCGATTGTGCAGATACATTTAGTCCAGTTGTCAAACCGGCTACTATCAGGACGGTATTATCACTGGCAGTCTCGAGATCTTGGCCCATTCACCAGTTAGACGTGAAGAATGCTTTTTTGCATGGCCATTTAAATGAGACTGTATATATGCATCAACCTTCGGGTTTTATTGACAGGAGATATCCAGGCTTTGTGTGCAGGTTGAAAAAGTCTTTATACGGCCTCAAGTAAGCACCACGGGCTTGGTATACCCGGTTTGCTACTTATATTCTCTCACAGGGGTTTCGAAGCAGTGTCTTTGACACCTCATTGTTTATTTATACACATGGTGCACACGTTGCTTATCTCCTTTTATATGTTGATGATATTGTGCTGACTGCTTCTTCCGATACTTTTCTGAATGATATTATTCATAAACTCTCACGGGAGTTTGCCATGACAGACCTGGGCCCTTTGCACCATTTTTTGGGTATTCGAGTTACACGTCAACCCACAGGCTTATTTTTGGACCAGTCTCAATATGCCAAAGATATTATTGCACGTGCTTCCATGACAAACTGCAAGCCTTGTGCAACACCAATCGATCTTTCTTCTAAGCTCAGTGCAACCGACGGACCCTTATTTCATGATCCGACCCTTACAGGAGTCTGGCAGGGGCACTTCAGTACTTAACTTTTACTAGGCCAGATATCTCTTATGCAGTGCAGAAGGTGTGTTTATTTATGCATGAGCCTCACGACTCTCATTATGCTTTCATGAAACGGATCTTACGTTATATACAAGGTACTTTGGATTATGGGATTAGGATGGTACGGTCTGGTACACACTCTCTCACTGCGTATTCTGATGCTGATTGGGGTGGCTGCCCCGACTCCAGGCGGTCCACGAGTGGATATTGCGTTTTCTTGGGAGATAATCTAATTTCATGGTCCTCTAAACGACAGCCCACCATTTCACGCTCCAGTGTAGAGGCCGAATATAAGGGGGTCGCCAATGCTGTTGCAGAAGCTACGTGGATTCAAAACTTGTTACTTGAGTTACACGTTCCATTGAAACAAGCCTCGATTATTTATTGTGACAACGTTTCTGCGGTTTACATGTCCGATAATCCAGTTCAGCATCAACGTACAAAGCATATTGAGATTGATATTCATTTCGTCCGAGAGAAGGTGCGCATTGGTCACATTCGTGTTCTACATGTTCCCTCATCTTACCAATACGCTGATATCTTCACCAAAGGTCTATCACGGCAGTTATTTCACTATTTCAGATCCAGTTTGACCGTTTGTCCAGCGACCGATCAAACTACGGGGGGCTATTAGCGGATACAAGAATATTCCAGAACATGTTTATATTTTAGTGATAGATATTGTATTTGTTCCATATTTATCTCTTTCCTTATTTTGTGCTAGGGTTTGTTATTATTTGGACCTATATATATGATCCTCCTCATTGTAATTTGATTCATTCAGTAAATAAAACCTTTAGCACTTTTATAATAGACCCAAGAAGTGATTCGCAATTCATGTGTTATACTATTTGCAATTATGTAACTAGTAGTACAAATGTTCAAAATCAAGCCTATAAGAATTAAGAATCACATAACAATAACCAATGCCTCTCTCAAAAGAAGTCAAACGAGGAATATATATCATAGTACTATTCATTGTCATGTTAGACTTGTAATAAGTTAATGATTTTGACAAGGCATAAGTACACACAACTAACATAAAGCAACACGTATGACACAACAAGAATTCGTTTAAAGAGAAATTTGCATTTGAACTTAAAGTACATGAGTCATCCCAAAATAGTAAAAACAAGAAAATGGGGAAAGATATACTCACCGTTTGCGTAGTAACTTGAAGTCTACCGAACGGGGAGAGTTGAGTAAGGGAAACCAAATGATTAACCTAAATGGAATAAGCAATTGTAAGGGAATGATCTTAGAGTCTAAGTTATCTAGGATTAGGCACTTAGGGTTTTCTAGACTAAATTTGGGGATTCCAAGGTTTTTGAATTGAACTATATTTGTGTTTAAGTAATTTTAATATTTAACAAAAATTTATAAACTTAAATGTCTTATAATAATTATTTCAAGCCATGACGATATAAAATAGAGATAATTACACAAATTGTGCTTTAGTTATTTGTCAAATTGGATCTTATGCCCTTTATGTAAATTTTTCACTCCTTATATCATTTCTTTTATACATTTGTTACACCCTTTGTCCTTTGAGCTAACTTCCGTTAAAAAACTTAGTTAACTCACACTTGTGCCCCTCACATGTGTGAGTTAACTAAGTTTTTTAATGGAAGTTAGATTAAATGACAGGGGGTGTAACAAATATATAAAAGAAAGGATATAAGGAGTGAAAAATTTACATAAAATACATATGATTCAATTTGATTAATAACAAAAGGACAATTTGTGTAATTCTTTCTATAAAATAATTAAGTGCATAAATAATAAATAATTAAATGACAAGAATTGCAATAAATGAATCTATGCATTTAAATAGGAAATAAATGTTGAATTTAATGGAATAACTGAATAAATCAAATAAATTTAAAAATTTCAAATTCATTTAAATTTTTCAGAATTTTTAGAAATTATAAATTTAGTATTTTATGTTTCTATTTGCTTTATTAATTATAAGATGCAATAAATAAGGATTTAAATACAAGTAAAATGAAAAAAAATATTAGTTTTTATATAAAAACAGAAGCAAAAACTTCACAATAATGGACAATAATTTTATAAATTATTTTCTACTTCATTTTAAATTAAAACAAAATTTTTATTGATAAATAATTGATCAAGTGAACTTAAATTGTTAAAAAAATGGATATCTATAATTTTTATTGAAAATAAATTTACCATAGTGTGTTATATGATTAGAAATAATTCTACTAAAATTTTGGTATAAAAATAATGAAAAAAAGATTTTTAATAGCTTAATTATGACTAAAACAAAAATAATACACTAAAAACATTAAATAAAAATTTTCAAGAAAATAAAAATTATTATTATTAATTTTTGGGTTTTAGGGATCTGAGATAATTTTATAAAAAAATGGGTTAGTTTAAGTATTTTGAATAATAAAAGATCTATAAGATTTATAAATAAAAATAAGAAAACAAATCTTAAAAAAAATTAAAATAATAGAGGGTCGAACCCAGGACCTGAAGCTGTTAACACAAACGCCCAGACCAATTGGTCTGGGTGTTCTTTTGTTTTTTGTATTATTTTTTTTCTTGTCACCATGATTTTTATTTCTTGATTTTATGTATGATAATCTATTTGATGTAGATATAGAGCAAACTTGATATAGGGAGGGATCTATTTTGGGTTCCATGTGATTGTAGTAGATGTGCCTCCATTGATAACACGACTTATAGCTGTGTATGTTCTTTTTTGTTCTTGAGTTTTCATTCATTCATAGTTAGGTAATGTATATTTTGAGCCAGGGTTGATTGAATTTTGCTTTTTTTTAAACTTCTTTTTGCAGTTTTAGGCATTAATGGCGACAGATCTAAAAACTTTACTTTTGTGTTCAGTGGTGTCTCTGTTCATAATAAAACTAAGAATTGTTGGCTTATTATTGATGGAAAGGTTGTTTTTTTTGTTTGGATTTACTGATTGTTAATATTATTATTATTATTATTATTATTATTATTATTATTATTATTATTATATTGTTTGTGGTTGATCTGAAGTTGTTAATTAGTTGATTGTTGGAATTGATAAAACATTTTAGAAGAGTTGCAGATTAATGATGTAAATGGTAATGTTGTATAGGAGCTGCTATGGAGCTTCATGGGTTATGTAAGTTAATATGATTATGATATTGATTAGGTTTAGTTAACTCATGTATTTTTCTGCAGATATACATCTACAACTTCGAGTCCAAGTGGTCAAATTACTAACATGGAGCTGAAGTCGGTTACAAGTCCGAGATGGTGGAGAGTTGTTTTTAAAATTAGTGGTGCTGCATTCGCTGGAACTGGCTCGTAAAATACTTATCCGAATGTATCATTTAAGCGTAAAAGTTTGGTATAGATAGTTGAATAAAATTTGAAGAAATGTAGTAATGCATAATATTCTAAGTTCTAAGTTGGTTTTTGTTACTTCATAAGTGGCAATCCAGATTGCTAGAGACGTATCAATGGCTTGCCAAATGGGTGTTGATGTATTCTTTAATTTCAAATGTTTGTTGCTTTAGTAATATTTGTACCATTTTAACTGACCTGCGACACTTAAGCGGCTTCCTTTAGGTGGCGATAGTAGTTGGTGGGCATAATTTCTTTTGTGTGGACTCAAGGTGACTCAAAATAAACAACTCAGATTGAAATATGTAAAATAATTATTGGGGGACCTAGGCCCAAACCTAAAAAAATAACGCATAGAGCGGGCCTGGAACGTATTTTAGCGCGTTGGGTTTGGACGAGAGAACTCCAAAGTTAAGCATGCTTGAGTTAGGATAATCCATGTCTATGACCTTCTGGAAAGTTTTCACTCAAGCAACTAATAATGTTTTGCTAGAGAAAGGGGTCATGAATATGGGAGGGGTGCCATGGATAGAGTCTATGGAGCGGCCGTCACTGTCTTCATCCGCACATAACCATTAAGTTTTGTTAATTTTGCAGTCCATCATCAGAGTAGTAGAAGAATCCAAGTTTTATTGACATGTCAAAGTCTGCTAAAAGTAGTCAAGAATATGAGGATGATGAAGAATGAACCACATTCACACTACAAAGGTATCTTTTCTAACTCTCATTATCTCTAGTCACACAAAATAATATTTATATTCTTAGAATGTCTATATTCTTCTGTAAAATGATAGGTGTTTTGTCAGTTAAAGTAGACACAACACATAATGATCAAAAGCCCGACACCACACATTCTAAACATTCTGCTACTGAGCAGCGTTACGCTTATATTAGCGGTTACGCATTTTACTGCTTTACTTATTGATTGGTGAATTTGGATTATGGTTTATCTCTGACGGGTCAAATATTAAAAAAAAAAAATTGGGGGGCAACTCAACCTGTTCATACTAAAGCAAAAAGTTTTGGCCTGTTGTGCAACTTAAATGACCAACCATTGTACAAGTGCATATAGTCGATTTCCTACTGTGATCATCTTAAAGATTGATATATGATCTTATAATACTTGGCCAGATTTTTGACATTGAGAGAACTCATTCCTTATGGTGATAAAAAAAGAGATAAATCTTCATTTATATTAGAGGTATATACCATGAGAAACATATCTGATTTATTTTTATCCCTCATCCAAACTTATAAATGTCTAACATTGTAAATTTTCTAGGTTAGTGAGTGCATAAGTTTGAAAGGATTCATGTCGGGGATGGAATAACGAATCGCCATCAGTGATACCATGGGTATAGTCAAGCTTCCAAGTATTTTTTTCATGTTTTATTGGTCTTTGACTAGCATTGGTTCTAAATATGGTTGATTGTTTACAAAGGATTCTTAGCAATAAAAACTTATGTTTTATTACGCATATTAGATTTTTCAACCCTGAGACGCTCCCGAGTATAAGCTAGAATATTAATATTCCAAAACATGAAATCTTACATGGTACTCAAAGAGGTCTTCTCCCACCATGAGTGTGTCATATGACATCCTCCTTATTTTCATCCAAAAGTCTATTTTTCTCTCATGTCCCAAAATTTTAAAACGTTAATAGCTTTTATATAAGAGATTTTTTTAAAAGAAAAATTACACCAAATTAACGAACGTTTTATTATCTTCCCAACGATTACCATAGTGCTATACAAAAAACGAAAAAAAAACGATTTTATTTGTCGGTTTTTGTTCATACAGGAAAAAAACACACAATGTGTTCAGGTAATTCATTAATAATGTCTAGGCAAGTCACTAATCATGTTCAAACTATGAATTATATTTTTATCAGAAGCAGAATAGGTTAAAACAATTCATTTCCAAAAAAAAGTCACACCTTCAAGACTACCGCCTCAATCACGTCCTGCAATAGTTGTTTCTAGCTCTGCTCCTCATCTAAACATGCATCTTCTTTTTAATATACATTTTCATTCTTATTACATGATTAAAATTGTTGTTTTTTTATATTATAGTATATTAATTTTTATACTAAATTATAACATATAGGGGAAAGATTCTGTACAAAGTGTTTTTTGATAAGAACCGTGAGAATCAAATGAGGGTATTTTTTTTATTTTTTTTTTGAATTTTTTTTCCAATATTGTTAAACATGTATTATAGTATTGAAAACTAAAAAAAAAAAATTTTTGTGTAGAGTAATTACGTGTAGAGTAATTATATAATTACTCTAGTATAAACTAATGTATTTACTTTAATGATTTAATTACACTAAAAAAAAATTTTTAGTTATTTTTTTTGTATTATTCATCTAGAAAAGTATGTTTAAGCACATGGGAAAAAAAATTCTGTAAAAAAAATTTTTTTTACCCCTTTGATTTTCACAGTTCTTACCGAAAAACACTTTGTATTTGATCTTTACTCATAACATATATTTTATCATATCATATTAGATTTATCTATCCAAACAGATTCATGATCTAATTTTTTCTATAATAATAAAAACAGAAGTATGACATAGAGTATGTTTGGCAATGAGCTTTTAAGAGCTTTTAGGAGCTTTAAGCTTTTAAGAAAAAAACTCCTACTTAATAAAAAGCCTTGTTTGGTTAAATGGGCTGGAAGCTTTTAGATTAGAGAAAAAACTACTAGTAACTTTTAAGAAAAAACTCTACTAGCTATAAGTTTTTAATTAGTAATTGACACAAATACCCATTTTATTTTAAAATAAAATAAATTTTTTTTTACAAGTTTTTAATTATATACCCATTTTGGTTATTTTATACATTTTATTAAAAGCTACAACTACTCTGCCAAACACAAAAACATATTTAAAAAACTTTCAGCTACTAGTTAACAGCTACCAGCTTTCAGCTAGTTTTACCAAACATACCATTAATCAAAATCATACATCACATGTACTCCGGTAAAAGTATATGTGCACATTCACACAAATAGATTCACCCGTTATCACTATACACTCCAATACTTCACATATCAGTCCTCACACTTTCATAACCGTACAACCAAACCCCTCGTGTTCCCCTCATATATATACCATCGTAACCCCTAACATCACCACCTTCTCCATTTCCTACTTTCCTTTATCGCCGCCGTAATCCACCGGCTATCAGCCGTTACTCGGTCGGACCTCCGACCAATCTATCCTACCTATTACCCTACCCTCTCTTCCTTCTCTATCCATTAAAAAAAACACAAAAATCAATCACCCACAAAAAAAAACATAAAAAATATTATTGGGTTTGTATCTGATTTGATTTCTCTTCTTTATTATATCAATAAGAAGGGGAGAGGGAGGTTATAAAAGCAAAAAAGAAAAAAAAAAGTGAAAAATTTGGAAAAAAAGAATTAGGGTTTTGAGATGGCGGCGCAGGTTAGTCAGACGCAGGCGGTTAGTGGTGCGGGTGGAGTACCGCAGGTTGTTACGGTGTCGTTGTATGTTGGGGATTTGGAATTTAGTGTTACGGATTCGCAGCTTTATGATTTGTTTAATCAGATTGGGCAGGTGGTTTCGGTTAGAGTGTGTAGGGATTTGTCTACTCGACGCTCTCTTGGTTATGCTTATGTTAATTATGTCAACCAACAAGATGGTTAGTTTCTTTGCTTATTATTATTATTATTATTATTATTATTATTATTATTATTATTTGTAGTGAAATGTGTTTTATTTGTTGTTTAGTTATTTTAGAGGAAATGATTTAAGTGATTTTTGATTCAATGTATAAGCTTTAGAACAGGGAGTTAGACATAGGAATTTGGGCTTTTATGAGTGTTTTTTTGTTATCGTTTGTCTCGGTGTCTATACGATGTGTTATGTGTCTATATTGTTTTACTAGATTGATGTTGTTGTTAGTTAATACGGTATACTTTTAGTACTCTAATGTTTTTTCTGCTGTGTGGAGTCTTTGAGTAGTTATGTATGTTTTAACTTTTAATTTGACTTTTATATCTGATTCATAGTTGTTAATAGTGGCCGTAATGGGCGCTACCGTGAATAGTGTGGTGAAGTGTATGTTTTAACTTTTAGTTTGACTTTTATATCTGATTCATAGTGCGAAACATGAAATAGCATCCACTATATCATCGTTATTGTTACATAGTGTATAGGTAGCTTGTCGCTATCGTCCGCTATTCGCTATTGACAACTATGATTGTTGTGACTTTGGAGTGGGTGGGGGATTCTCACTCGAAGTGGCTTTTTATACCTTGGGAAAGCAGTAAGGCTTGCCTACAAGTCATACTCCCAAAACCCCAACAGTAGCTTTGCTATGGGTGTGATTCTAGTGAGTATGTTTGTTGTTGCTGTTGTAATGCTGGTTTGTAAAGTAAAACAAGTGCACACTGTCGGAGAAATCTTTTGATCAATCAAGCTGTTTAAGTAGTTTGTCATTACTAGGTCGTCTTAGTAATACAGTGTTGTATTTGACTAACATCAACGTGGTTGAAACTGCATATGCTTATCATTTAAATCTTGAGTTTATGCTCTTTAGCAACATACTTATTTGCTTATACTATTTTATTTATTGTTAACTTACTTCTTTTGTTATGCTAATGACAGCTGCAAGAGCTATTGAGATGCTTAACTTCACACCTGTTAATGGGAAGCCAATTAGGATTATGTATTCTCATCGCGACCCCAGTGTGCGGAAAAGTGGTTCTGGAAACATATTTATCAAGGTATATGAATACTAATATTCATCTAAGTATGTTGTACTTTTTTTTTTTTTTTTACTAATCAACTTTCTGTTTTTTTTTCTCCGTTAATGATACAGAATTTGGACAAAGCAATTGATCAAAAGGCGCTGCATGATACGTTTTCTACCTTTGGGAGTATTCTCTCTTGCAAGATAGCCACTGATTCAGCTGGTCAGTCAAAAGGCTATGGATTTGTGCAGTATGAAAGTGAGGAATCTGCGCAACAAGCTATCGAGAAACTCAATGGCATGCTTCTGAATGACAAACAAGTATATGTGGGTCCCTTCTTACGCAAGCAAGAAAGAGATTTGGCTGTTGACAAGGCAAAATTTACTAATGTCTTTGTTAAAAACCTATCCGAATCAACTACTGATGAGGATTTAACCAAGGCATTTAGTGAATATGGACCGATCACTAGTGCTGTTGTAATGAGGGATGCAGATGGGAAGTCGAAATGTTTTGGTTTTGTTAACTTTGAGAATGCTGATGATGCGGCAAAAGCTGTAGATGGTCTTAATGGTCATAAGTTTGATGAAAAAGATTGGTATGTTGGTAAAGCTCAAAAAAAGACGGAAAGGGAACAGGAACTAAAACAAAAGTTTGAGCAAAATATGAAAGAAGCAGTGGACAAATCACAGGGGCTAAACCTGTATATTAAGAATTTAGATGATACTGTTTCTGATGAAACTCTCAAGGAACTGTTTGCACCTTTCGGTGCCATAACTTCTTGCAAGGTTTGTTGATTAAAAACATCCGAGATTTTTACATAAAGTAAGCTCATGAATTGTTAGTTTATTTTATCTTTGTTTCTTTATGAGCAGGTCATGCGAGATCCTAACGGAGCTAGCAAAGGATCAGGTTTTGTTTCATTCTCGACTTCTGAAGAAGCTTCTAGAGCAGTAAGCTGAAATGTTCTCATTTATCATAATCATATTTGATATATAATTTTCATGTGTAGTTGGTTAACGCATCATCTGTTTTCATAGCTTTCTGAGCTGAATGGCAAGATGGTTGCTAGCAAGCCCCTTTATGTAGCACTTGCACAACGCAAAGAAGATAGAAGGGCACGATTGCAGGTTTGTTGATAATTTTGTTTTTTTATTTTTACTTTGTTACTGAGTTTTATGATATTACCAGAGGCAGACTAATGTGATAAAAGAGCAAAAATGATCTATGTATTTTATCCGTGTAGGCACAGTTTTCTCAAATGCGCCCAATGGCAATGGCACCTGCTGGAGCTCCTCGCATGCCAATGTTCCCTCCTGGTGGCCCTGGTCTAGGTCAACAAATGTTTTATGGTCAAGCTCAACCTACCTTCATCCCACCCCAAGTAATAATCTCAATTCTTTTATCATTTTTCAACACTTATATATGAAAAATGGCTTTCAATTTATCCTTGAGGTTTCTTATTTACTTATATATGATTTTTGGTTATACTTGGATAGCCTGGTTTTGGGTACCAGCAGCAACTTGTTCCAGGTATGAGGCCAGGTGGAGGCCCAATGCCAAACTTTTTCATGCCAATGGTTCCGCCAGGTCAGCAGGGACAGCGTCCAGGTGGAAGGCGTGTTGGTGTTCCTGGTCAGCAGAACCAGCAACAGCCAGTTCCTTTTATGCAGCCGCAGGTTTGTTGTACATTTCATTTGCTATCTTTTATTGAAGGTTTAAATTACAGAACCTTTAATAATTGTTTATTTGGGAATAACAGATGATGCCACGTGGAAGGATGTACCGTTACCCACCTGGGCGCAATATTGGTGATGTGCCGATGGGTTCTGTTCCATATGATGTTGGGAACCCAATGCAGTTGCGTGATGCTGGTGGAATCCCTTCACAGCCAATACCGATCGGTGCTTTAGCTTCTGCACTTGCAAATGCTTCTCCAACAGAGCAGAGAACCGTAAGCTCTTTTCATCTTAAAATTTCTTGCAAATAAAACAATCTCGACATTATTATGTTTGAATATTCGCGTGACATGTATATTTTTTCAGATGTTGGGTGAGAATCTGTACCCACTAGTGGAACAGCTGGAAGCTGAGTCAGCAGCAAAGGTAACTGGAATGCTTTTGGAGATGGATCAGACAGAGGTTCTTCACTTGCTGGAATCACCAGAAGCATTAAAGGCAAAGGTTGCAGAGGCAATGGAGGTCCTGAAGAGCGTCTCTCAGCAGCAGGGTAGTCCTGCTGATCAACTTGCTGCATTGTCCTTGAATGATGGCATTGTTTCCTAATTTTCAAACTAATCAAAGTGCGTGCGTACTCGGATTATGCTGGTTTTGGTTTAGTTGGATTATGTGTTTTTGAAGATTGTTGGAACTTTCTTTTACTGTTATGTTGGGTTTGAAACCGATACTTTGACTTATTTCGTGTGCTACTTTTTACCGTTGTCTTGCATGTTTTTATTGTCTGTCATTGGAGCGGTTTTAAATGGTTGGGAACCAGTTTTGGCACCTTGATTAGCCTTGAAACACAGCCCCGCTTGCGGTGCGTGCATACATTGGATCATCAGGGGCAAAAGTAAAATCGTAATAATTTTTACGGCATTTTACTAATTTTGTGAAAAATAACGTCAAAAACGGCGAACGGTTAATCATGCATTATATGGTGGCGTTGATAGACAAAAGACAAGGGGTACATAAACTAATCATGTTTGTCCCGATTGCTATGTGTCTTATGTTAAGGCTGGCGAACGGTTAATCATGCATTATATGGTGGCGTTGATAGACAAAAGACAAAGGGTATATAAGCTAATCATGTTTGTCCTAATTGCTATGAGTCTTATGTTAAGGCTTGATGTAGTGGCGAAGCTTGACCCGAAGGTTCGGGGGGTCGGAAGTCACCGGGGGTTCGGAAGTCACTGGTTTCGGGGGGTCGAAACCCTATATTTTCAAAATTTTCTATACGGATACTATATAATCGGAACTTCTGCGCGAAAATCCGGGGGGGTCGGCCGCCCCTCCCCGCCCCTACAAACCTTCGCCACTGGCTTGATGCAAAACGATTATCGAGCCAGAGGTCTCTCTTAAGCATATCTATTCTCACGGGGTAAAAGTGAAGCTGTTTATATCTTGCTATTCTTATATCCTACCATAGTTTTGCTATTGCCGATATTAATTGAATATGATAATAATGATGATTAGCCTTAAAACACAAATTTTAAACTTAAATATCACCTTGTATAACTATAGGAGTGACTTATACATATATACTTAATTTTTTTTTTGTATGTCGATGATATTTCATTACTTGTGAACTTCTCTCATATTCTTTGGTATGTTCTCCTTTAAACATGTATTTCTTCTTGAAGCTCTTTGTACTCGCCTTCTTTTGCATCATTTTACGGACATTGTTTTGACTTGTAAAATACCTTGCAACACCAACACATACTCGGTTATAGTAAGCAAAAATCCAAAGCAAAAGCAAGATTGAGAACTTTCACCAACACCATCATCGAAAGCAAAATGACCAGCAGAAATTTCACACACTAATGGCCATTTCAAAAACACCAAAGGGGGTGTTTGGCAAAATGCGCATATGTCTTGAACCTACCTACCGTAAAAAAAAATTGAACTGTCCAATGATGAAGATGTCATGTTATGCTACCTAAAAACTTCAAAAACATTGTTCATTTTTAATTTAGGGACGAATCAAGTATTTTGAAGGATCTCAAGCAAGATAAATATCAAGCATCATATTTTTTAATTATATATCCTCATCTTTTATTTGGGTTTTGAGGCGTGCAATAACGAACTAAAAGGTCCCATGATCACCACTTTTGTTTGAAAATTTTAAATACGAAATTTAAAATATTAATAAAAACCTATATGTAAAATGAGGGGAAAAAGGCGGGGCTCCCTAAAAGAAGGGTGCATGTTTGTGATCGCACCACTTACACCTCAAAACCGGCAATGGTAGTCGGCTAGTTCGCTGGTCCCAGTGGCGAATCTGGACCCGAAACATCGAGGGGACGGAAGTCACCGAGAGGGTCGGAAATCACTAGTTTCGGAGGGTCGAAAACAAGTTTCGGGGGATCAAAACCTTATATACCAAAAAATTTCTATATGAATACTAGTTTCGGAGGGTCGAAAACCAGTTTCGGAGGGTCGAAAACCAGTTTCGGGGGATCGAAAACCAGTTTCGGCCACCCCTCCCCGCCTCTTAAAAGAATCGCCCCTGGCTGGTCCTAATTGTATTGACTTTAGTATTACTACCTCCGTCCCTAATTAGATGTCATGGGACCCACAAAAACATATATTAAAAAATCTTTGATTGTATATTTTCTGAGTTGTAAAATGACAATAATATTCTCAAGTTATTATTTCAAATCTTTGACTGTCTTTTGTCTTTTGTGGGCAAAACTGAAAATTGCATTTTTATTTTAAAAAATGGACATTTAATTTGGGAAAAAAAAATCGAAAAAATTGTCATTTAAAATGGGACGGAGGCGAGGAGGGAGTAATTCACAGTGCCCCATTTCCGAATCATTAAGTGTGAATGCGTGATTGTGTAAATCTCAAAATAGGCCCATATCATATTGTATCCCATAGTAGATTCATGACAACCATAAAATCCGTTGATCCACAAACCACTACGAAATGAGTTACGACGTTAACCTCAGACAAATTTATTATAGATATGCCAAGCATTGAGGAAGTCTTTATAATTACCCAAGTTTGAAGCTACAAATCACAAATAACGTATTTTTTTTTTTGTACAAATAGATTAAAAAGTGACTGGATAATAGAAGGCATACTTATCCATGTTTTTATTTTAATTTTACCGGAGGTTGAGGATTCAATTCTTGTTAGAACCATATTTACCACATGTGGAGGTTTCACCTGGGGAGATCCCCAATCCAGGTGGAATGGGTAATCAGTACAGGCTGACCCAGGGTATTAACCGGAGCTCCACCGGTTGCACCACTTGCCGTTAAAAAAAAAAAAAATTGTTAATAGTTGGTATGTTCTCATTCGCGGATACATTTACTTTTTTTTTTTAAACAGCCAAGGCCCAAGCGTAGATTTTATTCACATTGCCAATAGATTACAATCTACAAAACACCACCCAAAAGGCCCATTAAGCCAACGGCTACATGGGCCGATACAAAATCAAAACACCAAACAACGAATTAAGGGTCATCGACATTTTTTATTTATTTTGTAGGAGTCAACTAGGGACAAATTTAGGGTCATCGACATGAGGTCATTGCTTATACACCACTCAAGATCAGGCTCCACATTCTTTCAAGTTTATTGTTGAGACTTGAGACACGTGTAACAAAATATTATTAAACATTAAGACTGTTTGGTGTGCCTTCGGGGAAGTGATTGGGGGTGATGACATGTCCAATTCCCCCAAGGGGAACACCGCCCCCCCCCTAAAAAAATTCGGTGAGTTGGGGGAATTTTCTCCTTTCTCCCCTTGCATCCTGATTGGTTCTTTTATTTATTTTATTTTTTTTATTAAACTTTATATAATAAAAAAATGAAGGGGGAGTGGGGGAATTAGGGGAATACCATTTCCAAACTTTGGGGGAGAAAATGGGGGAAATGATGTGGCGCTGATGTGGCACTTGGGGGAGTTGGGGGAAAAGGGAGGCACACCATATAGTCTAATATCTTCACTTTACATCAATATGTTCTTTCAAATACTTCACTAGAGTTAACTACTTTTATGGTATGAACTTAATCCTTTGAGTTCATTTATCACATCTGCCCCGATGATGACGTTAGATTTTGGTAGAGAGTACTTTAGTATTCCCCCCTCTCTATGTTTTTTCCGTCATCCACTCTCTTTCGGTGGCGAAGCTTGGTTTCGGAATCGGCGGGGGCCGAACTCAATTTTTTTTTATTGATAGTGGAAAATCGGCGGGGGCCGGACTAAACCCGGACTCAATTTACCAATGAAAATCGCAAATTTTCACTACTGCGCCAAAAAAACAGGGGGGGCAGGGCCACCCCTGGCCCCAACAATACTTCGCCCTTGCTCTCTTTGTGTCGTATACATGTTATTATACTTATGGGGTACACATGTGATCATTCGAGTATAATGATCTCTACAAGTGTACATAGATATAGATTGTTAGTATTATTTGTGAGAGGAAAACAATTCAAACCAAAAATGTGTTATTTAACTTAATATTGGCTCTTCCCCGTATTAACTAGGATCAACATGTAGATCTTTTGGGTTGATTGACTAATAGGTGTTGAAGGCACACTTATAGAGAGTTAAGAACCTATTAACCTTAGAATAAAGTGCCGATTTCACAAGGAGTTATTGGATGCCACTCATTTCAAGCTGATTGAAAGACATAATTATAATCTGGTTTTCGGATTCGTTGTTGTAATTATTTTATCACATGAAACTGACACAAAATAAACTATTGAAATCAAATGAGCGAAGTATGCACGTTACAAAACAAGATTGAACACATTTTCAACACAAGCCCTACCCGATTGTGATCATGTGGTGTATAATACTGTTATTTTCTATAGTGAAGGGATAGGGTTCCAATTTCTACCGCGGTCAAGGACCCTACCCCAAAAAATAGCTCAGAGTTATAAGACGTCTGCGAAGCAACCCATGAGCACTAAACATAAAGGCAGGAAGATGATGATAACAAAGCTGCGCGGAGTGTCTCCTGCGCAAACAATCATCTGTGTGCAGGTAGCTTCGTCTGTCACTGCGGAAGTTCGCCGCAGACCAATCACAAGACAACGCGTGCCAGGGTTAGCCCAACAACTCTGACCACCAATAGTGATGGTGCAGCCCCCTGCTCCCACCATGTTGTGTACGTCAATGTGTAGCTTTACGTCAGACGTCACATTAGACGCCTTTTAGAAGATCAGACTAGCGCTGTCAGAAAAGCATCTGCCTGCAGCCACTTCTGTTGCGCCATGTGGACATATGGCATGGCGGTACACTCTTTCTCTCTCTTCTGCATTAATTGCACTTAGTCTTATCTTAACTACTTGGTCCGATCCTAACTGATTGGGCTGAAAGGAGGCAACTCCATAACCCGAGCCCAAGCCTATTGTCCTGGTTATGGGTTAGTGATGTTTGGCCCACACATGCACTATATAAAGGAGGTCTCCCCTCCTCGTATAGGCATGCACTATTGCACTTAACAAGCCAACACTACTTTTATGTCTGTACGTTGGAATCCTATCGATTACCTAATAGTCATCTCTTTTCATGCGACCCATTTTATCCTTTCTTTTCAAGTTTCGGTTCGAACCAAGAGTCTATGCAAAGATTATACCCTGCAGCAGCCACAAGTTCAACACAATATTCATCTCGGTTGAGGTTCAGATAGCTTGTTTACGTAGATAGTATTGTTATAATGTGATGAAATGGGTCAAAACGTAAGTTAAACTTGTTGTTCAGATAAGGTTTGATGCAGTCTTGCATAGGATAATTCACAGGATCGAATAATCATGAACACAATAACCATACTAATATTTATTTCTGAATAATAGTTTGCAAAGGATTGAAACTGATCCCCTGGCATGTTCTTTACATCGACACATTGATATACACATGTGTTGGCCCTCAGAATAGTTTTGCAGCGGAATGATTTGATTATCGAACACATAAGAACAAAGCAGAAAATAGATCAAATGATTGAAGATTGAATTGTAATATATTAACAAGAATGTTTCGGACAGGAAGTTTATAAAACAGAAAAGATTATGAATGTTTACAAGGATTCTAGGATTGTGTTGTATACAATCTTGATAAAGAACAAATGATCATATCTAATCCTATATATATGGAACTAAAAGGTGTGTCTTGTTGGTAGTTATCTGTTTTCGAACAGACATGATGTTCCACAAATAAACTACAACCGTTTGAATTGTTTTGCCGCCAAATAAACCGTCATAACTGTCAGGGGCATTGGTCCTTTTTATTCTGTCCCGCCTCATGTTTATAAAGAATGCTGCTGTTTTCCTTCGGATATTGACCCATTATGTTCCTGATCATGTGCATCCTTCTTAAACTGTTGTGATCTTCCTGACTTAGCCTTGTAACAGAAGCCGGTTCTTGTTTTGACCCATATCCTATCTATATTGACATACTAATATCTAATGTCTACACTTAATAACATACATACAAATATACAAATAACATGTTCAAATGTACATAATAAACAGAAAACATAAGTTATATTTACATTCTAACACCCTCCCTTAAATATAACTAGGCTTCATAGACGATCTTGGAAGGGAGTCCATTGCTTCTTTTAATGCTTCTTCAACTTGAGAGAAATCGAACTTGCGTTTCTTGATGGATTGATTTGCTGATTTCCAATCTCCTCCCATGTAGAGAGCATAATCTTCATGCATAGTGGTTGAATTTTTGTGAAGGCGATTCATGAGTTGTGATATTAAACCGGTTTTCCTTACTTCACTACATCCAACACCATCCTTTTCATCTTGATTTGCAATGTCTAGGGCAGCCTTATACACTTGGTATTGCCACTCCAAGACATCCAAATACTTAGCATAAAGAATTCTTAATATATCCTTGTCATCATAATCCAACCCCAATTCTTTTGCTATTACCTCCCATATGTTATACTTTGATACTCTTTCATGTCCACCCTCTCTTTTAACTAATATGTAAAGATCAAATAGATTCACTTTCTTTCCTTCTTCTACCACGGGTGGGATTGGACGGTTTGGAACTTTTAGATAAAAGTTCAAAAACCAATCAACCATTCGAAGGAAATGATCCTTCAATAAATCCCTATGTGCCCATGGATATTCTAAGTGATCTATTATGTTTAAGAATTCAATGCATTTTTCCATGGAATCTATTTCAAGATCATGAACCGATTCTTCCATTTTCTTTATGTTTTGTTCCGAATTGAGGGATAATTCTTCAAAGTATTCATTTAAATACTCATTCTTCCTTTTTTCATGTTCATGATCATCTCCTAATTCCCTCAACATAGATTCCTTATCATCTTTATTTTCTTTCATCATCTTGAATTGCATACTTTCATTCTTAAACATATTGTGGACACTACATGTATTCCCATCAATCTTGACTATGAAACCTTGAAGTTTTAATTGGAGTAGACTTAGAATGTTGTCATCAAAGTCATTTGAGTAAAACACATTTGGTATGATTAGTGTATTGTTTTCGGCCTCTACACTAACCATGCCAACACCCCTTATAAAAACAAATTCATTCTTTAATCTACTTTCTACACCAAAAGATTTCTTTAGTTTAAGAAAGTAATCAAGGTTTCCACTTATATGATTCTGAATTTTGGGACTTACATACCAAACATCTCTCCAAGTACCAAATCCAGATCCCTTAAGAATGTATTCTTCTTCATTGTGCAATCTTTCTTGTGAATAGTAACTTATGCTGGTGTATATGGCATCTTTGATTAATTGTGCACCTTCATCCTTCTCCCTTATGTGGCATGAACTTATGAGATGACCCGGTGTGTGGCAATAAAAACATGATCTTGTTTCCACTCCTCTTCTTCGCATTTCTGCCCTCCTTTCTTTACAATTTCTGTGTGTGTTTCTGTGATAATTTTCTGGATTATAAAACGAATTGACTGATTTTTCAGACATGGTTTGCAAACAGATTAAATAACCGAAACATTGTTTTAGAAGAGACTGATGTAAAATGAAATTAAAACATAAACTTTAAAACAAGATTTTGAGATACAATTGACTGCAGAATTCGGGACAGACTGAAAACAGAAAATTTTCGAAATCAATTTGTTTAATAAAATGGCTCTGATACCAGTTTTGTTGGCCCTCAGAATAGTTTTGCAGCGGAATGATTTGATTATCTCACAAGAACAAAACAGAATAATAGATCAAATGATTGAAGATTGAATTGTAATATATTAACAAGAATGTTTCGGACAGGAAGTTTATAAAACAGAAAAGATTATGAATGTTTACAAGGATTCTAGGATTGTGTTGTATACAATCTTGATAAAGAACAAATGATCATATCTAATCCTATATATATGGAACTAAAAGGTGTGTCTTGTTGGTAGTTATCTGTTTTCGAACAGACATGATGTTCCACAAATAAACTGCAACCGTTTGGATTGTTTTGCCGCCAAATAAACCGTCATAACTGTCAGGGGCATTTTGGTCCTTTTGTCTTCTGTCCCGCCTCATGTTTATAAAGAATGCTGCTGTTCTCTTTCGGATATTGACCCATTATGTTCCTGATCATGTGCAGCCTTCTTAAACTGTTGTGATCTTCCTGACTTAGCCTTGTAACAGAAGCCGGTTCTTGTTTTGACCCATATCCTATCTATATTAACATACTAATATCTAATGTCTACACTTAATAAACATACATACAAATATACAAATAACATGTTCAAATGTACATAATAAACATAAAACATAAGTTATATTTACATTCTAATAACATGCATATGTGACGATTATGGAATGAAAGGATGCGATGCTTTACTGATATGTGGCAACTACTCCAATATACACGTCTGTTTATCAACTAATACATAATAACAAGCTTGACCCATAAATATTTAGCATATACAAACAGATCCATAAATCATCATCATCATCATCATACTCAGTTAATCCCACCAATAGCAAAAGCTAAGGTAGGGTCTGAGGAGGGTAAGATGTAGACAACTTTACCTCTACCCCGTGGGAATAGAGAGGCTGCTTCCAGCGAGACCCCCGGCTCAATAGTGATTTTGTATCAAGCCTTAGACATAAGGCACATAACACTTAGCAATCGGGACAAACCCGACTGGTGCTTGTACCCCCTTGTCTTTTGGCTATCAACGCCACCACTTGATGCATGATTAACCGTCCGTCATTTTTAACGTTATTTTTATAAAATTTGTAAAATAACGTTAAAATTAGTGCAATTTTACTTTTGCCCCCGATGACCACACATATATACATTATATGTGCACAACCGTAAGCGGGCCTAAACAGACCCATAAATAATAATAATATACATAACTAGTGTTTTAGTTACCCGCGCTTTGCTGCGGGAGCTTTTGTTTTGTTGCGGGTTTGGTGGACAGTAGAAATAACATTAAGGTGATTGTTATTATCGCGTGAGCTTCACAAAAATACTCGTTGCCCATTAAGTTCTGGACTAGCCTTAAGATTACAACACTTTAGTTGCCTCTTGTTACCTTTATATGGAGCCCACAAATATGTGGTTAAAAAAAGCACCCATGAGATGTTGACAATTTTGTTTTCTTCATTGGTGGGCTAAATAGGTAATCCGAAAAAAATACATATTTATTGCAAAATGTAGTAAGTAACAACGTCTATAGTATTATTATATATAGTATTACAGTGGCTTTTGTTTGGGCGGTTTAGCCAAATTAATTGTTTACCTAATCAATTACGGCGGCTGTGGGTGAAGGCTAATTTTTGGACCCATGGTGGCGTAATATAGTGAATGAATTTGTTCAAGTTTCAACAGCCATTATCTAATACATCACGCTAACATAATATACAGTGGTAAAAATACCCATACCTGGAACGTAAATGACCTACGGTGATTAATACACCAAAGGCAAGAAACCGGGGCATCATATAATACTGATCTGACCCTAGTGTATATACCTTGGTGCTATGTGTTTAGCACGGTTTTATGTTATGCATGTGTTTTTGTTAGTACATGATGTCCCTAGGCTAGTATATCAGTTGTTTGGACGTGTTTCGGGGTGTTTAGAGACGTTTGTACGCGTTTTGGAGTGTTCGGGATGCTACAGGCGAGTAGCAAACAGTGACACGCGATTAGGGCCTAATCGCGTCACTATTCATGCGATTGGGCTGTGATTTCTGGCGATTAGCACTGATCGCATGACATGATCTTGCTGATCGCTAGTTTGCAGCTGTACGTACCCGGGAGGTATAAATAGGCCCAATCATTGCCCTAATCATCAGTTCTTGCCTCACACACTCTCCAAACACCCTCCCAAGGTCTGTAAGGTCTGATTTGATCTCTGTAAACACTCGTGCTCTGTTTTTAGTGATTAATCGATAATCTTTTGACCCGTGTGTGTGTTGTGATTACTCGTTTGTCTTAGTTTCATTATCGTATCTGTTGTTAAAGCATATTAGAGGGGTTCCGCACCTCTAGTATAAACCCCGTGATTGTTGGATTAAGCGTTATTCGATCCTACAAGTGGTATCAGAGCCGAGGCTCTTATCACGGGTGTTTTAATAACAAAAACGAGCAAAAACAGGTTGTTTTTGGTGTAAAAGTTCAGATTTTTAAGCAAAAACCTGTTGTTATTTTTGAGACTTTGAGTTTTTGTCAAAAACCCATCTTTTTCAACATCTTGGTGTGTGTTTACGGTTAAAAACAAGTGTTTTTGATTAGGGTTTGCTCTAAAACTGTTTTGGTAACTTGTCTAATCATTTGGGATCAAAATATAATGTTTTAGATAAGATTTTGAGGCAAAATAGGTGATTTTTGAGCAAAAGTGCGGCTACAGATCAGATCAGGCGATTACGCAGTCCTACTCGCTTAAACTTTCATACGATTAGGGTTTTTGTAGCGATTAGCCCCAAATCGCTACCAGTGTCACGCGATTAGTCACATAATCGCTAGTTTCCATACACGATTAGGCCTAATTGCTTATAAGCGATTAGCCCTAATCGCCTCCCATACTCTCGTCCATTTTAAAACCCTAATCGCATATAAAATCAAGCGATTAGGTCAAATCGCTACACTTTTCACACGATCAGCCCCCTAATCGCATATATATCATATAATTATAAGCCTAATCGCCTATAAAGGTCTGGAACATAAAATTTGACTAAGTATCGGACTATTATCATACCTTAACATATGGCGAACCCGTGGGGACATCTGAGTCAACCGAGACCTCAGTATAATCAACAAATGAACAATCAATCTAACGTACCCACGAACCCTTGGCAGTATTCAGCAGAACGTAACGCGCAACGGATGCAGCAATCGCAAATGCAAGCGAATGTTGCCGGAATCAATCCGTGGGCGCTAGCTGCTCAACAGCAAATGGTGAACACGAATCCATGGGCACTCGCGGCTGCTGCAAACTCTCAGACAAATCATCTGTCTTCCGTACTCATGAGTGACTTAGAGACGGGTAGTTCTAACAGGGCACCGAAGCTGCAATACATGTCCGACTACCACGGTTGGAAGGGCAGATTTCAGACATATGTCGAGGGCATCGATGGTCTTGTATGGTCAGCTATCGAGACAGGGTACAGTCGACCGTTGGTTGAGAACTCCACTACTCCGATCTCAATTGAAGACATGAATGAAGATCAGAGAAAGAAATACAACTATGAGAAGAAGGCGATGGCGGCATTGAAGCAAGCTCTTCCAAAGGACATCCTTCATCAATTCGCTCAGTGCACAACATCACAGATGCTTTGGTTAGCATTGGCTGAGCGAAATGAGGGTAATATGAAGACAAGAAAGGTCAAAATGGATCAGCTCAAGAAGGAGTTCGAGAACTTCAATGCGATAGGGAACGAATCTCTGAGGGATTTGACGGCTAGATACTACCATCTGATGTCAGAAATGTATCAGTACGGGGTCTTATATTCATCTGCGGACCTTGTAGAAAGATTTGCTGAGGCGCTACCTCCTCACTGGCATCAATGGTTGGATATTCTAAAGTCAAACAATGCATATCAGACTCTCTCCATCAATGAGTTTATTACCGAGCTGGAGAACAAGGAGATAGAGGAGATCAGGAGAGCAAACAAGGCGCTCATTCCACAGAATCCCAACATCTATTATGGGAATCCTCTTCAGGACACCAGTGTGGGTGGCACCAAACCACAAACTGCTTTTGTGGTTAACCCGGACCCAGTCTATGCGTTCGACAATTATGGTCCCGGACCCAGTCTATGCGTTCGACAATTATGGTCCCCCAACTGATGTTCCCCCTCCTACATATCCTTTTGGACCAAACCCGTATCCTTTGAATTATAATGCTAACCAGTTTGGTGTTAACCCGTTTTCTCATCTTGCAGCACCAGCGCAGGCAACTGCAAACTTTAGTGGACCCTCTTCTGCAGGTTTTGGCGGGGCTCCAACTACAAGTTATGGTGGATATGGAGGTGCTTCTAGTTCTAATCAAGGTGGCTACCAGACCAATACAGTCCCAGAGCAGCTGAACACTGCGGGTTTAGGAAAGGTGACTATAGAGCTAGCTCAAGAACACATGGCTCTATTGTCGACTTTGGTGAACTCCTATAGTGGTCTGGTTGCTGGACAGATCGGGAATCCTCATCTTACACAGGTGGATTACGCGCAGATTGATAAGGACGACATGGATCTGATAGACATACAATGGCACTTCGCTAGCGTGGTGAGAAGGGCAAAGGATTACATGGAAAGGACGGGAAGGAGAGATGTCTTGATCAATAATAACACCAAGTTTGGGTTTGACAAAACGAAGGTCACATGCTACAACTGTGGCACAAAAGGGCATTTTGCAAGGGAATGTGACCGACCTAAGCAGCAAGGACATCAGAATCCCTTCAACAACAGAGCTAATCAGAATCAGAGGCAGCAAGCTCAGGGTCAACCTAATACTGAGCGTGCTATTGTCCCAGTCAACAACCAGAATCAGAACCAGAGGCCGCCTGCAAACAACAATCAAGGTCAAGCCATGGTTATTCAAGCTGATGAAGGCTATAACTGGAACCATCTGATCACCGGAGATGAAGCTCCTCAAGGTGGTGCAGCTTGTTTTGCTCAACAAGCGTCTGAAGCACCAGCCGAAGTTGAAGAAACTTCGAGTCAGTCTGACATCATCACTTCTGAAACCGAGGTGTCTGACTGTGACTCGGAGTGCGATTCTGATAGTGGAGAAGATTTGGAGGAGTTGTTAGCTGAAGCAGATGCATTGATCGGTAAAAGATCGTTTCTTGTGGAGGCTGACTGCACAGAGAAGAACTACGGCGAATTCTTTGGAGCTCAGAAGACAGCAGCTCATTATGCATTGATGGCCATTACTGAATCGTCGAACAAGGTAAGTTCTTCTTCTGATTCGAAATTAGATTGTGTAGAGTGTAATCAGCTGAAATTCAGAATTAAAGAATTAACTGAAGAAAATCTGAATTTAAAAGCTGATGTTGGTCCGTTGCAAAGGTCAATTGATTCCTTGAGGCAAAAGGAGAAAAATTTTCTAAGTACAATTGAAAATTACAAAAAGGATGTTTCTGAACTGTCAAAAACCTTAGCTAACAAACAGATTGCTATAAATAATTACATCAATGAGGTCGAAGACACTAAGAAACAATTGGCCATTGTTAACTGTGACTATGAAAAGATCAGGAAAAAGCTTGAGAGTTATTTAAACTGCAAGTATGTGCTTGATCACATAGTTGAACACTCTGACAAGGAAGGTTTCTCCACCAGTCCCAAATACTCTCAGTGTCCACCTCCGGTGAGATTCGAAAATCACAATTTTGATGTCTTGCCGAAGGAGGAACTTGTGGACGTGGCAGCCGAGGCAGCAAAAGCTGCAGAGGCGGCCAAGGTTACTGAAGCAGCTAAACCTGCTGAAGTCACTAAGGTTGCTACTCCTGCTAAAGCTGTCAATTTGTGTGAGAAACCTGATGATATCAGTGTATATGACACTGACACTTCGGATGATGAGCTCGATGAACCTCCTAGGTATGCACCGGTTAAAACTATAGATGTTCCTCTTGCGAATCATATCATTACAACTGAAACCTTGAGTGAACTGCAACCGAAAGTGCAAACCGAGGATGGGAGGAGGATTAAGGTGTTCTATAAGTTAAAAGGGTCTGAAAGGGTGTATGCTGATGAGGATGTCCTTCTCAGATGTATCACCCCTGGTCTTGTTGCCAAAATTTGGCAAGAATCTGTCATTACCATAGAAAAGGAAACCTGGAGTAAAAACAAGGGTAAGGGTAAGGGTAGAAAGGATCAGGGAAATCAACCTAATGAAAATAACAAGAAAAATCAAAAGTCGAACACCGTTAATCCTCAAAATCAAGCTCAAAGAAACGGTCCGAAAAAGCATGTGACTGAGTTTATTAGATCGAGCGGCACTGAAGGAAATGACGATCCTCAAGTCGATCAGCAAAGAAGATGTCTTGAGGATCTAAAACATAAAAACTCATTTGCCGTTCCATGTAACAAAAGGAACAAGAAGGAGACCAAACCCGGATCTCCTAAGTTTGAAGAATATAGATCCTGTCACAAGTGCGGGGAACGTGGGCATTTAGTTGCTGCGTGCCCTGAATTGAGACGAGAAAGGATCAAAGTGGATGATCCTCCCAGTTCTAGCAAATCCAAGCAACCTGTTTCCCCTAAACTCTCAGAGAAACAAAAGGGAAAGCAGGTCGTTTATGATAACCGCAACAAGATTGCTATGAACCAAAAGCCAGTTGATGGCAGGGGTCCACAGCTGAGGGGGAGCACTGTTCCTCCAAAGGTTGAAGCAGCGCCTAAGCCACCAGCAAAGGCTGCAGCTAAACCGCAGAGCAACCCCAAAGCTGCTCCACGTACAGTTAATTCTAAAGTGGATCCAAAATCTGTTCCTCCAAAGGAATACAAGGCTGGACCTTCTAGCCCACAGGCAAAGAAGAAGCCCAAGCTAAAGAAACCTGAACAGATTTGGAGACCCAAGTCACCAACCAAAGAAGGAGAATCATCTGCTGGAAAAGGCACTGCGGTACCATCGGAAACAACTCCAACACCAAATGGGAGATGGGTTGACTTTCCGATGTTAGATGAAGTTGGTAGACCCAAGACCGTGAAGGCTTGGGTCCCCCTTAACCACTGAACTTTGAATGTTTGTGCAGGGAGTTCCACAGGGCCTTATCAGCAGCCTATGGATTGTTGATAGTGGAGCTTCAGGGCACATGACAGGCGATTTATCCCTGCTTTTTGACATAAAGAATATCAATGGGGGGTATGTTGCCTTTGCTGGTAATAAAGGGGGTTATATAACAAAGGAAGGAAGTATGAGCAACGGTATAGTAAGCTTTGAAAAGATAAGCTTTGTTAAACAGATAAACCACAACTTGCTGAGTGTTTCGCAGATATGTGACAAGAAGTTCACTGTATTCTTTGATGACAACGCATGTTTCATTCTGAAGCCTGGATTCGAAATACCGAAAGAGTGGGTCATGATCTCAGCTCCCAGGGTCAACAACTTATACGTCCTGGATATGAGCCGAGCAATGACTGCAAAAGGCCAGGTCACTTGTTTTCTGTCAAAAGCGACAGAGAAGGAATCGATAATGTGGCACAGACGAATGGGGCACATCCACTTGAGGAAAATGAACCATCTGGTCCAGAACCAACTAGTGGAAGGTGTTTCTGTTAAGAATTTTCATTTAAACGATGTCTGTGTCTCATGTAAGAAAGGGAAGCAGAAAAGAAAGTCTCACAAGCCTAAGAAGACAAACTCAGTTAGTCTACCTCTCGAACGACTGCACATGGACCTGTTTGGCCCAGTCAATCGAAAGAGCAAGAACGGTGACTCATACTGCTTAGTGGTTACGGATGATTTTTCTAGGTTTTCTTGGGTTGTGTGCATGAAGCACAAGAGTGAAACTTTTGATTACTTGAAGAATCTGTTTACTAAATTGGAAAATATATATCAGCTAAAGATCCGTAGGATCAGAAGCGATAACGGAACAGAGTTCAAGAATCACGCTATGGAGGCGTTATGTGCAGAAAAGGGTATTCATCATGAATTCACAGCGCCATACACTCCTCAGCAAAACGGGGTTGCAGAAAGAAAGAATCGGACTCTTATTGAGGCAGCCAGAACTATGCTCGCAGACTCGAACTTGCCTGTGATCTTCTGGAACGAGGCAGTTCACTGCGCGTGTTATACTCTGAATAGGGTTCTAACGGTAAAGAAGCTTGGAAAAACCTCTTACGAGCTTCTGAACCGAAGGAAACCGAACTTAGAGTTTCTAGAACCTTTCGGAGCTCCATGCACCATGATACATCCCGATGGGAAGTTTGGTGCAAAGGCAGAAGAAGGTTTCTTTGTTGGTTACAGCACTCCCAACAAAAGAGTGTACAACAAAAGAACCAACAACGTTGAGGATTGGCTTAATGTCGATGTTCAGCGTTATACTGCCAATGCACCTGGTGTTGGACCTGATTGGTTGTTCGACTATAAGAGCCTATTTGATTCCTTCAACGTGGAAAATTTGGTGGATGATGCTGTAGCGCAAATGTATTACGAATGTGAAAACGCAGCTAGCTCTCCGCTAATGCGTCCGATCGTGGTTAATGCACCTGCGCCTGCTCCATCTGATGCCTCTGCATCCACGGGTCCCCCCGATAAAACCGCAGCAGCAGAAGTTGAGGAAGTTTTTCAGGAAGCGTCAGCAGAGGTTCTCGAATCTTCATCTTCTGACGACGATTTTGCAGAGTCTCATGAAACTCTCACTGAGGAACAAGCTGGAAATGGTGAATCTACCACTACAGCTCCAGTTAATCCGACAGGAAACAATCAAGTTGGTCCTTCTTCTTCAGCAGCTCCAGGGATAGGTCTTCGGATTGATCTCTCCGGTTTTAATATGCAACCCGCTGCTCCCTCTAGTTCAAGCGCAGCTGAGACAAATATATCTCAAGGTTTGGAGAACCTTAATTTGCATTCGGATGATCCAGTGCCAGCACATCCGGAATCTCGGATTCACGACACTCATCCGATGCAAAATGTAATTGGTAATCCGACTAGCAGAGTCATGACGCGCAGTCAGCTCAGAAATGCTAGTTCAAGTGACAATACAGGTACTCTGGCACTCTATTCGGAAATCAGAAAAGCAGGTCATCAGAACGATTGGTCCTTCGCCTTATATGTTTCTCAAACTGAACCAAGAACTGTGCAAGAGGCACTAAGGGAAGAACCATGGATTGAAGCAATGCAAGCCGAACTTCAGCAGTTCCAAAAGCTAGGAGTGTGGGACTTAGTTGACTTACCTCCAGGCTCGAAAAAGATTGGAACAAAGTGGGTCTACAAGTGTAAACGGGATGACCGCGGGGTGATTATAAGAAACAAGGCTCGATTAGTTGTCCTCGGCTTCCGTCAAATCGAAGGAATAGATTACAACGAAGTATACGCTCCAGTTGCGCGCCTTGAAGCTATCCGGATGTTCTTAGCTTACGCTTCGTACAAACAGTTTAAGGTGTATCAAATGGACGTGAAAAGTGCTTTTCTGTATGGTGTCGTGAAGGAAGAGGTGTATGTTGCTCAGCCACCGGGGTTTGAGGATCCGCTGCATCGCGAAAAAGTCTACAAATTGAACAAAGCGTTGTACGGACTCCATCAGGCACCGCGTGAATGGTACCAAATGCTTAGCAACTATCTGATATCCAACGGGTTCGAACGCGGACTCGTGGACTGCACCTTATTCACCAAGGAAAAGGGTGGTGATCGTCTTCTGGTACAGGTTTATGTTGATGATATTATTTTTGGGTCTACTAATGATGTCATGTGCAGGGAATTTGAAAAGCTTATGCAGGACAAATTTGAGATGAGCTCGATGGGGGAGATGCAATTCTTCCTCGGTCTACAAGTAGAACAACAAGAGTCGGGGATCTTCATCCACCAGACAAAATACGTTGCTGACATCTTGAGCCGGTTCCAGATGGAAGACTCTACTCCAGTAGGCACACCGATTCAGACCAATCACGGGATTGGGCCTGACGAGAAAGGACAAACCGTTGATCCTTTTCTCTATCGAGCTATGATAGGCTCACTTATGTACCTCACTGCATCAAGACCTGACATAATGTTCGCGACATGCTTACTTTCAAGATACCAGTCAAGGCCGAAACAGTCACACCTGGTTGCTGTGAAGAGGATCTTACGTTATCTAAAGGGTTGTCCGACCAAAGGTCTTTGGTACCCTAATGACGATAAGTTTGACCTCATCGCATTTAGTGATGCTGACTATGGCGGATGCAAGACAGACTTAAAATCCACATCGGCTGGATGCCAGTTTTTGGGACCAAGACTAGTCTCGTGGCAGTGCAAGAAGCAAGCCTCAGTCGCCTTATCCACCTGCGAGTCGGAATATGTAGCAGCATCGAGCTGCTGCTCCCAGGTTCTTTGGATACAACAACAAATGAGAGACTACGGTTTGAAATTTCTTAATACTCCCATTCACTGTGATAATGAGTCCGCTATAGCTCTTGCTAAAGACTCAGTTAACCATTCCAAGGCGAAACATATCTTGGTTAAGTATCATTTCATACGCGATTGCTATGAAAAGAAACTTATCGATATGGTAAAAATCCACACAGACTACCAACGTGCCGATTTATTCACCAAAGCTTTTGACGGTCCTCGTTTTGAGTACTTGTTAATCTTAAACGGCATTAAAGTTAAGCAGGATTAGATCCTCATCGGTGATCGTTTTTGTAAATATTTTTCTTTCAAAAAAATCAGAAAAATCCAAAAATATTGTCTTTTCGCAAATTTTTAGATTTTTAGGGGGAGAAAATTTCAGAAAAATACAAAAACATTCAGAAAATGCAAAAAGTCAAAAAAAAAAAATATGAGAAAATTCCAAAATTAAAAATTTTTTTGAAAAATGCAAAAATGAGTTTCTTTGGTGAAAATGGGAAGATGATATCAACCAATCAGTCGGACTGTCTGGATCCTTATCATCTTAAAAATATTGGAACTGATAGGTAGCCTCTACAATGATGTGTCGGTAGGCTCAAAATCATTTCCAAGTTCGGCACGGTGATATAAACCTAAATCATCTGAATCATGTGTGGATCAACGTGCGTTGGCATATGGTCTTGGTACCGAAATCTCGTTTGATAGCATGCCAAAATCCGAGGTTTCATGGTCTTTAAGAGGTTGGTTCATCCGGGGTGAACTGGACGTCTCTCAGAATAAATAGGAGTGGCACACGTGTCGTACGTTGGGGTCGCAGCCTACGACTGAGACACCTCTATGTCATTTCCTGAAAAAAAAAAAAAAAACAAAAAAATAGAATAAATTCTGATCAGGAGACGTCCGGGAATCCTAAAAGAGCAAAAAGATTCATATATGCCAAAACCCTATTCTCAATGAGAATTCGCTCTAAGGTATCAAATCATATACCTAAAGCATCGTACCGTGAAAAATCAAATATACGGTATTTGACTTGAACCCTGGTTTGGATCTCACTGGTCTCTCTGTTGCAGCGTTTCTGCAGACCTGATCACCACTGAGTCCACTCCTTGTAAAATACGGATGACAACAGCTTACTCACCGGTTACGAGGAAGCTTTGTGCATGACTTGATACGGGAATGTGTCGCGTGGCGGGGAACACCTTGTATCTCAGCCTTAATATTACCTTAAACGTATCTAAAGTGCCTAGCGATAAAACTTGATTTTGAGTTTAGGTGGACAACAATATCGACAGTTGTTGTAGGATGCTTATTGGTAATTTAAGCGAAAACTGAAAATATAAGGGTTCTAGTATGTCCGTACACTGATATGATTCCCTAACCGTTGAAACTCGCAAAAATATGTTAGTGTACAGTTAGTTGATCTCCCGTTTTATTTTATTTATGCTTAGTTTAGCTTAGTTAATCATTCTTGATTGCCGATGTTGGAATCCTAATCCATTGTAATCTTACTTCTTCAAAAATAAAACGCCGAAAAATAAAATGGACAACTAATTGGAAACTTGTGTTTTGCCGGGTCAAAACCGTATTTTTATCAAGTACAAGGGTGGAAAATAGAATATTTTCAAGTATCTGAGTCATCATCTGAGTCGCGTGTCAAATCGGGTTGAAAAACGCATGTTTTGAACCTTAACGGGTCAAAAATGCAAGTTTTGGTGCTGCAGGGGCAATTTGGTAAATTGTGTGAAAGATTTATGCATTTAGAAGCCTGATCGCATATATGCTTAAACGAGTAGCCATAATCGCGTGTCTTAACGAGCGATTATGATGTAATCGCGTGTAACAATGCCTACTCGTGTGATAAAGCAAGCGAGTGGATATAATCGTGTGTATCCCAACCACTCGTGTAGAAACATAGGCGAGTAGCCATGATCGCTACATACTTCACGCGATTGGCTACTACTCGCATACAAGATCACGCGATTATGCACAAGTATAAAAAGGGACAGTTAGTATTTTCATCTCATTATTTTCAAACTCTCAAACTGTTTCATCTCGTTCCCTCATACCCGATCCATAAACGAACCCTTGCCAAAATCTCTTTTGATCCCAGATTATTGTTCCTAACCATCAAGGTAACAACATCTTGTATTTTCAGATCCATATAACATCGTTTAAGGGGTCAAATCTGGTCATTATCAACTGTAACCCTTAGTTGAACAAAACCTCTTGATTATCCATTAAAACGTGTTTATTGTGGAGGTTTCTTGATGGGGGTTTGATGATCGGCATCTATAGGATCTGTTAGTGCAAAGTTTTGACCCATATCATCAAGAAATCAGAAAGCCCCAATTTTAAAATGCCCAAGAACCCTAGTTTTTCAAAACCATCAATTAGCCCTTGATTCTGCTATAATAGTGTAATAATCAATAGGGGTTTTATTGTTGGGTTGTTATAGGTACCAATGCAACCAAGATTAGACACAAAACAAACCTTAACAAGTTTTTGATAAGATTGGTCTCAAGCTTCAACTGTCACGCGATTAGGCCTCCTAATCGTGTGAACAGTAGAACGATTGGACTCATCTATCAGCTAATCGCATGAACAGTGTAGCGATTAGCAGTCTAATCGCGTGTTGTGATATGCTAATCGCGTGTACAGTACATCAAATCGCCTATAACAGGCTGATATCAAAATGTTTGTCCGTTTTGTCCGTTTTTCATATCCTTGATCTGTCTTTAATGTTTAATGGTGTGTTTATCTTGCAGAATCATGCAATACGGTACTTCGGCCAAGCACAACTGTCTTGCCTTCCTCGGACCGGTAAAGAAGCAGGAGTGCAAGCGTTTTGAAGGGATCATCGAGTACTTGAAGCGCTCGAAGATATACTATGCCATATCCACAGACTATGCGGCTTACAAGAACATTCTCCAGGAATTCTATCAGAATGCTAGAGTCGATGTCAGCACAGTTCCAGCTACTATCAGAAGCACGGTGCAACGAAAGGAGGTTCTTATCACTGAAGATATGATTCGCGAGATTCTCAGATTTGGTGATGATAAAGATGATCCAATCGTTTTCGATTCCATTTTGATACGAGGTGGATTCCTACGGATGAAGTATACGGGTGATGTGCGTGCGCAGGAGATGCTACAAAAGGGATGTCTTCCTCCTGAAATGAAGTATCTGACGCACGTGGTGTTGAAGTGTCTCGGACCTCGCAGAGGAACGTTCGATGCAATCAAAGACATTTTGGCATCGGCGATAGTCGCATTGACGTTGAACAAACCGTTCAACTTCTCTGGGATGATTATGCATCACCTCAAGGAAGTGATTCTGCGAAAGTTGAAAGAGAATCCCTTTATTGTTTATCCTCGCTTTCTGCAGATGATCCTTGACAATCAGATCCCGAACATGGTGAAACGGGTAGAAGAGCTGATTAATATAAGGAAAATTGATGAGGTTGAGATGAAGAGAATGTTGCAGTACACGAACAAGCCAAAGTCAGAATATCCTCCAAGTCGTAGATTGTTTGCCTACCTGATGAGAGACAACTATGTGGCACCTCCAGGTAATAGATGGAGGCATGACGACAGTGATTCAGAGGACGATATTCAGATTCATAGACAGGTATTCAAGGATGATGATAACATTGGGAGACCCACTGTTGCTTTGGGACCCAATGAACCGGGCAATATGGGTGATACTGGAGCAAGACAAGATGATGATATGCTTGATCCTGATTTGCTGAACATAGATGAACCATCAAGCTCAGGCAAAGGCAAAGCCAAGATTGATGAGGGCCCGGTTAACATTGAAGATGTTGATGAAGATGATGACGACTCAGAGCGTACCGAAGATGAATCACCTGATGTACTGTCACTTGAGGAGGATAGAGCCCGCGCGGCTGCGGTAAGAGAGCTCGCAAAAGATCCCACTTTCACTCCTGTCAGTGATGATCTTGTTGCGGATATTGATGCTGAACTTAGCACGCCGCCTCCTCAGAAGAGACAAAAGACAAAAGCGACGAAGGTTAGCAGGGGTCAAAAGAGAATGTCTGATAAGGCAGCTGCGACTGAGAGGACGCCTAAGAAAATGAGGGGAAGGCGTATGAAACTCCCAGATACTTTTGGTCTACCTGCTTCCTCTTCTGTATCAGCAACAACAACAGCAGCAACTGATACAACTACAGCAGCAACAGAAACAACCACAGCGGCAACATCGACTGTCCCACTCTCTTTCAGTGCAGCTATGCCTGCGAGTGTGACTATGTCAATGCCTTCATCGGTAATCTTCACTGAGCCAGTCTCAGTTACCGTTGAAGCGACAGGTTCACAATTGGCCGCTAATCCGATAGGTGACAGAATCCGGATGATGAAAGAAGCAGCAAGATCGTCAGCTGCTAGACCTTCGACCCAATCCTCATCTTCGACTCCAACAACCAACGAACAGCTCCAGCGCCAAATCAACGAGCTTACTGCTATAGTGGCCGCCCAAGCACGGGAAATGGCCGAAATGAAGAGCAAAAACGCCAATATAGAAGAAAATGAGACGGCGATGTTGGAACTGATTGGAGACACTATCACAGCTAACACTGAGCTGAGAACCACTGTCGACGCACTTACTTTATCTAATCAGCAACTCTTGGAGTCGAACAGGCAGGTCTTGGAAACACAACAGCAGCTCATGGAATCACATCAGCAACTAATTCAGTCCAATCGTGATCTCCAGCTCGCAAATGTAAACAACGAGCGTCGAATCACCAAGTATAGGAAGCAAAACACAAGGCTAAGGACTAGGTTGAATGCGCTGACTGGAACTCAACCTAGACTTACTGGTGGTTCGGAAGCTGGAGCTAGTACTGCTGGTGATGATGATGATGAGGATAGTGAAGAAGATGATGATGATGAAGAGGATGATGATGAGTCTGATGACGATGATGACAATGATGGTAAGGGTGATGGTGGTGATCCCGGAGCCACAGGCGGTGGTGGATCAACAGGTGGGTCTGCGTCGGGACGAACAAAGAAAAGTCACGATCGCAGAGGCAAGGATCCCAAGGCAGGTTCTTCTGCTCAGGGGGAGCCAGCACCGATGATAAGCAAGATTCAAGAACTTCGCGATAAAGTAAAGAAGAAAGCGATAGTTCTTGTTGAAGACGTGGAGCCTTTGAACTGTTACTTTGCATATGATGACGAAGGCAACTTGCTTCCACCTCCTGCCATGCCTGAGTACGATCTGGAAGAAGGAGAGATCCCTCCTGAGATGACAACGGAGGACATGACCAAAGTTTATGGCTTTGCATCTGGAGAATCTTCTAATGCAAGCCAAAGCGTTCCTCCTGAGATGCATCCAGAGTGCAACGAAGTTGATCTCGAAGAAGGAACCAGCGTGCCGACCCCTGAGTATGTTGTAAATGACTCGGGCGCTGGAATTCCTAATATTGATGAAGAGATGATACGTGAGGCTGAAGAAAAGTTGAAAGCCGACTCTACTGAAGTTCCTGATGCTGTAAAGATTCGACATGACAAGATCAGAGAGCGGTATCCCCAATGGTTTAAACCTGAAGAGAAGAAAAAGCCAGTTGAGCGAGCTTCCATCTTCAAGAAGCGACTGTCGAAGATGTCTGGCAATGTGATTAGCTGGGCGTATGTGAGCCAGACCAGAATGCTCGGCGTTAAATGGCAAGAAGGTGTATTGTATTTTGAGGATTTCAAAGACACTCTGAGCCTGCCGTTCTGGTACATTCACGACTTAGTTCGTCTCAACTATCCGCTGTATGAAGAGAAATCTGCCTCTCTTAAGGGTTTTTACACAAAGCTGAAGCGAGAGAGCTCAGAGGGATGGAAAGAGTTGATGCCTCAGTATCCCAGATCGTATCAGACAGACAAGATTCATCCTTTCACCTTAAAGCCTATCTGGGAGCACAAGATCAAGCCGCCAAAATGCGTTTCAAGGATTCCCATTATCCCAGTTGAACAAGACTTTTCTTCGAAGCTGTATTATTGGCACTATGATGCAGCAACCACTGAAGCTGTGATAGTCTTGAGCAACAGTCCGAACCCGTGCAGAAAGATAAGGATTTGGGATCCTATGTGGTTGATAAATTGCTCAGAGAAGGACGTGGAGACGTTGTACCAACATCCGATCATGCACTTACCAGCCGAAGCCGATCAAGCCATGAAGTTTCAAAGGGTGATCCAGTTTTGCTATGCCAACAAAGTTCATGCAGGATGTGATTGGTCAAGAATCTCAAGGGTCAAGACAACGTCAAGCTAAAGTTGAAGACGGATGATGCTGCTTGTTATTTTGCTTAGTTGTATTTGTTTATGTTTATCAAGTCTGTAAAGTTGTTTGCTATTGATATAAACGATGTCTTTTGATCAAGTCTGTACGTATACTAGCCTGGTCCAAGGGGGAGTCTGTTAGTACATGATGTCCCTAGGCTAGTATATCAGTTGTTTGGACGTGTTTCGGGGTGTTTGGAGACGTTTGTACGCGTTTTGGAGTGTTCGGGATGCTACAGGCGAGTAGCAAACAGTGACACGCGATTAGGGCCTAATCGCGTCACTATTCATGCGATTGGGCTGTGATTTCTGGCGATTAGCACTGATCGCATGACATGATCTTGCTGATCACTAGTTTGCAGCTGTACGTACCCGGGAGGTATAAATAGGCCCAATCATTGCCCTAATCATCAGTTCTTGCCTCACACACTCTCCAAACACCCTCCCAAGGTCTGTAAGGTCTGATTTGATCTCTGTAAACACTCGTGCTCTGTTTTTAGTGATTAATCGATAATCTTTTGACCCGTGTGTGTGTTGTGATTACTCGTTTGTCTTAGTTTCATTATCGTATCTGTTGTTAAAGCATATTAGAGGGGTTCCGCACCTCTAGTATAAACCCCATGATTGTTGGATTAAGCGTTATTCGATCCTACAGTTTTCAGTATGGGTGCTTACTTAGCTTATGCTAAAAAAAATACGTGGTAGGGAAATCCCAAATGCAGTATGATTCTTAAGCAAGCCTTGAGTTGGACTATATAGGGTAATTTTATAAAGTTTTACTAAGGAACTTGGGTTGAGACAACATAAAATAGTCTCACATCTGGTATAAACTAATGTAATTAAGCAAAGTGATTTACATGAACATCATTCCCTAATGACGTATTTTTTTATACAAATTTAATATTGGAAAATGAAAATTTCAACATGAGTTATAAATTTTGCAAGTGTCGATAATAGTTTATGTTTATTCATTGTGTTCATCAAGATTTTGGGCACCAACGTTGCCAACACTATCCCTGTTGGTGACTAAAAGTTTAGTTGGTCACCAATAAAGTATATGAAAACAAAAGAACAAATCATTTAAAAAATTAAAAAATAAATTGCAATCATGGTTGCAACCAAAACTAAACCCCCATTAGATTAATTACTCACATAACTTATAATATCTAAGTTAAATTCATTGTATTTCTTAACTTTTTTTTTGTGAACATGATATAAATTTTATTAAAAATCGAGCACGTTAAAAAAAATTTATTTTTAGGTTGTGAATGGGTGTTAAATTTAGAGTAGGGACGGGTTGTGTAAGTGAAAGAGAGAAATATTATTTTTTTAATAAAAGATTGGGTTGTGATGGTTCACCAATGAAGATAGTTAAAGGAAGCCTCTATTTTTTTTTAAACAGCCAACTAAAGAATCGCGGGTACTCTCGTACGCGGCCCCCATTGGCAAAGGGAAGCCCACAGACTCGGAGCCGAACTCACGAGCCTCGCGGCGGCCCAACCCGCACGCACGAGAGCCCCTAGCCCACCCGTGTGCCAGTTCCAGGGAAAACCCGGCCCGCATACCCGCCCGAAAGTACGACGGTAGCAAACCGGTAAAACCTGACTGGTTCAGGAGTCGAACCCATGATCACAAGGGTCAAGTGTCTCTCCCTCATCACCTGATACCACTCCACCACAAGGGTGGGTGGTAAGGAAGCCTCTGTTTAGAGTGAAGATGTGACACAAGAAGATTACAACAAGATGCTCTTGATTTTTGTTTTTTTTCATAAATTAGTGCTATAGTAAATAAACGAAGGGAAAGCTTTCCCCTTTACTTATTTATAAACCCCTCATTTTTCCTATCTTCACTCACCACCTCCTCAACCCCTTAATCCCCTAATCTTTTCCTACCATGGACGTCCTTAGCCTCCTCAAAATCTGGCGTAATGCCGGTGTTGGAGACCCCATATTCTCCGGCGACTTTAATATCACCGAAGACGACGACACCCTCTTCGACTTAGTAGTCACTAATCCAAACAATGGCTCAGTGTTTAAACGTTTGGGTAAGGGCCGGTTGTCATCGTCGTATGCAGTAAAGTTTAGTCCGTCACCGACAGCAAGGAGTTACGATTCAGTGTGTGAGAGAGATGGATGTGTGAAAGAACCTGCAAGTTGAACTTGCAGATTGCTTTCCAAGTCACAACCTCCCTCCTACTCATCATATCTTCGTCACTTCTCTCCTACTCACGATCACACATTAGCATAAACCGCAACTTGAAGTTGCGGTTTCACCAATTCCACAAAATTGATTCTTACATACTCTAATTGCAAAAACAAATGGTCTTGTACCACCATTTTGATAAAAAAAAATCTAACTTTTTGCTGCGTACAAGATTTAGTATAGTAAGAAACACATATCATAGATGCGCTTTCAGATTAAATTTTGTGTCTCTAATCATTCTGGATTTTGATGTTTTAAATGATATTTTCTTAAAACTATTAGCATTTTTTAGAACCGAGACTCGGACATGCACCCTCACACATACAAATCAGGTTATATTTTACATCCAATTTTACCCAGAATTTTGTGGGGAACTGGCGGATAATTTCGCTGCCAATGCTGCTTCTTTCATTTCAAGAAGTGCATCTTCAAAATATTTTGCTAATATTTCTGGATGAGGAATGATGTCTTTAGCAACAAGAATTTGCATGTCAGCCTTTCCTGCATAACTCACCATATGCATAGTAATTGCCTACATAAACAACACACATCATCATGCATAATTAACACCTTAATTTCTATTTTTTGTGATTCAACTAAAAGGTGTTAACTACCCTTACTATAATCTAAATACCCAAATAAAACAACTAAATATGTTATATCTACTATAATAGACTTGGATAGTTCCTTACTTTCAACCATTTACGTAGGTACTTGTTTGATTCGTTCACTTTAGCTATATTATTTGAATGTGACAGATTTGAGATGAAAACAAAAGACAAATCAACCCATAAACAAGTTGAAATTGTCACCTCTAGTCGTACGTATGTAAAGTTTACAAATTCTTACATGTGCTAAGCTTGAACTTGTTGCTTTGATGTAGGTAACCCTGGTACCTGCAATCATGAACTCTTCTTTCGGGCCAACTAGATTTGAAATTGTGAAACTAGTGTTACAAATTATCCTGTAATTAAGCAAGCTAGCAAACTATAAACCGAAACCGTTAGCGCACCTAGAATGTCATACATATATTATAAGTGATCAAATTATCTAGCCAAGAAACCTCACCTTGGGTCCCAGGCATTTCATAACAAAGTAGCCAATTTTGTAAGAAAGAAAAGCCTCTAGAGAAAGCTTTTTATTATCAATCATAATCTTAGCTCTCTTCAAATACTGAAGAGGATCGGACCCCCTTCCATGGTAGTATATTGGTAAGAGCATCATACCAAATTTGTTTCCCCACCTTGATCCTGACTTTTTGTTCATTAATTCTGTGGTTTCCTGATCAAGTAACATTTATTTTCAATCTCATTAGTGGGATTATTAGCAATATTATAATATATGTGTGTGTAGGGGAGTGTTCAAATAAGAACACAAAGATATGCTCAGAACTTCAAGAATCGAAGTATATACTTGTAAGTGGTTCTTTGAATGGGATAAACAAGACATTTACATTGTTAGAATTAATCTTGACTATAATTTTATTATTTGGTTGATTGTTGTTTTTGTTAGTTTTATTTAGAAATTAAATAATGGTCAAAGACTCTAAGTCAAAGGTTTGATCAAATTAGGTGGGATATGAACGTTGGGGGGACCGGTTCTTTTATTTTCCTTTGGAATAGGTACTAGTATGTGGTGTTATTATTTGGGTTGTAGCCTATATAAAACATATTTTTTATGGAATAAAGTAGGTTTCTTTTGTTTCTTTCTGCACAAATTCAAGTTGTATACTTCTTTTCATTTACATATTTGAGTGAGCCAAACAAAAGTAAGTTTATAAACAAAACACTAAGTGAGTTTGGGGTCTGAACCAACATACATTACCGCCACATTTACACTCTCCAACTACCTTGATTATCTCTAATGCATTATGAGGTTCTAGTAGTTCATATTGTCTCTTCTCTAAGAGAATGCATACCTATACACCGGCGGAACCACAGGGGGGTCAGGAGGGTCCGTTGACCCTCCGGCCACCCTCCGACCGATCAAGTTCCAGCCTGAACGAAGATTTAATTGTGGCGGTTCTTAATACTTTGACCCTTCAATTATTTTCCTAGTTGAAAGAAAGATAGAAGCCAGAATGTAATACTACTATAATCTATTTCTTCGGCATGATGGGTCATGGGAGTTTAGAAGTCGGTGTTGGCTTTCTCCAATGACGACGAAAGACTGATAAAGATGCTTACATCTTTATGCCCTAATTTCTGTCTAAATGGGCTTTTGTAGTTTACTATAATGGCCTAATCTAAACCTAATGTTGTTTGGGTTTCGAAGAGTTTAAAGAGTCACAGATTACTTGAAATTCAATCATGATTTATTATAATGGCCCAATCTAAAGCTAAGTTTTTCTTTCTTAATTTTTTTTTTATCTATTTACCGCTTCTATTTGATCTAAGGATGTAAAGCTGTATTTTAAATAAATGAGTGATCCGGGTGGTTTTGTGGTGGATTTGGGAATGAATAAAATGCTCCGTTTGATTGTTAAAAAAATAAATAAATGAGTGGTATTTTGTTTGTTTTTCTTTTGTTGAAGTACACAAATATTTATTGGTAAAACTATCTAGGTCACCGTTCGCAAAAGTTAAAATCGTTATAGCCGTCGTAGTACATCGAGGCCAAAAAAATGTTTAATATACGTTTATATATATATGAAAGTTACACTATGACCCTCCGGTTAAAAAAGTCTGGTTCCGCCACTGTACCTATATGTGTGTATATATATGCGTGTGTATATTATTTATTGTTCTTATTTTTACATCAGTTAAATACTTTTTAGATTTTCATAGTTTTTTTTTTTTTTTTTTTTTTTTTTTTTTTTTTTTTTTTTTTTTTTGTTATCTCTCTGTATAATGAGACCTATGAGTTAAAAAAACAAACATTTAACATCAATATTGTATTATGTTTTCTTGACATGGTGAGATTTAACTTATAGAGAATAGGAAGTAACCTGCAGTCCCGATGATTTTCTAAGATTAACCATGGCCGCACCAGTGATTTGAACCCTTCTCGAAGAGCTGCAAGAGATAGTAAAACTAAAATCTTGTTGGCAAATGCAAATATAAAAATTGAAAAAAAGAAACACTAGATAGAATAGAGAGTTTATTTACGTTTTGTTGAATGATTTTCCAAATATCTTGATAGCCCGGATGATATCACGCCAAAAAGTACGTCGTTGATTGTCTGCGTTAATTTGGTATACAAAATTATTTATAATGGTTTATCAATATTGTAATGGAAATGGACATCAACTAGAACCTTATAAATATTAAAAAAAAAAAAATACTAAGACAAAGTTGATATTTAATATTGATTTTGTACAACATTTTGTTTTTAATGTTTAACTAGAAAATGTAACAATATATATAGATAACTAGGTAAAAAATGTGCACCAATCGAATGCCTGTAGCTACAACACGCATATACACATACAAACAAACATCATGAATTATATAATGAGGGACCATTGAGTGATATGACGTTCTTACTAAAATATGGTATGGTGGCCGATTCGTTTGCCTTATCAATTAAGGGAAATGAATGAAAACTGGTGTAAAAAGAGAAAAGAGACCAAAAACGACATTCTGATTTATAATGAGGGACCATTGAGTTGATTAAGAAAGCGTACACCAAATGTACATGGGTGTGGGGATCAAAGTTTCCAAAGTTGCATTACTCTCCTATTTTATAACGTATGAAAGGCACATTTCTTTATGAATGAACTCTTTTTACTAGTAGTTGTCAAATACACACTATCTTTAGATGCTAGATGTTAATTAAAAGGCCTAAATAATTTAGTATAGATTACATCTTTATGCGTGCACACACATCTTGTTAATTTGTTTCTTAAGCTAAAGTTAAAGAAGTAAAAAACATGGAAAGATCCTTGGCGGAAGTGTTTTTCTACCGTTCGAAGTGTTTAGTTGATCAAAGAGTTTGCAAATTCTTAAAGGAAAAAAAAAGTTAGTAGTGTCCATAGCTTTTGATCTGTTTTAATTTACTGGAAATGCAAAATCATTGTCATGAGTTCCTTAGATGTGAGCTTTGTTTGTACGTACATAGAAAGAATAAATAATATATGAGAGTATTTATTGTTTTGATATGTATCTAACGTGCTTATGTTTGGTTAAAACATTTATGCCATCTAGAAACGTGTTTGGTTAAAACATTACTGCCATCGATTGAACATATAATAAGTTTTTTGTGGTGGCAACTTGGTAGGTAATGGTCCACATTGAATAAGATAGAGACCAGAACGGGCATGAAATAAATGAACTGAGTAGTAAAATTGACAACTTCCACTTCTTTTTTTTTTTTTTTTTTTAACGGCCTATATATATATATATATATATATATATATATATATATATATATATATATAGGCCCAGCAAGGAGCTGGCGGGAAAATATACAAAACGAAAGAAACAACACACCTAGCAACAAAACAAGAGAGATTAATTTTCTTTAAGTTAAATGTCATTTTCATCCCTGAGATTTAGTCAGTTTTACGAGTTTCATCCAAAGGTTTATTTTTTCTCATTTGGGTCTCCAAAGTTTCAATATCTTGCCATTTCCATCCAACTCGTTAACTCCATCCATTTTTTCTGTTAATTTTTTGTAAAAAGCCTAAAATACCCTTATATATATATTGTCTAAAAAATAAATCTTTAATTGTAATATATATATATATATATATATATTTCTGTATCAGTCAATCATTGCACCACCACACTTGCAACTCAATACAACCACCATCGGTCAATCATTGCACACCACTCTAGCCTCGTCGAAGAATTGAGGAGTACATAAACCACCAACACTCAAAACCATGTACAAGCCACCGGATATGGTGGTTGAAATAATTGTCAGAGACCACCAAATCCAACAACTACCACCGCATACCACCAAATACCACCACCGAACACTTGCACCATCACCGAATACATATACCACCACTGCAAGCGAATGTGCAACATCACCACTTATTTAGGAAAACGAATAATATCAGGAAATCCCAGCTCGTAAAACCAACTACCTGAATTTGAAATTAGGGGCTTTTTCCGGTAGCTGCAACACCAACAATACCCACCTTTACATGAGATAGATTGTTGTTTTGAGGTCACCAGGAATGGTGGTGGTCGTCAGGGTAGATGGTTAACACTGGGTTCTCTCCTATCTAACTCTTAGGTGGATGGAAATGGCATGATATTGAAACTTTGGAGACCCAAATGAGAAAAAATAAACCTTTGGATGAAACTCGCAAAAATGACTAAACCCCAGGGACAAAAATGATATTTAACTCTTTTTTTAACAGTGACAAAAGAAGTAACCCATTGTCATGATGTCGTCCGAAGTTGTCACCCCGCCAAGGCTGGCCGAACTCCGTGTTCTATCGGATCCGGGCCGTCTTGACAGCCTTGGTGGCGTTCCCCCGGAAACAGTACTACCTTCACACGAGTTGCCTCGCTGAAGTAACAGTCGGATGAAAACCGGAGTGACGCTTAGGATTGAACCCCCCTCAGTGGGTTTGTCAAGGATTGATAGAAATGTGATATGGTATCTCTTGAAGTATGTATTCTTCGCGTACACATCTAACGTTGAAATGACATCACAATAATCATTTTCGCTATTTAAGACAATGCAAGTCTCAAATTCATAAATTATATACATAAATTATCAGTGGCGAAGCTTGATTTTTTTTTTTTTTTTGAGAGGATCGAAAGTCACTGGACACTTAAAACGGCAGGGGCCGAACTCAATACGTATAAATTTTTTCGAATGACAGAGCGTAAAGTTACACAATGAAGTAAAAAACGGCTGGGGCCGGGGTGCCCAACAATCCTCTACCCCTGCTCATTATAAAAACCCTTATGTATCGGTGGGTTTATTTATCGTAAATGTTGATACAAACAAATCAAAGGTTTAATTTAAAAATTGAAAGATCAATCATTGTTCGCGGTTGGTTAACAACATGAATTATGCAAATGGTTTCGTGCGACATTCTTAATTATCAGAAGGTGAGAGCACGATGTCATGATGCAATTGCATGTATATGTGATAACTAGCGGAAGAGAATGGTTTGTGGAACACTTAACTGCTCATTTTAAGAAAGTTTAGGGGCTTTTTGACAACTTCAAAATATGTAAGTGCTGAACCAGTAAGAAGTCGGAACCATTGCTGAACCAATAAGAGGTCTGAACCATTCGGACTTAGCATAATGCTTAGCCATTTAGAGGCAAATGTCTGACCAATTCAGACATATGCTTGTGAAACAAACAGTCTGAGTGAACTAGGTTTGATCGATTCAGACATCTGTCTAATTAAGAGCCGAAACAAACAGCTTTTGAGTCCTCTAGCCCTCTTAATAACTTGAAAACTACTTTATCTTTGTATTATGACATTTATCACTTAGAAGTTACATGGTATTCTTTTTAAATGGTTGTGTTCATCTAGTCCTTGTAAGAGAGGAGATGGTGGGGGAGGGAAGCGATGATGGGACTAGTGGGCAAATGTTGTATAGAAAAAGAAAAGAAAAAAAACGGAAAAAAAATAAAAACTTACCGGAGATGTGGTGGAGCTTCGGTGGTGGACCTGTGGTGGTGGTGGATTTCGGTGGTGGTTGTGGGGGAGCTGTGATGGTGGAACCGGTGGTGGAGTGGTGGTGGTTGTGGTGGAGCTGTGGTGATGGAGTGGTGGAGTTTGGTGGTGGTGTGGGTCGGAGGGAGAGAGAGAGAGAGAGAGAGAGAGTGAGAGAGATGAGAGCGAGAGAAAGACTGCAGAGAGATAGAGGGAGGCAATTTTGTGAGCATGGAGGGAAAAGAGGAAGAAAGGCGAGGGTTATAAGATTTTCAAGCATTAGCGGCAACGGTCGCCGATAATACCGTCACCGCTAATGATATTTAGTACGATAATACGTCGTTCGTTGATCCGCTGAACGATCCGACGACTAAGATTACAGCTGAAGGTGGTTGTTGGGGTTTAAGCTTTTAGCGGCGACACCAAGGTGAGTCGCCGCTATTGGTGTCACCGCTAAAGTCCGATTTTTTAGTGTGTTTTCAAATCACACTTTATCATCACGATGAAAAAACTCCAATCCAACCACCTTAAATTTATAACAATTATATTTTTATCATTATGTTCAACATTTTGCCATGTTCATGTGCTAAAAGATAAAATAAACCCTAGATGGGCGATTTCCGGCGGCCTCCACGGAAAACTATTCCGTTGGAGATCTTGCGAAGAATCACGAAGCTTTATGTCTCCAATCTACCAGATCGGTGCAGTGGAAGCAATTTGGCGGCGGTCTTACGTGGGCATGGCGACATATATGACATATATATCGCCAAAAAGAGAGACAAAGTTGGCAACAGGTTTGGTTTCGTCTCCTTCCTTGACGCCAAAGATAAGGAGGAGATGATACGTAATATGAAGAGTATACGGCTTGGGGATTATAAGCTTTCGATCAACGTTGCAAGATTTGTGTTTGAAGAAGGCGAAATAAGGGATCCTCCTATTCCTTCTAAACCTGTTAAAGAACCGGCGGCTAAAGATTCAGCAAACTCGTTTAGGGGTAAGCAGACAAGGTATGAAAAAACAGGTAATTTCTCTTTCAAAGAAACCCTTACAGGGAAGAGAATTTATGACTCAGATAAATCTAAAGTTCTAAGGTTAGGGGAAACACCTTCGCTCTTTAATGAATTACATGGGAGAACTCTTCTGGTTAAGGTGGGGTCTATTGATTTGGTTCGTGGGTTTCAACGTGAGTTGTCTGAGATGGGGCTGGGTGAAGGAGAGATTCGATATATTGGAGGTTTCCAGTTTATGGTTTCATTCAACAATGCTGAGCATGCTATTATGGCCATGGATGAATTGTTAGGTAGGAAGGAAGAGTTTGTTAGTGTGACTATTTGGAATGGACAGGATGTTGAATTTGAAAGGCTTGCATGGGTGAACATTCTCGGATTACCTATCCAGTTATTCGATAGTAAAAACATCGAATCGGTGGCTAGGTTGTTCGGAACGGTGGTTTACAAACCTGCTATCGATCCAAAAGGTGGTGATTTATCAGGAGGGTTGGTTGGAATACTTGTCAATTCTGGGGCCTTGATCAATGGTGAGGTGTCCGTGTTATGGAATGACAAGATGTCCTCGGTATGGGTTATGGAAGTGTTTAGAGATCAACCGATGGTTAGGTTTAACGCTGAATCAAGGGCGGCTCATGATGATGATTCGCCCGATGATGTCAGTCACTTAGGCGAAGATACGGCCGATGAAGCATACGCTGGAGATGATGAGACTAAGGACGACGGTATACCGGAAGATTCGGGTGACATTAATGAGAATAATATGGATTGCGAAATTATCGGAGGTTCTAATTTTGAAGCAGATTCGGCTCCAATAATTGAGGAAACCTTTAAAGATGGCATGCATACTCCAGGATTGATTAATGATGTTTTGAAACAAAAAAATAAACGTAAAAAGAATAAAGGCATTTTTGTTTTGGGCCATGAAGGTGGGGCTTATAGTAGTAGCAATGATAGGCCCAAAAAAGACTCAAGATTGGAGGATAATGATCCTTTTGGGCTGGCTCCTATCATCTTGGGCCAAAATGTTACTACTTGTAGAGGTGAGATGGACCCTATCAAGAATCATGTGGAGTTTAATGAGCTAGTTGGGAACATTGATATAACAGATCCTGTGTTGCCCTCTTCTCCAACCGTATCGCAAGGGGAGATTCAACGTGAAGACACTACAAATCAGTTATCTTCGGAGTTGCCAGTCCAACAGTCATCTGAAGAGAAGCTGGAGGTTGAGGTATCGTGTACGAATAAACTCGGAGCAGTGGTAGGTGTTGATTACTCCAACTTTCAATCTTTATTGCGGGATTCCATTGTCATGGAGGGGTTACAATCAGGTATTAAATGAATTTCCTTTCGTTTAATGTTCGTGGGATGGGTGGCAACAGAAAAATGGGTAGGGTGAAACAGTTAAGAGAAAGGAATAATGTGGATTTTTTAGCGGTCCAGGAAACACATATGGACGATTGTTCTAGGTTTGATTGTCATACGATTTGGGGTAATGATGGGTTGGACTTTGATGTGGTTGAGGTGACGGGTAGATCCGGGGGCTTAATTAACGTTTGGAATCCCAAAGTGTTTACTAAAGACTATACGATAAAGAACATGAATTTTCTTTTAACCGTTGGAAATCTTGTGAAAGATGGAACGAGGCTCAATTGTGTTAACATTTATGCGCCGCAAAAATTGGGAGAGAAAAGGATACTATGGGATTCGTTGAAGGGCATTCTTACGGGAATGGATGGTTTATTCATTCTCATGGGGGATTTTAATGCGGTTAGGGATCCTGAAGAAAGAAGAAATTCTCGGTTTAATCATAGATGTGCCGCAAACCTTAACAGATTTGTTGACAGTTTGGGTTTATTTGAGTATATTATGAGGGGTAGTAAGTTTACCTGCTTAACTACTAAAGATGGAGAGTTTAAATTGAGCAAGATTGATCGCTTTTTCGTGTGTCAAAGTTTTTTTAACAGGTGGCCAGTTGCAGTGTTAAGAGCTCTTCCAAGAGATTGCTCGGATCATTCCCCTATTTTGCTTACTTTGGTGGAGGCGAACTTTGGTCCCAAACCTTTTCGATGGTTCAACTCATGGCTTGATAGAGAAGGTTGCAAGGAGGTGGTGATCAAAGCTTTAGAAGATTCGTCGATTGGAGGCTCCCACGAAGATAAGATCAGCGGCAAACTAAAAAATGTTAAAAAAACTCCTTGATTAATTGGTGGAAGCGTGTTCAGAAACAAGAAGGGGAAAACTTAATTGCGCTTCAACAAGACATTTCTAGGATGGAACAGATTATGGAAGAGAGGAATTTAGAAGAGGAGGAAGTTTGGGTGTGGGAGGAATGTAAAAAAGATGTTGAATATATTAATCAGTGCAAAATGAAAGATTTAAAATAAAAGTCCAGGGTCCGGTGGGCTATAAACGGTGATGATAATTCCGCATTTTTTCATGGCATGGTGAATGGGAGAAAGGCGAAAAATACGATTCCTGGTTTATTGATAGATGGGGTGTGGGTGACGAAGCCTGAGCTGATTAAAAGAGAGGTTTTGAAACATTTTAGAAGACAGTTTTCTGAAAAATACGTGGCGAGACCGGCTTTGAGATGCAATAATATTAAAACAGTTCCACAAGATATGAAGGAAGCTCTAGTGGCGAGGTTCACTAAAGAAGAGATCAAGGTGGCTGTGTTTGATTGTGGGTCTGACCGAGCTCCCGGCCCGGATGGTTTTAATTTTCATTTCATAAAGTCTTTCTGGAATTACATTGAAGAGGATTTCTATAACCTGTTGGACGCCTTCTATGAGTCGGGATGTTTTGGTAGAGGGTGTAGCTCATCTTTTATTACTTTAATCCCCAAGATGAAGAATCCGGTGGGTCTAACGGATTATAGACCGATTACTTTGGTTGGAGTCATTAGCAAAGTGGTCTCTAAAGTCCTTGCTTTGAGAATTAAGAAGGTGTTGAACTTTATTATTTCTGATACGCAGTCGGCTTTCCTCAAGGATAGATTCATTTTGGATGGGCCTTTGGTGCTAAATGAAGTGTATGGCTGGCTTTGTAAGCGGAGGAAAAAAGCTTTTATGTTAAAAATTGATTTCGAAAAGGCTTACGATAATGTTAATTGGGGTTTTCTGATGAATATGATGAACCAAATGGGTTTTCCTAATAGATGGGGAAAGTGGGTGAAAGGGGTTTTGGAGTCTGCTAGATCCTCGGTATTAGTTAATGGGGCGCCCACGTATGAGTTTCAATGTGAAAAGGGTCTTCGCCAAGGAGATCCGCTATCACCGTTTCTTTTTTTGCTGTTTATGGAAGCTTTCACGAGTATCTTTGATAAAGCATGTTGCGAAGGTGAATTTGTGGGAATTAAAGACCCGCGAACTGGTTTGAAGATTTCTCACTTACTTTACGCGGACGACGCTCTAATTATTGGGGAGTGGTCAAAAGATAATATAGAGAAGACGACTCGGCTGCTGCGGATCTTTCACACATGTACGGGGCTTAAGATTAATTTAAAAAAGTCGCAACTCTTTGGTATTGGGGTGTCTAGTGAGGAGGTTTTGGAGATGAATAATATTCTTGGGTGTAGGATTGGAGAGTTTCCTCTTGAATACCTTGGAATAAAAGTGGGCGCCAACATGAATCGTGTTTGTCATTGGAGCTCGGTTGTAGATACTGTTAGTGCTCGGTTGTCGACGTGGAAAGCTAATTCTCTTTCAATGGGTGGTCGCTTAACACTTATTAAATCTGTTTTGTCTAACCTTCCTATTTATTATTTGTCTTTGTATAAAGCTCCGACTCAGGTTGTGGAACATATAGAGAAATTAACGAAGAATTTTCTGTGGGGTGGATCTAATGGTGTCAAGAAGATGCATTGGGTGGCTTGGGAGGTCGTTACCACTCCCAAATCGGATGGCGGTTTAGGCATCTCCAGATTATCGGACGTGAACAAGGCATTGATAACGAAATGGGCTTGGAGATTTAAGAAGAATTCGCAAAGTAGTTGGCGAAGTACTATAGAGGCTATTCATGGAGGTAGAGGTAACTGGGCTTTTCTTCCTGTTAACAGAGGGATGACTGGGTGCTGGAAAAGTATAGTTTCGCTGGTAGATACCGTGAAGATAGATGGTAAAAAGATTCAAAATATCATCAGAGGTGACATGGGAAATGGCGTTGATATTTGTTTTTGGTCCGACTTATGGTATGGCGAGTCTATGTTAATGCAGTGATGGCCTAAGTTATATGCCCTGGAAAAGAATAAACGAGCCACCATTAGTGACAGAATCCACATCAGAAATGGCGTGATTTGTTATGCAGAAAACTGGAGAAAGGGTCTTAGCTCTGTTGAAGAATTATCGGAGTTTAGAGATTTACGAGAAATGCTAGACAAGATTCATTTAAAGGAGGAGAAAGACAAATGGCTGTGGACAGCTGACCAGAGTAACAACTTCTCTGTGCAAGCTGTTAAGAAAATGCTGTAAAAAGATAGAGCGATGCCGAGGAATTAAGATATGGTGTGGACGAGTTGGGTACCTTTAAAGGTCAATATCCATGTTTGGAGACTAGAGATGGCACGGCTACCGACCAAGAAAGCTCTGCTTAGAAGAAACATCAATGTGGACGACGCTTATTGTGTGTTTTGCAACACGGTGGAGGAAACGGAATTACATTTGTTCACGGGCTGCATTCTAACCAGTTATATATGGACCTTCATCGAGAGATGGTGCCGGATTGAGCCCATTCTTCTATTAGAGATCAGTGATATCTTCAAAGTCCCAGATTTGATTCGCGGGTCAAAAAAGAAAAAGTCCATAATCCGTGGGATTGCTATGACGGCTTGTTGGGTGATTTGGAAGACTCGTAATAACGTCGTTTTTAATGGAATTCAACCAAGGGTTTGTGACATGATTGCGAAGATTAGATATTGGTCTTATCTATGGTTAACTAGTCGTAATAAGGGTATTAATGTTAGTTGGCAGGAATGGCGGAGAAATCCCTTGTATATAATGTAATTGTTGTCTTTGGCGGTCCTAATTTTGTGGGCTTAGCCGTTTTTTAATGAAGTTTAAGTTTCAAAAAAAAAAAAAAACAAAAAAAAAAAAGTTGAAAATGTCTAGAACTTGTTTTCACCTTAATAGTTAAGCAACCTATATTAACAATATAGTGTGACATTTGTAGCTTACAAAGCTTGTTTGTAAAACACTAAAACCTACTTTTCTCATATAAGAGACGTCGATGGAAAAGACCGAAAATAATCAGTTTAGTAGGAGTTATAACTTTTCAATATTGTCTAATACAAATGCCTAGTAAGTTATTTACTTTACGTCTAAGTCGCTTTGTTTCGAGAAGACAAGCAAACCAGGATATATGTTCGATGGTGAAAATTTTGTGTAATATAAAATGTTGTTGATGTCTGATAAAAGACAAAGTTAGCTCATAATGGGGAAAAAAATGTTAGTAATACTCGTTAGTTCTCATAGCACCTAAGATAATGATTTTATAGAATCATTGGTGAACTTCAGGATATAAAAATAGATAAAATAAAACGAGTATATGATATGTCATATGACATTGACATGCAATTTTTTAGAGTTAAAGTCTAATATGCTAACCAAAGGAGACAGGTGGTTGTGGCTCTATAGGGTCATATTCAACTAATATGCATTTTTAAGAGTTAAAGTCTAAATTAGCCACTAACTAATTAATTTAGTTCCTTAAATAATTATCTTTATATACTATCCTAACATCCGATGACTAAAGAAGTTGTAATATACATTTCAAAAAAAATACAATTGTACCTACTTTTAAACCTTTCCACTAGAATATTTCATATCAATAAATTACGAATGTGTTAGATAAGACCTTACCTTTTAAAAGTAGTAAGGATTTAGATCCTATTGATTAACCGTTAAAAATAACTAAGTGAAAAACATAACGAGAAATAAAACTAACCGCGTTAACGACGGCACCCTTAACCGTTTTCATATCATCAAGTTTAAACTTAGCAGTCGCCATTTTCCTTGGCCACAGCTCCACTCCTGGTCCACCTCTAATCACCGTCTCCTTATCCCGAACACACAAACACCTCAAACAAAACTCCAACATATAGACCAACGTTAACCACATCATCTTCAACACCATCCAAACCTTATTAATCACTCCACCACTGTTCCTTACCGAAGACGACTTCGGTTCAACTATCTGTATCTTTTCACCATCACTAACTCTCCTACACAGCGTCAACAACAACGAAAGGAGCGAAACTCCATCACCAAGCGCGTGATGGAACCGCATCACGACACACTTGTGTGCATTTAATATATGTATCTCCCATAACGGTTTATCCATGGTCAACGGGCATGACACGGTTAAGTTAGCGAGGTAGTCGTTGACCGCCACTTCGTCCTCAACGTCCTCGTCCGTGACGGGGTCAGGGACGAGGATGATGTGACGGTCAAGTTCTATCTCGACTCTTTTCCAACGTTCACGGCCGTGTTTGTCCGTGACTAACAGGCTGGTGAACCTAGGGTGTTTGACTAGGAGAGAATCAGATACGACCGAACGGGCGGTTTCGAGTTCGACTGGACGGTCGACACCAAGCGCGCAGTTGATGATTAGTTCGGTGGCCGGTTGTACGAACAACCGGCCAGCCGGTGTTAAGGGTTCGTTTGACTCGGTGCCCATTTTTTAGGAAGGGTTTGGAGTGTAGTTGTGGTCATGTTTGGTTGTTCACATGTTAAGACTTTTAAATACAAAGTACGGTTTTAACTACAAGTATTGACTATTGATGTTGGGTCGGTATTTATTGTTTTATAATTGAGGTAAGCTAGCGAAACTCAATTCAATGTTTGGTTAGGTTTTTAGTTAGATTGTTGTAGAATGTTTTATTATCAGCATTGGTTGGTTCAAATATTTTCTACAAATGGAATTCGCTAAAATAGCCCTTTGGTTTATCCTATATCCTTTATAGCTTTTCTTTCTTTATTAAATCTTAGAATAGTTTATACTTTTTTAATTATAACATCCCTAAAATTATTTTGGTTTTCAATTCACAGTTTTGTTTTTGTATTATTAGAAATAGTAGCTTATACCCCGGGAGCGTTTCACAGATTCTAGTTTAAATATAGGATTTAAGATGTCGAATGTATGCATTTTTATTTTCATCTCAATAAATCTAACAAAAACTTTAAAACTTATCATCTTCCATAGCTGTCAATACATTTCTACATTTAGTGTCAACCCTCAACAACCAACAAATTATAAAAACTTCCAATTCAAACCATATGAACCAAAATTGAACTTACCAGTTACCAATAGTCATTTTTTTTGATCGGCGAACAACTGTGTGGCAACCACCCTTGCGGGGCGCCGTGCCCAAGAATCGACTATTCGACCTCCAGCAGCCCCCGCCTTCTCCCGATGCGCGGAAACCCGAGCCCCACCCGCCCGAAGGCACGACAGTGTTATAGAACTCGGTAAAACCTCGCCGCCCGTCAGATTCGAACCGGCGACACCCGTATTCGATCTTCACCAGGATACCAAACCATAATGTGGAAGTGGGAATTGAACCCATGATCACCTAAGTGAACATAAGGCCTCTCCACCACTCCACCACTATGGATGGATTTACCAATAGTCATTTACTTATAGTTATTTAACATCAATACAGCTTAATTCAAACTTAGTGCTGGAAAAGATCTACTCAACGTCTCAAAGTACATAAGCATAATCACGTCTCTCCAATTCCTCACACTCAATCACTACATGTTCATAGTATTCTAATAAGTAATAACTCATATTCCCTAACCTAAAACCTAATCACTAATCAGCTAACCAATAACTTAAGTAAGCTGCAACTATTCAAAAACTCATCACATCTCTCTAATCTCTCACATTCTAATGACTCCTATAATTCCTAACCTAATCAACTAAACAATCACTTAGGTTAAAAGTTGTAACCATTAAAAAACTTATCACATCTCTGTACCAAATCCCACAACCACTGGTAAAAAAACTGTATATACGACACAGAAGAGAGAACCTGCAAAATCACTAATAGCTTATTAGCCTAACCCACTTCATATATGCCAAGAAAGACACTAAAAGAGCAGAAAATGTTTCAAATTCAGAATGCAGTTGATGACTTAATAATTTTATCTACCCTTCCATATAACACAAAGTTCAAGTACAGTTCCTACATCAAGAAAAGGGTCTACACTATAAATCACTTCAACAACCTAGTAAACAAATAAAAGACACCAAATATTGTACAAAGACATTAAGCTGTATCATTTCAGTTAGCAAAATTGATGGATGTTTCTACGCTGTCGGCTACTTAATACAAACTTTCATACGAAAATACCTGTTTGGGCAACTTAGCCACACTACCATAATCGCCACGGGCACAACTCAACGCATATTGCAAAGCCATCTTACCACCCATGGAATGCCCCAAAACAACATCAGGCCAGCTCCAATCTCAAACTTTAACTAAATTAGCAAGATCAATAGCAACATTAACTATATCATGAGGCGGGTGTAAACACGATACACCAGCTAATTGCCCATGATTCCTCAAATCCACAAGAACCATCTTCCGATCTAAAAAATGACATCACCTAACCATCTAATAATATAATACCCACATACTAATTCAAACCCATGTCATAAAAAAACTAAACTTCACAAGCAGGTCTAGTGTCTACCACTACCACTACTACAAATGTTATCAAAGGACGCGGTCATTCGAAGGAAAAGACGCGGACAAGAGCCAACCGCGACTTTAAAGACGTTTTATTATTTTTATATAACACACTAGCTGATTACCCCGGGAGGGTCCCGGGGTTAAAAAATCTAATTTTACGTGATAACCTATTACAAATAGCTCAAGTTAACTAACCACAAAATCTCTCAATCATTGCATGTTCATAGCATTCTATTCAGTAGTAACTCAAATTCCCTAATCTAAAACCTAATCAGTAATCATCTAAAGAATCACTTATGTAAGCTGCAACTATTCAAAAACTTATCACATCTCTCTAATTTCTAACATTCTAATGGCTCTTATAATTCCTGACCTAATCAACTAAACAAACAATTAAGTTGGAAGTTGTAACCATTGCATCTCATTATGCCACGTGGCATAATCAAGAGATGGTTGAGGCCACCATTGAACGCCATGTCAGCAACTATCAATTCTTCCTGGAAGCGTCCCGGGGTTGAAAAATATAACAATTTTAATAATACTAATACTAATACTAATACTAATAATTATTACTCTTGTAATTAAATAAATAAAAAAAATAACCTTGCTATAAGGTGACACCATGTGTTGCAGTGTTGCGCGATTCTTTCTCCTAGCTTCTCTTGATGAAGTATACCTAGTAAAATTCCAATGATAACATGGCGATTGGGCTGATTTTCAACATCGTAGATAAGAACCTGGTTTTAAAAAAAATGATTAATGAATAACATGAACACTTTGTGTGTTTTTTTCCTGTATGAACGAAACCCCACAAAAAAATAGTCGATTTTTTCTCCGTTTTTTATATAACACTATGGTACTCGTTGGAAAGATAATAAAATGCTCGTTAATTTGGTGTAATTTTTTTCTTTAAAACTCCCATATATAAAAGATATAAACGTTTAAAAATTATAGGAGGAAACATGAGAGATAAAATTTTAAATTTATTTTTAAATTCTTTTTTCCTAAAATAACTCAATTTAATTTTAGTAATTAAGAATTTTTTAATTAAAAAGGAAATAATTCAAAAACATCAAAATCTTTCAATTATGATGCCACGTGGCAGTTTCATGGAGAGGTTGAAGGCACCATTACACGTCACGTCAGCAATGTTCAATTCTTTTATATATATTAATAGATTTTATTATTGTTATAGGTTAAAGACGCGGGTGCGAAGTTAAGGACGCGGTGCTTGGCATCAGCCGCGACTTTTGAGTAGCTTGGGTCCGCGACTTTTGAGTAGGTTATTAATGTTTTTTCTTTATTTAAATACTAGCTGCTATACATATATCGAAGATGAAAAAAGGAACAAATTTTCAACTCTAGAAACCCTAATCCCGCCTTTTCACAGCAGCTCCCGCCCTTTCACAGCCGCTCCCCGCCCTTTCACGACGCCCTCACAGCCACTTTCGGTTACCCACAGACGTTTAGGGTAAGATTAATTTCTTTTTGAACCATTAATTTGAGTTATTTCATCTTCTATGAGGTTGTATACAGACACACGGTATGATTGTATATATGGTTTAGGGTCTGATTGTATATGTGGTTTAGGGTATGATTGTCGTTTATGATTGTATATGTGGTTCAGGGTATGATTGTATATGTCGTTTATGATTGTATTTCATCTTCATTATTTTTCAGTTCTTTTTTCCTTATGGTCTTCTATTCGTTTGTTTTTTTTAATCATTTTAAGTAGTTTTTGTCTTGATGAAAAGATTGTAAGTTGTTCCTGAAATAATTGTTGTTATTAAAATATTGAATCAGAACTTTACCCCATCAGTTTCATTACCTTCTAAATGTGTTTTCCCCTGCATTCATGGCTCTGTTTAACCAATAATACCTACCATATGCTGATGTTGGATTGATCTTTTGGAAGTCGAAACCAATTCTAGGCGGGCAAGATAATCGTCTATGAGGGTTACAGCAATGGGCGCGACAACATATCTTACGAACATGAGCACTTTTGACAAAAAGTGTTGCAGGTAAACCTAATGTGACCTATACAGACGTTACTCGATTTTGACCCGGATCCATATGAGTAAGTTAATGTAGTTAAAACATGCACTTTGATAATAAAAACATCCTTCATTCTTGACAATGATTGTTAGCTAGATTCTTCTAATATCTTTATTTGCATATCCATTAAAGTATATTACTATTGTCTTAGTATTCGATAGGAGGCTGCTAGCTTCTGGTTTAGTTAATTACTTTATTGATTTTGTGCGCCGATAGGTGGAGACTAGCAAATTAGAAGATAAGTCAATTGGAGCTGACAAAAGTAATTCGTTATCTCTATTTGGTAAGTGATCTTAACCATTTTGTCATGTGATTTTGCAATGGTTTATTTATCTACTTTATGATAAGAGTATCAAAGCATCAAACATAATATGCATCATCTAAAACATAACACAAAGTTGCAACTTAGTACTTTTGTCAACTCTCTTCCTAGCTACACGCACATTTACTCGGATACATATCCTTGAATCAAAGACGTAGTAATCTATATACTTGGTTTAAATTTTTACTCCTATGAAAACTTAGTACTTTTACCATAAATACTTTTTAAGAATTGAACTCTTGGGTATGAACATAGCGTTGCTTGCCTCATATAATGTCTGGTGCAATTGTTGCTTCTTATTTGATCTCTTACCTCTTAAAAAGGTAAGACTCATGTAATGGTGATGTAAAAAAGGCAAGACTCATCTCTAACTGGTCAAGGCATATGGAATGAAACTCCTCCGGAAGAGCGATGAACCAGAGAACAAGGTGATTCTTTAGTAGCACTCTCCTCTCATATACATATTAGTTTCTTCATAGGATGGCGTTTTCTCTTCTTGTTTGTTTCATGGCTTATTAGGGAAAGTATATTATTATTATATTATTGACCTACAAAAATCAAGCTAAATTTTTTTATGATTTTTTGAGTGGCAGAAAAACCATAATGGGTTATGGGTCTGAAGATGAAAATGCAGTTTTGGAATTGACATACAACTATGGCATTACTGAATATGACAAAGGAAATGGTTATGGACAGGTGATTTGTTAAACCCTTATGTTATAACCAATTTTTATTCACTTCTTTCAACAACCAAGTGTCTTAGAGAACTTTATTTTTAACAAATTTTCTAATTCAGATTGCAATCGGGATCGATGATGTGTATAAGACTGCACAAGTTGTTAAATTGTTTGGTGGGCATTAGCTGTGCTCTTGGGTATTCAACCATCCTCATCCCTAAGTTTGACCGATTCCTTCATTAATCCTTATGTTTGGTTGCATAGTTAAAGCCTCTCTAAAGTATAAACCCATGGATTATTTTAATTTATTTGTATACCCATCTCTGAAATAGGATTGATATTTATATATAGGATTATTTTAACTTATTCGAGGATTGAATGACCTGTTATAAAGCAGCCATGTGTCTTTAAACTATATTAAAAATTTTAGGATCATGCAAAGGTCGCGGTTGTATTAAAAAGAAAATGCAGCAGAAGTCCGGTGATGTAATTTAATATTTATATATGGGCAAGTCTGAAGACGCGGATAAGGAAATCAGAAGACGCGGTACCCTGTCCGCGACTTTTACTCAATTCATCTAAAGACGCGCCGTCTTAAGACGCGGTTGTAATCCGCGACTTTAAGTCTTTATACCGCGACTAAAAGACCCTGTTTTTGTACTAGTGTACAGTCAAAGTTTATATCACGGAGATTGCACCAACTAATCATTCCAGCAGTATGAATATATTAAAAGGCATTTAATCTAACAGCTTCATACTGCTATGGATATTAAAAAAAATCCAAAATAAGCTTCCATATATCATCCCTCTTTTTTATAAGCGAGTGTCGTTAAATTAAACCTTTGATGAAACCAATAATAGCCGATTAGCATCGATACACACCAATATATGAAGACAGGTGCTCCTATACGGAACAGAAAGCATAATAAATATGCGATTAGCATTGATTAGGTCAACAAAAAAACAAAATTAAAACGACAGAGATGCTTATAACCTCTTTGATTCACCTCCACCATACATAACGACTCCGTGCTTCACCTACGCCATAAAAGCATACGGAGCAACTTCAAACAGCCCCACCATATATAACAGCCTACACAATAAAAATCCAAACATTATGTATTTTTTTATTAACAAAATTAAGCTACTTATTTATATTTGATTTTCACATAGTAAACAAAGAATCTTATGATTGAACCAATCAAATATATAAACACTATATTTAGAGTACCTTTGAGAGAGGAGGTAACGAAAAAAAATAAAAATAAAAAATCTGACATTGTGTCACTTGACACAATCAAAAGGGGGAGATTCAATATATGATTTTCATGTCATCAACACCCCTTTCCTCTATATATATTACTCCCTCCATCCCAAATTAAATGTCCATCTTTTCATTTTTTGTTTTCCTAAATTAAATGTCCATTTTCAAAAAAAAGAAATGCAATTTCCAGTTGTGACTATAAAAGACAAAACAAAATCAAAGATTTGAGTATCTTAATATGTGTGTTTGTGGGCTTAAAACATTTAAATTGGGATGGAGGAAGTAATAATTTTTCAAATATAAAAAAAAAGATTATTGTTTTAAAATAATAAAATAGATGCGTGAAAACATAATAGATACGTACGTAAAAGTTTATTTGCATTTTTTACGTCTAACTCACGTACCCTAAAACATATTTTTAAATCTACAACAATGCTTAGGGCACTTCAAAGGGTCAGAACCGACCCGGACCCACAAGAACCATTTTCTCTTTTAGTGTTGAAATTAGGAACCACAAACTAAACCTTAAAAGACTATGTGGTTTCAGGTCCTAAAGGTTCTGGTGGGTCAAGTAAAGGGTCTAGCCCTCCAGAACCTTTTAATGCAATAGACCTTTAGATGGTTACATATTTATATTCTTTTACCATGCTTCTAAAAGAATTCCTCTATATGGTTTTAACAATAGCCCACGAGTTTCTATTTTTAAGTTACTTTTCGTTTCTCGACTTATGTTTTCGTAACAATTTTATCATTCTCATCACTCGAAACATTATGAGAATCTATTATGTATACATCATATATACACACACATATAAACTATACACACACACACACACTTCAGAGCAACATATATAAATATTTACTTTGGATATAATAAATATATTATATAATATATTGCATCTATACATACACATCAAAATATTTCAAGAAAAATAAATTGTGATTCTTATAAATAATACTTTTCAATATTGTATTAACATATATTACGTGAAATCGATTACAATAACACGTAAAAAATAATCAAAAGACTAAAGAATAGTTTTGTTTTATTTTTTTACGTTAACAATACATATCTATTGGATCCTTTTTATAAATTATAGTATTTTTGTACATTATCAATCTATTAATAAGTCATGTTATAATTAAAATACAAATGGTTCTTGTGATTCTTATATTAGAACCGTGGGTTTGGAACCGACCCAATCCAGAACCGATAATTCATATAAATAACCGAAAACCGACCCATATATTTAAAAAAATTCGAGTCCAAGGTTCTCATGAGTCCGAATCATAAAGTGCTTATCCCCAATGCTTGCTAAAAGAACAAAGCCCCTAAAACTTGGTAAAACATATTGTTAATACTACTATAGGAGAAGCCCTTTGGTGCATTTTTTATTACTACAAACGTTTCTAACCTGACCGACTATCTATATACTAGTTTTATCTTCCTAATTTGGTTCTAACATTTTGTTGAAATTCAAAATACCATTTTTAAGATGGTGAAGTGGAATGCCTAAAGGAGATGAACAAAAACCCCATTTTCTAATTAACAAATGACATTCTTCATCAGATCTAACAAAGTTTCTTAAATCCGTGAAATGCTTAAAGAATTTAGAATACCTGTTACAAAATTGTCATGATTAACAAGGTTAAAATTTCATGATGATATAGTCTGTTTTGCATTTAATTGTGTGGTCCTTGGGGAAAAAAGTAAAGTTGCACTAGTTTTAACATTATTTTACTAATTTCGTGAAAATAACGTTAAAAACGACAAACGGTTAATCATGCATCATGTGGTGGCGTGGATAACCAAAAGACAAAGGGGTACATGCACCGATCGGGTTTGTCCCGATTGCTAAGTGTTCTGTGCCTTATGTCCAAGGCTTGATACCAAACCACATCGAGCCGTGGGTCTCACTGGAAGCAGCCTCTCAATTCTTAGGGGTAGAGGTAAGGTTATTTACATCTTACCCTTCTCAAACCATACCTTAGCTTTGCTACAGGTGGGATTAACTGAGTATGATGATGACGACGACTAACAACAATTAAAAAGCAATGCAGTGAATATACATGTGGTCATAAATCATGGTATTTTTTATGGACACAAAATAGAAATCTTTTAAATGGGAAATGGTGGTTTGATGGTTTAAAAATTGAAACCAACCGGTCGGTAGGACAATAAATTCTTTTTATCAAACTCTTTCGAGAGGAACGTGCCAATAGGGTCGAACATGTAAGACCAGTCGTGATAAATAGGTATTTATGTAATTAAAGACTTAATTTATGCTAATGACCCCAAGCTCAGTTGGAGAGAGGTGTGAGGGTTTACTTCTTAAGGAGGTTCCCGCCTAGGAAAGGTACACGGTTCGAATCCTAGGGCCAACAAAAATACACCCCTTGACGTTGAAAGGTCTTATGCCCTTAGGGACGATGCAGAAATGAGGATTCGAAACGGGGTACCGAAGTGATGTCCTTAGCCGATCCAAAAATAAAATAATAATTATAATAATAATAATAACAATAACAACAACAACAACAACAATTTATGATTCGTGTCACGTGCACTAAGGGTTAACACGCTTAGAAATCCACTATCGGTTACAATTTACAAAGAATTATGCGGAAGCGTTGAACATGAGATTCGTTTGCGTTTGGTTCTTCGGATGCACTTGATCATCACTCGAGCTCCGTAGTGGTCGTACCTAGGGTTGATCATACAAGAAAACCCGTTAGAATTATTAGCTGGGTCTGTTATTGTATAGGATCGAATATAAAGTAACTGAATTAAGAAAAATAATTTTGTTATTTACCCGCCATAGCATACGGTTGGTGAACCGTAGGTTACAGTGTGCTTTGGGCCGGTCTCAACCCTATACACTCACGCATACATGCCCTTGTATGTGTGGGTGTACTAGAATGTCCATGTAAGTGTTTCTAAGGTGTATGAAATCGCATATGTGTAAATGTGTATACATAAACTAAAACATTGAATCTTTAATATAAAACTTAAGTAGTTAAGTTAGTTAATCTCAAAAATTAATTGTTAAATGATGTGTGCGAGTATGTATAGGCTTCGGGTGAGCACTACATGTAGTTGAAAGATATGTAAATAGGAATAAAGGTTCGGATGTTATACCTCACTCGTGTGTAGCCAAAATATCTAAAGAAAATAAGTTAATTCCCCTCAATGCAACTCCTAGATACTTGCTAGAGTCATGGAGCTCCTATATGGTGTTGATGGTTGGCCGAAACAAGCTCCTTGGGTGGACAAACCTTCGGCCGAGGGGTAACAAGGAGAGAAGGGAGGTGTTTCAAGTGTTAGAGTGTTGTGGTGTGATCCAATGAACTCTTGTGCCTCTATATATAGCCGAGTGGTGGTGGTGATGATCAAGTGCCATTGGTTCACAAAAATGGAAGGTCAAAGGTGCTACTTTTATGGAGTGCAGAGTAAAGTGGCTTGCTTGAGTAAGGAGTTGAATTGAAGCTTGTTTGATTGTGTAGGGGGGGGGGGGGGTTCGGCCGCTAATTATCATGGGGAAGGGGCACCATATTTGTGGTAAAGGTGACAAGGAAATCCTCTCATGTTTTCTATGTTGTGCCTTCCTAGTGCAAAGGTTTGACCTTGATGCAAGTGTAGTTATTCTTGGGAAGGTGCTAGCCGAAATGTTTGTATGTTTGCGGGCAATCTTGGATGGTCAAAAGCCATGGGAATTGTAGATGTGAAAAGCTTATTCCATGTTAGTATTAAGCATGGATTTGAGGGTTACCGGATAAGCTTGATGAATAGGAAATGAGAGGGCATGTGTGTATGCATACATGCGATGGTATATGTGTGGGTGTATGTAGTATTTGTCACTTCCTCACCCTATGTGTATGTGTGTATGTGGCTGAGTTTGTATATATATATATATATATATATATATATACAAGAGTGTAAGTGTGTCCTATGTGATTTAGATAATGTCCAAAACATTGCACACTTCCTTGTCTTGGGAACATATGGTCGAAAATGTGCATAGAAAAGAGCAAGGTATTCTAGGCAAGTCAACTTGCATATGTTTGGTTAACTAAGGTGGACTATAATCCCATTTAGGTAAGTGTCTTGGATTTGATGGGATTGTGTTATGATGTGTACATACACATGTGTATGTGTGGTCGTATGTATGTATACATGATAGTGTATTTGTCTGATTCACACACTCATACAAGTCTACATGGATCAAGTTTCGAGGTTACGGGTGGACATATTGTTCGTATATGTACTAGTTTTCTAGATTACATGTTGGTAACCTCTTTGTTCATAAACATTGTTTTATTTTGTCCTTGTCGGGGCAACCATTTGAAAATGTATGTTCAGTTGCATGGATTTCTTACTGTTAGGGTTGTGCATGGAACTCCTATAGTCTAGCATGAAATATTGGACTAACTGAGGCCTTGAACTAACTAGTGGGTCTATTGTTAGACTGTATGCCTTGAGATTGACCCGTTGGAACCCTGTATAGCCCAACTATGATGTAAATGTTAACATGTAATGCTATGCACACTGTAAACATGTAACTAAGTGTACGGATATGACCTGTGATTTCGACGGGTGTCACATTCTCCCCCTGTTAGAGGAATTTCGTCCGCGAAATTTTCGGTGTTGGTCAGCTGAACCAGTGGTCTTCTGAAAGAGATGTGGGTACTTGCGTTTCATTTGATCCTCACGCTCCCATGTAAATTTGGGTCCGCGTTTGGAATTCCAATGTACCTTGACCTGACTACGACGGAGTTTCTGAACCATCCAATCTGTTATCTCGAGTGGCTCCTCTATGAAGTGAAGTTGTTTGTCGATGTAGATTTACATGTGATTGGTATTATGTATGTGTGTTAAATTCAACTAGATATCCTACCCTGGCGCCGATGGCGAAAGGTAATAGTTTTTTATTTATATGAAGTATTATATTTTATAAATATAAGCTCAACCAATTGTTTTTTTTTTCCAGATGTGTTGGCAATTCCGGTTTTAACTGTAGCTTCCGAGTTTGCTTTTAGCACCGGCGGACGGGTAGTAGAGTCCTACAGAAGCTCCTTATCACCCACCATTGTTGAGGCGTTAATTTGCACCCAAGACTAGATTCGCAATGGGAGAAAAGAAATACACGAGGAGGAGGAAGATGAGAAATTCGACTAGTTAGCAAAAGGTAAAGCTTATTACTTTCTCAAACAAATTCATGTGGTTCTTTTTATTTTGTATTTTTCTAACTACTTGTTTTATGTAGATGTTTTTGAGAAGGTCGAAAAGATGAAGATCGAATGAAGACTCATGGAATAACACAAAGAAATAATTTATTTAAACAGTTAATTTGAAAAATTAATCTATCGTTTTATTTATTTCTATACTTTGAACTTGAAGGTTGGTTTGATTAATGCTACTTATTTCTATTGGTTTTTTTATTTATGCTACTGTTAACAATAATGTTATGTTATTGTTTTTCTTTTGGCTTTGTATTGGTCTCAGTTCATATTTCAATTGTTTTTTCTTTTATTTTTTGCTTTCATATTGAATATTGCAAGAGGCGATTTAAAAAAAAAAGAAGGGTCCAGCGGAACCATATGGGTCTAGGACCCGTTAGACCCTTCTAGGACCCTACCCTTTACATTACTAATCGGTTCGGGTAAGGTTCTAATAAATTTAATATAAATGGTTCCGGGTCGGGTCCAAGAGGGACGAAGCTTAGGGAGTTCTGTATTGGTTGCGAACTCAGTTACGAATTAGAGGTAATTTCTTTTAAAGTAAATATGTGGTTAAGCATTCACATTAAGGATTATTTAGAAGTGGTAGGGGTGATTTCGACTGGTGAGTTTCATATAAAGAAGCATTCATGTGTTTCTTTAAGGTTTTAAGTTCTATTTTGATTATAAAAAAACTTTGATTTGAGCAAGTAAAAAAATGGTTTGATTGTATGAAATTTCTTTCCAATAAAACATGGAGTTTCAAACTTTGGTCACTAAAGGTAATTACTTGTTTTGGTTTATTTAGTTTAATTTTTTTTCTTCGTTCAATACTGAACCCAGCCAACAAAAAATGGTTTGAGTTATGGTTATGGTTATGGATCATAACTAAATCGAACCATCATGCGCACTTGATTAAAATCACTAACATAACTATTGTGTTCCCGCCGCATCGCGCGGGCACCACACTAGTGTTTTATAATGAAATTGATGGAGGGGTTTTATTTCTCTATTATTGTGTTTTAATAATGAAATTTAAGAAGGGGGTTACATATGGAGAGGGATAATGAGTGTGTATTACTTATATGTACAATAGGCTTTACATCAAGCTTGTACACAAGGGACATAAATGGAAAAAATGACCAAATTTTATCTATTTGTGAAGAGCCTTTCTAACTCCCATCTTAAAATTACCTTATTAGACACCTTTGGTCCTTAATAAGGTAATAGAGACGTGTTGCAAAACACATCCCTTTTTCAGTGTATTCCCTGTACATTATTTTATTACGTTTTTGATCGTTTTATTATATACTTATTATTTTATTATTTTGATAGCTATTTGAAATTGTGAGTCAATATATATATATATATATATATATATATTACATCTTTATTAATGACACTTCAATAGTGTCTAAGACCACCCGTAGTGGGGCTCCATTGGGGCGTGGTTTTCAAAAATAGCGCCCCCCACACCGCTACAGGGGGGCGCTATATGCTGATTTGGGGTTGGGGCTTTATATTTATAACGCCTGAAGCATATGTGTCCATCCAATCAGACCTTGCCATGTGGCAAGGTCAAAGTCAACCTTTTTTTTTTATTTTTAATAATAATAATAATAAACATAATAATAATAATAAACATGATAATAATATTAATAATTGAAAATTTTAAATTTTAAACGGTTACTGTTCCAAACCGTTTGAAATTCAAAATTTCCCCCCAAACCGTTTGAATTTCAAAATTTGAATTTCAAACGTTTTCCCCCCAAACCGTTTGAATTTCAAAATTTGCTAACCCTATAAATAGGTAACCAAATCAGACTTATCAACCACACCTCCAATTCCTCATCCTCCTCCTCAAACCATAATATGTCTGGTTTTCAACCAGGAGGCTCATCCTCCTCTAACCTCCGACAGTACTCTCGCCGGTATCCCAGGGGACGGGGCCGTCCCCGGAGACTACCATTCTCCTCATCTCCTCCTCCTACTGCTCCACAACCTCCTATTTATCCTCCTCCTCCTCCTCCACAACATTGGTTATATCCCCCTCCTGCTGCTGCTGCACAACCAACCTTTCCTCCTCATCCTCCTGCCGATGATGACTGGACGGATGAGGAATTGGTCTGGGCTATGGATTATGTCATGGCCCAGCAACAAATGGAGCGACTAACGTTGTCGCCCCCTACCCCCTGGGCTGCTTCAGTCCCCCAACACCAGACTACCCCTACCCCCACCCCCACCCCCACCCCCATCCCCCAACAGCAAACTACCCCCATCCCCATCCCCCAAGACCAGGCTACCCCCACCCCCTACCATGGGACTTCCCCAACTGAGGGGGACTTGGAAGCCCTGAGGGAGATTGAGGAGGAGGAGTACTACTATAGCCAACCTACCCCTCCTCGTGAGTACTACTACTTCCCCTCAGATGCGAGATCTGATGGACGGGACAGCTCACGTTCCGTCTCACCCGAGTGCATCACCTTCCCCGGGGAATGGGACAACTACTCTCCATAGTGGAGAAAATTAGGATTAATAAGTAATTTAGGAATATTAATAAGTAATTTAGGATTAATAAGTAATTTAGGAATTTAGGAAGTGTGTAACTTTTATTTTTAATTTTAGTTGTAATTTTTTTTAATATCAGTTGTGTGTTTTTAATATTTACTTGGGTGTTTTTATTATTATTTGTAATTTTTTTATATTTATTTGCATTTTATTTTAATTATTTTGAATTAAAAGATTAAAAAAAATATATAAAAATCAACCAATCACAATCAGGGGCTTTATAAATAAAGCCCCACCACTACACCCCTTTTTCAGTTTCTCTCTCCACGCTGACTCAGCAGCCACGTGGACCAATCAGGAAGGGGGGCTTTATAAATAAAGCCCCCCACTACACATGGTCTAAGGCTAACATCAACCAATCTTATTGATGGATGCCAAGTGGCATCCACGATCTCTTTTTTTTAATAATTTTGGCAACATTTAATTTCGTTATAAACATCATTGAATGAACTTAAAACATAATGGAAGCTTGGTTTGTTGGTTAACGTGTTGCTTTCTAACCGTCATGTCATAAGTTTGAACCTTTTCACCTTTCATATTTCTTTCAAATTTCAAATTGTTAATACTTTGTTTCATTTCCCTATCTCTTTTATTTGCTATGATGGAACATGATGATAATCAAGATGCAAAAGGAGATTAGACGGTGGTGAAGGAGAGACGATGGTGGTGGGTGTTTGATAGTGGTTGTGGAGGTGTTCGGTGGTGGTGACGAGTGTTTTATAAAAGAGAGACAGAGTGTTTTATAAAAGAGGGACAGAGGTTAGAAAAGAGGTGGGTCCCATACAATAAAAAATATTAAAAAATAAATGGGTATGCAAAAAGACATAAATACCCCTCGGCTTAACGAGATAAGTTAACTGGGTTAGTGTCAGGGACGAATTTAGCAAAAAAAAAAGTAAAACCGAAGGATCCAGATGTAAAAAGAATCGATTTTGGACTGATGTGGCAAAATTGGCCAAATATCAGGGACGATTTTGGCTATTAACTCTTATTATTATTATTTAGATTTTATATTTATTATTGTTTGAATTGATTAAACTGATTAGATTGAAAATATTTAATTAACAAGAATAATTAGAAGTGAGCAACATGAATTTGTTTTTCGTAACAGTATTATAGAAAACAATCACTCCCGAATTCTTGGAGTCATAAGCAATTAGGTTTTATGAAATAACTAGAATTGAATTGGAAGTGACAATTGATATCAAGTGGATTGTTGTTCAAAACGTAGGCATACAAAATTATCAACATAAGTAATGGACAAATGTATGCTTCATTATCACGAACATAAACAACTCCTAAATTGAATTAAACCATCATGATAGAAATCGTTAATAATGCGAGAATTTCAAACATTCAAAAGTGCAAAACAATATCAACACAATTAATTCAATAATTTTGAACCAAAATATTATACCAACAATTGTGTCTCAATCATGAAAAACAATAAAACCAAAACATTCACAATTATGCACTCGGGAATGATTCGAGGAATTTAGCCAAGCATGGTTGTAGGAGAAATATGCAATTCTTGGGTAGACATCTTCAATTGGATCAAATAATGTGTAAGACCCTAACCCGTAATCACGCGATTAACGCCTAATCTTACGAGTTTTGACCTTACTTAAACTACTCCCGATTAAAACTTTGATATTTATTATAAACTCAAACCATTAAGATCAAATACATATTTGATTCCCACAAAAATTTTTTTTACATTTTAATAGTTAAAACATACACTAAGATTTTGCGTTTTAACGGGAGTTCTTTGAAGTCTAATGCGGAAGCTTGATGAGTGATCAGGTGTGTTCGGCTCTTTTCGCGACTTGATCCTTGCTCCGGGACTTCCATCATATGTTCACCTAGCACCATTACACAAAGAATGGTTAGTGGGTTTTACTAGAATACATTTTAAATAGAATGATAGTCGTTACACGTCGAAACGGAACGAACTAGGCCAAACGGCCCTATATTAGGAGAACAAACTGCTGCAACCTTTGCGCAGCAGCTGTTCGGGTCACTTTTACCTCTTCTAAAACCCAAAATCTGACTTTGACTTTCAAATAAGAATTGTTCTACGCTCAGAGAGCTTTCCAGGCATATAAAGAACACCTCTTAACGATTTTTCTACGATTTTATATGGAATTTAAAAGATCGTGCTGTCAGGCTGTTCTCTGTGAGCGGCCGTGCGGTCTCTGTGAGCGGCCGCTCACAGCTTCTGATGTAAATTTGGTGATTTTTAAGCATGAGAATCATGTCGCAGTCGCATTTTGATCATTCTCAAAGCATAAGAATCGTATTTCAACTAAAGTGACATTTGTTTGACTAAGATTATCGTCCGATTTACGCCACTATGACCCGGTTTAATATTCAATCATCTGGTCAAATTGCAAATTCCCATTTTACCATTATAGGTGATTTCTCTATCCTTAACACCCGTAGGTGTTATTACATGGTTAAATCCTTTGTTTTTATCTTATAAACATGTATAAAAACATTTATGTACCTACGAACATTGTTTTAGTCATTCCTTTTGTTTTTCTCATTTTAGCTATTTCTACGCGCCACGCCTATGGCGCGTATCAAACTTGCTTGACAAAAAAACCCACCTATTTAATAACCACACAACAAGTAAGTTATTTTTCCCAATATTCTTCTTTTAAAGGCCGCCCACTAAACTACGGACTTACCGGATAGCGTTGACCAATTTCCATACCTTGTAATTCTTTTCCATGATCCTTGGCATCACGTGCCCCTTTTTCAATATACTTGCCTGTAAGAAATCTTACTCGACACACATTAAATTCCCACGGTTCAAATGGTAATGACTACACTACTTGACCCGAATAACCGTTTGATTCGTTTGGGCCATTCCAGGCCTACGCTTTAGGCGTGTCAACCTTATGACCTAAGCTTTACCCTCAAAGTATGTTTCAACTTGTTTTTACCCATTTGACCCATTATGGTTTATACCATGGGGGTCCTTTCTTATCAATCCAAGGTTTCCTCAAATAAATATACAATCACAAAACTTCAATCATTTGACCCGTTTCATGGTTTTCACCACTTGTTATAATTCTACTTGTTTTGACCCGTTTCATGGTTCTTCACCATTTGTGGTCACACATTTTAAATTTTCGTGCATAATTATAAAGTTAACCATCACCTACAAAGTGATTCTAATCTAAAAGATGTAAGCAGTACTACCTTGTATCTTTGCGAGCTTCATGCTTGAACTTGTATTTGTTCGACCCGTTCCTCTCCAAGCTCCTACCTAGCTTGTCGGTGTCAAACTTCCATATTGTATCCACAAGATGATTAGATTAGTCAACCATTAACATGACTATCACACCTTATGAATTCACACACACTTCTTCATCAAAGCATGCTATATAATAAACAACTAGTTTTTGTTCCATGAATATTTCCATTCACTAACCCTTTGACACATTAGTGAAGTTACATATAAAAACTAGGTAATAAATGGTTTTGAACACTTTAAGTATATCACATAAGGTGCTCTACGTTCCTAAGAATCAACACTTCATGCCCAAAGCAAGTATGTATATGATCTTATGCCCCTTTTTGATTAATTACAACATTAATAATGTGCAGCGATTTTCTATACAGCTGCTGTATTTGACCCTTTTGACCCATTTAAAATCCGAACTAGCTTAACATGTTCAAATATGGATCGTAGAGGGCTTTAATACCTTCGCAAGCGTATATGGTACGCCTTCTAACAATTTTTCTATGATTTTATATGAATTTTCTAGGATCAGGTCTGCACATAAAATGGTTCCAAACAGCATGATGTTAACACGAATTTACTAACTTATCATGCTGTTTTGACCCACTACAACTCAGAATTAGCTTCTCATGACTAAATATGAAATGTAATATGTGCAACAAGCTTTTCAACGATATAAGGCTCGTCTTCTAACTCCCAATAACGAATGAGATATGGCCTTCACAATATGACTACCTAGGGCTGTCAAAAGTGACGAATTTCATACAATTTTACATAATTTGACTTAATTCAAGTTTCATGTAGGCATTTTATCAAACACCTTATATGCACCATTTTTCATTATGTTAATTCGAGGTGTTCAAGACTTCCTAGACTCCACCATGGCTTAATTAACCATTTACACATGGTCTATTTATCAATTAGCACACATACATGATATTAATCACATCCAAATTGCATGATTTTACCACATACTAGTGCAATTCATGTTTAGGGTAAAAAAACCCACTACTTATACAAAACACATAAACACAAGTTCACATGAATCAACAACATATAATGATTTACGATGTTTTATAGCTTCCTTGATGTCTACTAACAAATAGAAATCCATAGAAGCTAAGAAATCACATTTTTTTTATATGAACCCTAATTCACCATCTTTCACATACAAGTGTTTTAGGTGAAATCAAAGGGGTCTAGAGATACCTTATGATGTGTAGAACATTATATGACTAGAATTTACACCATGCACCAAGAATTATTCTTTGATTTGGATAGCTTTGTGCTAGAATGATGTAGGTGTTTTTGTTGTTGAAGGAGAAAGGATCTCCTGATGAAAATTCGACACACACACAAATGTGTGTATTCACACCTATTTCTCCAATTAACACACCTCATATTTGGCTAGTTGTCAACTACAGCCCCTCATGTTTTCCCAAAGTCTTTTGTTATTAAAAACTTAATTAACAAAACTAGCTTCTAGTGTTATTCCCATAATAGGACATAACCCAAGTTCTTATTATTTTAGTCTTGTTTTAGTATTTTGCTAATCATGCCTTACGGCGTAATTAGACGAAAGGATGATTTTGGGGTGTTACATAATGCAATTAGGGATGGGTAATGGAATGATTTGTGATAAATGGATGATAATACTTTTGATTGTAATTGTGTGAGTGATGAAAGATGAAAATTTTGATCCCCAAATATTGATTTTGTAAGTTTAAAAACGAGTCAATGGTCAAAAATCCCCCTTAATTCCTCTTAAATCCCCATAAAAAACGAATATATGCTAACTGAATTACCAGACCCCGTCGGGGACAGGATTGACCATCGTCGCTAACGGCTAAACCCAGTCGACAAGCCTTCATGCTGCTTACGAGTAGCCAATGGGCTACCTAAGTCATCGCCGAGGGCCAAAGGCCCTGTTGGCGATAGGCTTTCAACTTATTTTTGTAGAAGCATAATTGCGACTAATGCTTTGGATTGACGAAATAAGTGTTTTTGTGTTATATCTAGAGGTCGAAGGTGATTATGGATGGCCGAAGGAAGAAACAGTTTGGTCGAAGGTAGAGATTCAAGACAGAAGGTTGATTCGAGCTTATGTGCAGGTCGAAGGTGCTCATTCGACCTCATCGAGAGGTCGAATGTAGATTAGTATATAAGCTGAACTTTTTGATAATTTTATAACTTTTGCCATTTTTGAGTCTTGTGTCCAGTCTAGAATCTCTCTCTAGGTTTTGTTCTTCCTGATCTTGATTTATCAACTTGTAAACTCAATTGTAAACACTTTTAATCAAGTTATTAATGAGAATGAGTATTGAAAAGGTACTTTTGCATGTTTGATTTGATTCGTATCATATTGTAAACAATCTAGGGTTTCCGCACCTGGATTTGTTAGACTTGTATGATCACCTACACATTTTTGACAAAATCGATCCTCCTACAATTTTTCCATTTTTCTTCATTTTGTCTTCCAATATCATCCTAGCCTCAATCTAAAACCCCGTTTTATCCCCGAAATGAACCTTAAACTCCTCCTTTACACCTTCAAAACACAAACCTTATAAAAGTAGTGCATCCAAAACCATAAAATCACATATAAATGTAATCTTAAACACATAAAACTTTAGACTTTCAACCACGTATCAAGCGTCGTTGCCAGAGATACAATTGCGCTTTCAAGGACAACCCGAGTCGGGGATCTAGTCACTTTAATGCTTTCATGGTTTTCCTATCTTCTTATGTTTACTTTTAGAAGGAAAAAAATACAGCTACAACCAAAAAAGTATGTTTTGTTTACTTGCTATTCCCAAAATTTTATCAAAAATAAATGCTATAATCGAAATACAAGGACTTAAAGAGTAGTTATAATGAAATCAAAGGACTAAAATTGCACAATATATAATAAATGAATGGGACAAATGTCACATGGGCTAGTTTAGGATATACAAAGCTATTTTATATCAAAACAGATCATTTTGGTATTAAAACATGTGAAAGATAAATGGTATACTTTTGGGCCTTAACGGGTCTTGTAGTGTGTGATACCCCGCAATTTCAGGTTCCCACATTAACTAAACTCTAGTTACATTCCTTGCATTCTACTTAACTAGGGTTAGCTAGATAGGTTACACATTGCACTGTTATAGGTTAATAACTGCATGAAGTGGTAATTCGGGGAATTACCAGACTGTATACATGATTAGTGAACCTCAGACGTTGGTGAACAATGAAGTTAAATAATTGTGAATTAATTGATTGAGATTGATTGCAATTACGTGCTTCTATGATACTTTGTGAAACTATGTGCAAACTATATGTGATTACGTGAACTTAAATCGAATACGTTAATAAAAATCGTAATAGGTGGACCGGTAGAATGGTTGGGGTCTTAACACATGGGGTTACACTTATTATGGTCCAAAATAGCGAAAACATCGATGAAAACATGTTGTACGACGAAGCAGGTAACCCGACGCGGGCCGAAGAGCTGTGAGCGGCCGCTCACAGCCTTCGAGCGGCCGCGCGTAGGCACCAACATTCACCAAACCGCCTTAAACTACTATTTAAGCAACCTTAAGCCTCTTGTATCTCTTTAAACTCAAACCCTAATCGTCTGATTTGGACGTCGTTTAAATAGTTTTTGGAATTTTCTTAGAACAAAGGTCATATCAGATTTTCGGATTAACAAACTGAGTCAACTTTAAATCATCATAACTCGAGTTTTACAAGGAATTAAGTTATGAATTTGGACAGTAGGTTAACATTGGAATAACTCGGCTTTTCCAAGTGGATTCATCCAGTTTGGATGAATACACAATTTTTGGGAATTTTTCTACTAAACTGATCTGTTGTATGTATTTTCTAAACATGGCTGTGTTCCGTGAATTTTCATAATTTTTGTACAAGGTTTTATCATAAACTAAAAATATGGACTTGTCCAGTAGACCCCCTAGAATATTTTGTAAAATTCTAGGAGTCTAACTCACTGGATAAGTATTTTTAATAAATTATTTTTCATGGCGCATAATCTGTCCTGAAAACGCAGATTGTGTATTGTGAGTTTATGTGACTAATTGGAGTCCTATGTGGTATGTATGTGGCGTGTACTTGAATGGGCACTTATATAAGATGCATATGAAGTGTACAACTAATGATAACCAACATATTCACCAACGGGTCCGTAGGGTTTACTTATGCATGTAGAATCACTAGGTGTCACATACACGAATTTGAACATTTAAATGTCTTGGACAAACGGGTTATATGGTGTAATGGTATTCCACATATACTCACTTAGTGACACATGTACTAGAGATTCGGTAGCACACCCTACTTTGGAGTTTGGATTTACTTGCTTGCATACTAAGGTGAGTTTCACTACTTTTTCTCAAAAGCATGCGTCTCAGGTTGAGACAACTTTGGTAAACGTTTTCTAGTCTGGTTCGGGACTACTTGGACATTGACTCTTTGGGAGAGTCCGTTACGAATCCTCGTGTGGATTGCGCTTTGATCAGTTTAAAACTTATTGGTCCTTTGTGAACTAAACACTCTATCACTGAAAAGTCCTTACATATTATTGGGTTAATCGTTGGAGGCGAACAGGGTATTAGTTGATAGCGCTATTAGGTTGTGCAACAACCTCATGTTTGCGATGCTGGGAGCGTGGGCATGAACTTCTGACCACATCTGTTATGCTAGTGTTGATAGACACTAGTTCCTAAGGCAGTTTAACTTATGTTAACACATTTCTGAAGGTTCCCAATAATCCCCTGTTTAGTTGCAATGAGTGGGGTAGCTACCCCTGACATGATTAAACTGATAACACTTGAACATTTGGGTCTGGGAGACCAACGCTTTCGATTACTTTATACTTTTTATCCAAACTGTGAACTCACCGACTTTATGTTGACACACGTTAGCATGCTTTTGTAGATAATTAGGTATGGAGCACGAGTAGGGCATGCATCATGTAGTGTCATGGGAATATGAACACTTAAACTGCTTTTGAATATTTAACTATTTACTTATGGTTTTGGGGCGCGATGTTTTGCGCATACTTTTACTTAACTGTTTTATTATTTCGCTTCCGCTATTACTTAATTGGTTTGGTTAAACTTGCTTTTACAATAACGAACTAAATGGTTTGGGCATTTAGATTCATTCATGTGACTTATGGCTATGGGATCCTGGTTTGTCATGCGCCTCGCGGTATAAACCCCGCAGTGGAAATTTGAGGGTATGACAGATTGGTATCAGAGCATTGGTTATAGTAAACTAGGATGGCATTCTAGTCTATAATCATCATATCATAAGTATTAGTACACTCACTGCTTTAAGTGCACCACTTGTTATTTCTTGGATACGTATTCTGATCTAACGTATTGCAGGAAAACATGACTAACCCTATTCACCGAAACTACTCTTCTTATCGTGCTATTAAGGGTTCGCAAACCTCATCTTTAGATCCTTATAAGCGTCCAGCATCGACACGGGATCCATATGAGGATACCAATCGCTGGCTATGGTTCACTGACATGCTGCACTCATGGGTTATTGGATACAGAGTGCCAGCTCGGGTACCTCCCTTTGTTGATTCGTGGGAGAGATCATTGGCAGGGATGTCGAGACATGTGCATACATAGTTGGAGAATGCCTACAACGCTGTCAGGCAATTCCAGTCTTGGAGGAGAAATGCTGATGAGACCCTTAAGCACATGGAGGGGCAAATCGATCACTTGTTTGGTGAACCAGTAAGGGTTAAAAAGGAAGCTGATGAGGCTAGACATGAGAGGTCGGTTGCTAATCAGGAGCTAGCACTTACTAGAGAGGAGTTGACTTTGGTTCGTAACAGGCTGATGGAAGATCTGGGTCAAAATGGTGAGGAACCAGAGGAGGATCTTGAGGAGGATCCCGAGGAAGAGCCTGCGGTAGGAGGATTCGATGCTCTTGGAGCAACACTTGATGCGGCACTCGAGGAGGAGCTCGAGCCTGAGGAGGAGGAGGAGTCATTGGAGAGGGAGATTCAGGACGAGAGCGAGGATGAGGGCTCGTGTGTCTCCATGGATTGCGAGGACGATTGATTTCTTTTACTAATTTGTTATCTTAGTATTTCCTATACATTCTTATTATGACTTCAGTTTTATCGTTGTGAGACTTGAGAATCGTTTGGCTTATGTTTGGATTTTTATTACTACTATTAATCGACTACTTTATTCTATTCTCGCGCATGATATCTATGTTATATTCTAGTTTACTTGTACTATGTGAACGATTGTATGTGGGACATATTATTGTTTTCTCATGGGTATAGTGTAAATGTAGAATTGCTATGGCGGGAAGAGGAGACGGAAGAGGAAACATTAACATGACCCAAGCAGAGCTGAACGCGCTCATCAACGACAGGGTGGTTGAAGCCCTTGCAACTTTTCAAGCTGGTAACGCAATTTCGTTCTAATCTTTTCCTTAGACTCCAACGTTACGCTCTTTTTATCATTTGTGATTTTTGCTCTTTGTACTTAGGCCAACCTGCGCATCACCCTCCAGTTTGTACCTACAAGTCCTTCATGGACTGCAAGCCGCAGAACTTTGGAGGATCTGAAGGGGCTGTCGGGCTACTGAGGTGGTTCGAAAAACTGAAATCTTGCTTCGCTATGTGTAACTGTCCACCAGCTGACAGGGTGAAATATGCCACTGCTACTCTCGAGAATGCGGCATGAACCTGGTGGAACTCTCAGGTGCAGATGCTAGGTGTTGATGTGGCTAATGCTACACCTTGGGTGGATTTCAAGGAATTGATGAAAGAGGAGCACTGTCCTCGAGATGAGATTCAAAAGCTGGAGACTGAGTATCTCAATCTAAACATGGTGGGATCGGAGATTGAGAACTATATCACTAGATCACATGAGTTGGCAGCAATGTGCCCAAATTACTCCAACCCCCCTACAAAAGGATTGAGTTATACATCAAGGGTTTGGTGCCCCAAATCAAGATTATGGTTACTGCTGCTAACCTCAGCGACATTCAGCGGGTTGTTCGTATGGCTCAACAGCTGACTGATCAGAAGGAGGAAGAGGGACTGTTACCTCCCCGTGGTGCTTCATCTTCTGGTACTAATGATAACAAGAGGAAATGGGAGAATGCATATGGCAAACCCCCAATGAATGGCAGTCAGCAGCAACAGCAGAATAAGAGGCATGACAACTATGGCAGTAGTAGCAACCGCAATAACTCTTAGGGAGGTTATCAGGGAAACCAACCTAGATGCAACAAGTGCAATAGGCATCACACTAGGGCATGTAACAATTTTAAGTGTGATCATTGTGGCAGGATGGGTCATAAACAAAAGGATTGTAGGGTGTAGATCCTGGGAAATCAGCTAGCAGCCCAGCAGGGGCAACAACAGAGAGGTGGTAAAGACTGCTTTCAGTGTGGAAGTGAGAATCATTTTAAGAGGGACTGTCCACAGTTGAATGGAAATGGTAACAACAGGGGTAATAACAACAACGGTGGTGGTAACAAGACTGGGAACAACAACACTACCAATACTGGCAACAACAACTACCACAACGGTAACAACAATGGGGCTCTTGGAAGAGCATTTGTGATTGGCTCTTGGGAAGCTAAGACTGATAAAAACGTCATGATTGGCTGATGGAAAGCCTGTCGAGGTAACCCATATTCATCGTGACTGTAAGCTCGAGCTAGATGGGCAATTGTTTGCGATCGACCTTTTACCTATCACCCTAGGAAGCTTTGACCTCATGGTTGGCATGGACTGGTTGTCCAAGCAACATGCTGAAATTCTCTGTCAGGAGAAGATTGTTGGTGTCCCCCTCCTAAGTGGAGAACTTTTATCTATGCAGGGTGATCGTGGTGGTTCCATGGTGGGTATCATCTCCTTTTTGAAAGCCCAAAAGTGTATTCGAAAGGGCTGTCCAGCCATTCTGACTATCATATCTGACACTCGTGCTGAAACTAAAACTAAGATTGAGGACATCCCAGTAGTCCAAGATTTCCCAGATGTTTTCCCAGAGGAACTACCTGGACCTCCACCTGTTCGTCAAGTGGAGTTTCAAATTGATCTTGCACCTGGAGCAGCTCCAGTTGCACGCGCACCATACCGCCTAGCACCAGACGAACTTCAAGAACTATCTACCCAACTCCAAGAGCTATTGGATAGGGGTTTTATTAGACCTAGTTCTTCACCATGGGGGAGCCCCACTTTTGTTTGTTAAGAAAAAGGATGGGAGTTTCCGCATGTGTATTGATTATCGGGACTTGAAGAAGGTGACGGTTAAGAACTGCTACCCTTTGCCTCGTATTGATGACTTGTTCGACCAACTACAAGGGTCGAGTTTCTATTCTAAGATTGACTTGAGATCAGGATACCATCAACTGAGAGTCTGAGAGGAGGATGTGGCGAAGACAACCTTTCGAACTCGTTATGGACATTATGAGTTTTTGGTATTGCCATTTGGGCTAACCAATGCACTGGCTGTGTTCATGGATCTTATGAAACGTGTATGTAAGCCTTATTTGGACAAATTTGTTATAGTTTTCATAGATGACATATTAATTTATTCCAAGAGCAGGGAAGAGCACGAGCAACACCTGCAGCTTATCTTGGAACTCTTGAGAAATGAGCAGTTGTATGCAAAATTCTCTAAATGTGACTTCTGGATTCGAGATGTCCAGTTTCTAGGACATGTGGTTAACGAGGCAGGAATACATGTCGATCCCACCAAGTTTGATGCAATTAGAAAGTGGGAGGCTCCTAAGACTCCTACAGAGGTGCGCCAGTTTCTTGGTCTTGCGAGATACTATCGAAGATTCATTGAGGGATTCTCTAAGATCGCTCAACCCCTCACTGTTGAAGACAAAGCTTTGCAGTGCACCGATACTATCACTACCTGAGGGTACAGAGAACTCCGTGGTGTACTGTGATGCGTCTATCCAAGGGTTAGGGTGTGTGCTGATGCAGCGTGATAAGGTGATCGTGTATGCTTCACGTCAATTAAAGGTTCATGAGAAGAATTACACCACCCATGACTTAGAACTGGGAGTAGTGTTTTTTTCTCTAAAGATCTGGAGGCACTATCTCTATGGGACGAAGTGTACGATCTTCACTGACCACAAGAGCCTCCAACACATATTCGATCAGAAGGAGCTGAAGATGCGACAGCGTCGATGGGTCGAGCTTCTGAATGATTATGACTGTGCCATCAAATATCATCCAGGGAAAGCTAATGTAGTAGCTGATGCCCTTAGTCGTAAGGAAACGAAACCCAAACGGGTGCGAGCTTTACAACTCACTATACATTCTAATCTTCCTGATAAGATACGTGAAGCCCAGGGCGAGGCTTTAAAAGAAGAAAACATCGGGCTTGAAACTTTACATGGTGATGATAAGCACTTGGAACTGAAGACAGATGGTCTTCAATACTTTATGAATCGAGTCTGGATACCACGTTCTGGGGATCTCAGACAACTTGTGTTCGATGAAGCTCACACCTCTCGATATTCGGTACATCCTGGTTCGGACAAGATGTACCAAGATCTCAAAACTTTTTACTGGTGGCCAAACATGAAAGCTGAGATAGCCACTTATGTTAGTAAGTGTTTGACTTGTACGGAGGTTAAGATTGAATATCAGATCCTTCAGGCCTACTCCAGCAACCAGAAATCCCCATGTGGAAATAGGACGTAATTTCTATGGATTTCATCACAAAGCTCCCTAGAACGCCAACTGGCCATAATATGATTTGGGTTATCGTGGATCGTTTAACCAAATCGGCACATTTTCTGGCAATAAAGGAAACCGACTCGCTGGAGAAATTGGCCAATCTCTACATCAAGGAGGTAGTATCTAGGTATGGGGTGCCTACATCTATCATATCTGATCACGATGCGCGATTCACTTCTCATTTTTGGACTACTCTCCAAAACGCTTTGGGGACTCGCTTAGATATGAGCACAACCTACCACCCACAGACGGATGGACAGAGTGAACGTACAATCCAAACATTGGAAGATCTTCTACGAGCGTGCGTGGTGGATTTTGGCTGCCACACTTCGATTCAGTGTGCGCCTTTTGAGGCACTTTATGGACGCTAGTGTAGGTCTCCCATCTACTGGACTGAAGTTGGGGATAGCCAACTAACAGGTCCCGAACTCGTGCATGAAACTTCTGAGAAGATAGTGCAAATTAGAAACCGGATGGTTGCTGCTTGTGATCGACAGAAAAGTTACGCTGATAAGCGTAGGAAACGGATGGTTGCTGCTTGGGGACTAGGTTCTATTGAAGGTGCCACCTTGGAAGTGGGTGATACGCTTTGGAAACGGGGAAAGTTGAACCCACGATACGTTGGACCATTCGAGATTGTCGAAAGGATTGATCTGGTAGCTTACAAGTTAAATCTGCCTGATGAACTCAGCGGAGTGCACAATGTATTCCACGTATCAAACCTAAAGAAATGCCTATCGGATACGACACTGATAGTGCCACTGGAGGAGATCCAGGTGGACGACCAGCTACGGTTCATGGAAGAACCAGTGAAGATTCTTGAGCAGGGCGTCAAGAAACTCAGGCAGAGCACTATACCTATTGTTAAGGTACGATGGAATTCCCGTCTAGGACCGGAATATACGTGGGAGCGCAAAGATCAGATGCGGCTCAAATATCCCCACCTCTTTACTGAACCTGAACCTGTGCATAGATCAAACGCCGAACATAAAGCAGCTCGCTCAAAGTGAATTTCGGGGCGAAATTCCTTTCAACTTGGGGATGATGTGACATCCAGGAACCAAGCACACATTACTAAGACATTACTAAGACATTACTAAGCTGGCTTTACTGTTTACTTACTGAATTTCGGGACGAAATTCTTTTCAACTTAGGGATGATGTGATACCCCGCAATTTCAGGTTCTCACTTTAACTAAACTCTAGTTACATTCCTTGCATTCTACTTAACTAGGGTTAGCTAGATAGGTTACACATTGCACAATTATAGGTTAATAACTGCATGAAGTGGTAATTCGGGAAATTACCAGACTGTATACATGATTAGTGAACCTCGGACGTTGGTGAACAATGAAGTTAAATAATTATGAATTAATTAATTGAGATTGATTGCAATTACGTGCTTCTATGATACTCTGTGAAACTATGTGCAAACTATATGTGATTATGTGAACTTAAACCGAATACGTTAATAAAAATCGTAATAGGTGGACTGGTAGAATGGTTGGGGTCTTAACACATGGGGTTACACTTATTATGGTCCAAAATAGCGAAAACATCGATGAAAACACGTTGTACGACGAAGCAGGTAACCTGGCGCGGGCCGAAGAGCTGTGAGCATACTTTTACTTAATTGTTTTATTATTTCGCTTCCGCTATTACTTAATTGGTTTGGTTAAACTTTTATACTTGGTTTTACAATAACGAAATAAATGGTTTGGGCATTTAGAGTCGTTCATGTGACTTATGGCTATGGGATCCTGGTTTGTCATGCGCCTCGCGGTATAAACCCCGCAGTGAAAATTTGAGGGTGTGACATAGTGTGTTAGCTAAGGTTACGCAAAGCGACATTAGATCTTGAAAAATTATTTTGGTGTTAAGTGTTCAGAATCGATGTATAATTTTAATTTTGAAAATCGCATTTTATTATTTATTAATATCATATGTTAATAAATTGGCAGAAACGTATACACATAATCATTAAATCCGATTTACCGCCACCAGTTACCCAATTACAAACCGAATAAATAATTATATCATCCAAGCCATTGGATGTTCAAGATTTATACCTTTGATGTAAAACCGAAGAACACGCACTTTGGATCCTACAAGTTGCAGACCCCGCCATCATATAACTCCCCTTCTTATTTTGACACCAAAACCATATCTCAAATGTTTTTCTCGAACCTTCTTTGTCGACATTGACACTTACTAAACCCAACTCCTAAATTTTGACCCATATAATTACTCCGATCTAGCCGCACTAATGATGTAGCTTAGTGACTCTTTTTATATTGGAGTCTACCTAACCCAATTCCTGAGATTTAATCCACTTGATGATATCGATGTAGCCCCTATATTGATGCCGCATATTGACCCAAGTGATCATCCTCTTGTCAATTGCGAAGCCCAACAAGGAGACCTAAGTTAAGATCCTCGATGCTTCCAATCCCAATACCTCCTCTACACTTTGGTTTTAGTACTTTTTTCCAAGCCACCCATCTTATTTTGTTTGAGGCTGAAGAGCCCCCCGTAAGAACTTTCTACGCAGCCCCTCAAGTACCTTAATCACACCCACAAGCTCCTTGAATAAGGATAGATAGTAGTTCGGCACTGCCCTAAGACAACTTTTATAAGTACTGCTCTTCCCGCGAAAGAAAGAGACTTCGCTTTCCAAGAAGAGAGTTTTGAGTGAAAGTTGTCAACCACCAATTTTCAGCTTTTAATCCTCTTCATGTTATCCCTCACTGGCAACCCTAAATGAACGAGTGGGAGGTGGGAATAGTTGATAAGTAACCATTTAAAAAAAACGCTAACCGCTCGATTTACACGGCTGAGATTGCATAATTTCTTAATCTAACGCCCGAGTTCAAGCCAAATTCAATTTTTTTTGGCGTCAATATTGTATATAATTAATTAACAAACAAATAATATACATAGTTACCTTTTAATTGTTTTGTTAATCACCATACAATAATTTAATCATTTCATAAATTATTATTATTATATTAAAAATTTCTTTAAATGTGTAATTCCCTTAATTAAATAAAACTTAAATAAAACTGTATTTCTTAAACTAATATTTAACAACAAAATACTATAATTTGTTTGTATTTAATGTGTAATTTTTTAAATCATACCTTGATAATAACATTGACTAATTAATTTATCAGACATATACATGACATCCAACGTTGAAGACATATATATGATTAATTGTACACTATTCACCTTGCCATATGTTACTAGTTAGTTTAGGATACACAAAGCTAACTCTTGGTACAAGTATATGTTAACACAAATCAATAGTCAATAGTCAATCTCATATGATTAGCAAGTCAAAAGTCAAAGAGTTATCTTTATGCCTTTGTAATTATTTAGTCATAGTCAGTATTCTTAGTCAATAGTCCTAGAATCAAGCCATCGTATTAATGTTGTAACCATTATATAATCTTCTGTGAATAATGAGAATGGTACATTTGATCCAATTCATTCTATTACATATTACTCTATATGGTATTAAGAGCCTAAAGCTCCCTTGAGCCAACCAATCCATCATAACTTTTGACAGCCTTTTGTCCGCAACCTACACAGCCCTTTCATCTTTTTTTTTTTTTCTGATTTGCAGCCTCAATTGCTCCCTTTTTTGTTCATTAATCGAACCGTAACTACAATCGGAACCCTTGTTCCTCAGCCTTAAACCCCTCATTACAAAACCGACCCTCATCGTGGTCAAACAAATCCGCAACCCCAACTCAAAACAACCCGACCCACAACAGCCAAACTAACGTTTTTTGTTATTTTTGCAGCATACCTGGTCATGTAATGAAAGAATGTCGCAAACTTAGTCGCTTCCTACGTGACCATCAAGTCTCTACTCATGATTCTTACTCATACCCGGTTGTGAAAAATACATCTTCTCAAACCGCGGTTCCAAACACTCCATGTGTCACAACCCGACCAACGTGGGCCTGGTCGAAATACAGATTGGTACCAAACTTGCACAGCGGAAGTAACAATTATTATATTAAAGGTTTTAAATACAATTTCTAGTTCCAAATATATAAATACAATACTTAATGAATGGTTCAAAGGTATGCAAAGACGAAGCGCAGCGGTCGTCGAAGCAGTTGATGATGTGTAATCCTCAAATCCATCCAATCTCTAGCCGTGCTTAGCTCTATACGCTCTATCCCGCAACAAATATAGTATACCTCGCCTTCGCCATCCATACATGAGTTGTACCTGAACACATGCTTAAAAATAGTTTTGGGTCAACAAATATGTTGGTGAGTCCGTGGGTGCGTTAAACTGGTTTTAAAATAAGTTTATCGTCAAAAGCCGGTTTATAAGTTTACATGGTTTTCTACAAAATAGTTTATAATTCCAAAACAGGTTTACAAGTTAACACAGTTTAACATATGGTTGCACTGGTGATGTACAAGCCACACCTCAAACCTGTACGCTGAATCCATCTACTCCCATTATGGATTCCCATGGCAAAATACGTGTCACAAACCTCAGTGGAGGGTTCCCCGGGTTTCCGGGTCCACTGTGTGTGGGGGTTTCCCCAAGTAGTACTACCCACATATTAAGTGGCCCAATCTCCCGTTGGGTTAATGAGTGTGAAGGTTTGGTAATCGGGAGCACACCTTGTCACATCAATGGTTTATCATACCGGTTTTACACTGAAAGCATATGTTCACCCCAAAACAGTTTAAAAAACAGAAAAAGAGGGGATGGTTCACGAGACTCACCTGGATGCAATACGGTAGTATAATATAAGAATAAGTGTCTGTCCTCGCGTCCTCGTATCTTCCTGTGTGAATCCTAAGTTAATAATATTATCAGTCCTTGTTTTGTCACACCCTCAAATTCCACGTGCGGGGTTTTACCGCGAGGCGCGTGACACACCAGGATCTCAGTCAACGATCACAATAAACATACAACAAACATGCAATCATAATTATATTTAAAACCAAAATATCATGCTTTGAGCTGTAAACCAGCAGCGGAAGCATTCTTGTTTACAACCAAAAGACATATCATTGTTTACAAAACATTGTTTAATATGCTTCAAAATATTAGACGCTGTGCATGACTCCGTGCGCCTAGCCCGTTGACTGCTACCTTAGCGACCTGAGAAAACATGCCAAAAATGTCAACATATAATGCTGGTGAGTTCACAGGTTTTCTTTTATAAAAGTGTTGTCACAAGTTTACAAAGATCATTTCCGTTAATACTATGTCCTAAGAACGTTAGCTAGACGTTAAGTGTTTTTACTACTACGGTTGGGAACCCATTACTAAACATGAACCAAAAGATGATACCAGCCCAGACGACTGGGCTACCGATGCCTCGGTAACCCGATAGGTAGAGACAATATGCACCCGCCCGACCCCGCCGTCGAGTGGGGCTTGTGAGGCCCAATAGATCTATCCACATTTCCCCCGTTGTGCGTTCCAGCACATTCATGGTTTCCCCCTGGGACTTTCCATAAAAGCCGTATAGTAACATAAAGTGCCCATAGTATAACATGACCTTTAAATAGTTCGTACAAAGCATGTTTCTCCCCCCGAAAGCAAGACAGTAAAAGTGGGGCTGTGAAACTCACCTTGGATTGCATTACTTGAAAACAGTTAAGTAATTATGTTATGATAGCCCCAAATAGCGGCGACCTATCATAAGATGTGTATAAGTATTGGACTAATAACCCGCAGGCTAACTAGTCCCCGAATGTCCAGACCGTGACCATAAACGTTTGAAAACACCTTTAACTGTTAAACTGACCGTGCCAGACAAGACCCGACATCCCATTGGTGACCCGACATTCCACGTGTTAGATGAATGCAAGACATCATGCAACATATGCAATTAAACACTTAATACGCGCAATAACTCACCTAGTCTCGTATAATGTCCGATTAACGCATAATCAGGTCCGAATACGTCTTACTAAGTCATTGGGTGTATCCCGGGGTTCCTAGCATGTTCCTAGGTGTCAAATCGTGTTCCGGGATGTCAAAACGCGTTCACGACAGCAGTACATGCGATTTGGAAAGTCACACGCGAGTAGGCTTCAGCCTACAGGCGATTAGGGGCCCAATCGCATGAAGTTCCAGGCGATTAGGGTCCTAATCGCCCCATATGTCTGCATAATCGCATAGCATCAGGCGATTAGGATTCCTAATCGCCTGCTGCTGCTGTGTAACGGATTTTCGCGCGTTAAACCCTCCAAATCAGATCCGAAACATGCAACAACACCCAATATCAAACCTTAATCATTTACCAACCCATTCCAAGCAAAAACCCCCAACATATCACTGATCTAACATATTCTAAGCAATTATTTCCTAAAATGGCAAAGTACTAGGTTTCACCAACCAACCTTATCTTTCCTTAAATGGAAACAATCAGATTTCAACCTCTACAAACTTGTAAATCATCAATCCTCTGATCTAACATCTTCCTAGTATGAATTCTAACAACATTGCATCAACAATCATACCATAATCATCCTAAATCTTCAAGAACATACAAATGGGTCAAAATACACATTTTCTTCAAAACACCACAATAATGGCTAAAACTCTAAGACAACCTTCCTAATATTCTCTACATAGCAGAAGTACAATCATATCTTGGAAACAATCATGTTATAATCACCAAGAAGACCAACATATGCATGTAAACTTAACATATAACAAGCATTAAGGTGTAGACTTGGTTTAGAACTCTTTTGAAAGGTTTTTAAAGACACAACTTAGTAAAACAAGGTCTGGACCTTTGGGGAACCCAAAATAACAACTTTACAAAGGTTAGGGATGAAGAACACACCTTGGGTTTTGTTAAAGAAAGGTGTGTAGGCTTGGAGATGGTGATTTGTGTAGCAAAATGAGTTCCAGAGGTGTTTCAAGGTGTGTGGGTGGCTTGGGAGCAGCTAGGGTTGTTCTAGAGGTGTTTGGGGAGCTAAGGGTTCTATTTATAGGTGTTTTGACCCGGACTCTGCTGTACACGCGATTAGCAATACATGTCACGCGATTAGGGGCCTAATCGCATGAAACATCAGGCGATTAGGTCCCAATCGCCTGATAGGTGTCCTACTCGCCCCATATATAGGCGATCAGGGGTCCTAATCGCCCCTGTGGTGCTGGAACGAGTTTTTGGCGCGTTAAACACTATTTTAACATATTTAAACACGTATTCACATACCGATAAGTCACATAATGATTTCAAACATATAATGCATGATAACTAATACGTTTACATCCGTTCACCAATTCCCGGGACTCGAGACTCGTGTGTGCATTAAACCCGGTGATTCCACGAATCACCAATCCTTGTACCCATGGATATGGACCGACTCCCGATGACCCCGCGGATCATCGTAACGACTCCCGATGATTCCCCCGAATCATCATACCGACTCGACTGACTCCGTTAAGTACGTAATATGCATGACTTGCTAAGGTAGACTTACTAGTTTAGTCAACGTTACTAACCTGAGTTTGCCGGGTGTCACATCATCCCCCTGTTGAAAGAATTTTCGTCTCGAAAATTGCCCAAGGCCCAAAAAGGAAGAGACGAAAGAGAAGAAAAATTTTTCCGGTTGCCACATCATCCCCCTGTTGAAAGGAATCTCGACCCGAGATTCATTCAGCTTCAGCAGAGACATGTCTTGATTCGAACGCGCGTTTAGGAAATAAATGGGGATACTTAGCCTTCATTTGATCTTCCCGTTCCCACGTGAACTCCGGTCCACGATCAGAGTTCCAACGGACTTTAACAATGCGGATTTTACTCCGGCGAAGGCTACGGATTTTATAGTCGAGAATTTCAACCGGTTCCTCCACGATGCGTAGACGATCATCCACCTTGATCTCTTCGAGAGGAACAACCAAAGATTCATCCGCCAAACACTTCTTCAAATTAGAAACATGGAAGACATTATGAACATTACTGAGTTCAGCTGGCAGATCAAGCCTGTATGCTACCGGTCCAATCCGTTCCAGAATTGCGAACGGTCCTACATACCGAGGATTCAATTTGCCCCGCTTTCCAAAACGTATAACGCCCTTCCACGGAGATACCTTTAACAAAACCCTGTCGCCAACCTCAAACTCCAAAGGCTTGCGACGACGATCGGCATAGCTCTTTTGACGGTCCCGAGCTGCTGCCAAGCGGTTACGGATTTGTACGATCTTCTCGGAAGTCTCGTACACAAGTTCCGGGCCGGTGAGTTGACTCTCACCCACCTCGGCCCAACAAAGAGGAGACCGGCATTTCCGCCCGTAAAGAGCCTCGAACGGAGCTGCCTTGATGCTAGAATGGTAACTGTTGTTGTAGGAGAATTCCACCAATGGTAGATGACTCTCCCACCCCTTGCCAAAATCGATCACACATGCCCGAAGCATGTCTTCTAGCGTTTGGATTGTCCGCTCACTTTGGCCGTCAGTTTGCGGATGATACGCTGTGCTCATGTCTAACTGAGTACCCAGAGCCTTATGCAAGGATTTCCAGAAGTTAGAGGCGAACCGAGGATCACGATCAGAAATAATAGAGACAGGCACCCCGTGCCGAGAAACCACTTCCTTGAGGTATAATCGTGCCAGACGCTCGAGGCCATCGGTATCTTTGATGGCGAGGAAGTGCGCAGACTTTGTCAACCTATCGACAATCACCCAGATCATGTTACAACCACTGGGCGATTTCGGGAGTTTGGTCACAAAGTCCATCGTAATCCGCTCCCACTTCCACTCAGGAATTTCAGGTTGTTGCAGAAGGCCGGATGGCTTTTGATATTCGACCTTGACCTTGGCACAGGTCAAGCACTTGCTCACGTACGAAGCCACGTCCGCCTTCATGTTCGGCCACCAATAAAGTATCTTTAGGTCTTGATACATCTTATCAGAGCCAGGGTGAATAGAGTACCGGGACTTGTGAGCTTCATCAAGAACAAGCTCCCGCAAGCCCCCAAATAAGGGAACCCAAATACGTTCAGCAAAATAGTGTAGGCCATCGGACCTGAGTTCAAGGTGGCTATCAGCACCATGCATGGTTTCAGCTTTAAGGTTTTCCTCCTTCAAAGCTTCTTGCTGCGCTGAACGGATTCGATCAGGTAAGCCGGAATGGATGGTGAGCTGAAGAGCTCGAACACGACGAGGTTTGGCCGTTTCCTTCCTGCTCAAGGCGTCTGCGACCACATTCGCCTTGCCGGGATGGTATTTAATAGCGCACTCGTAATCATTAAGAAGCTCGACCCAACGACGCTGTCTTATATTCAACACCTTCTGATCAAAGATATGCTGGAGGCTCTTGTGATCGGTGTAAATAGTGCATTTGGTACCGTACAAGTAATGCCTCCAAATCTTTAAAGCAAAGACCACCGCACCCAATTCCAGATCGTGGGTGGGGTAGTTTTTCTCATGAACTTTGAGCTGACGAGAAGCATAGGCGATGACCTTCTCGCGCTGCATCAGTACACAACCGAGACCCCGGATAGAAGCGTCACAATAAACCACAAAATCGTCCGTGCCCTCAGGCAAGGACAAGATAGGAGCGGAACAGAGTTTAGCCTTTAACATCTGGAAGGCCGACTCCTGCGAATCACCCCAGTCGAACTTTCTGTCCTTCTGGGTAAGCGAGGTGAGGGGTTGAGCGATCTTCGAAAATCCCTCGATAAAACGACGGTAATAACCTGCAAGGCCTAGGAATTGCCGCACCTCAGATGGCGTCTTTGGTGCTTCCCAGTCTTTAATGGCTTCAATCTTAGCTGGGTCAACGTGAATTCCTTTCTCATTAACAACATGACCAAGGAATTGGACTTCACGCAACCAGAAGCTACACTTAGAAAACTTGGCGTACAACTGTTCCCGCCTCAGGAGTTCCAAAACAAGACGCAAGTGTTCCTGGTGGTCCACCTCGTTCTTGGAATAGACTAGAATATCATCAATGAAGACAATCACGAACTTATCAAGATAAGGCTTACAAACACGGTTCATCAGATCCATAAAGATGGCAGGTGCATTGGTGAGACCAAAAGGCATGACCAGGAATTCAAAATGGCCATAGCGAGTTCGAAAGGCGGTCTTCGGAATGTCAGCTTCTTGAACCCTCAACTGATGGTACCCAGACCTCAAATCAATCTTCGAATAGAAACTAGAACCCTGAAGCTGGTCAAATAAGTCATCGATGCGAGGAAGAGGATAACGATTCTTGATGGTAACCTTGTTCAATTCCCGTAGTCGATACACATCCGTAGGCTTCCGTCCTTCTTCTTGACAAACAAAATAGGGGCTCCCCACGGGGACGAACTAGGTCGAATGAAACCCTTCTCTAACAGCTCCTGCAACTGGTTCGACAACTCCTGCATCTCGGGAGGTGCAAGACGATAAGGGGCACGAGCTATAGGGGCCGCACCTGGAGCGAGTTCAATACCAAATTCGACCTGACGATAAGGCGGAAGACCAGGTAAGTCTTCAGGAAATACATCGGGAATGTCACGGACAACAGGAATATCTTCAATCTTCTTCTCTTCTTCAGACGAAACCGAAACAAGTGCCAGAATGGCAGAATACCCCTTCCGAAGATACTTATAGGCTTTCATACACGAAATGATACTCAATGGGACCCCGCTCTTCTCACCGTGCACCAACAGAATTTCTCCATCAGGGAGGGGAAGTCGAATGACTTTATCAAAACAAACGATCTCAGCATGATACAGGGACAACCAATCCATACCCACGACAACATCGAAACTACCCAAGGACACCGGCATAAGATCAATAGGGAAGGAATAACCCGACAACTCAAGGTGACACTCCCTAAGGACGTGCGTCGCCTCGACTTTCTTACCATCAGCCAATTCTATCAAGTACTTAGCCTCTAAAGGTGTAGGTACCCTATCAAGCAATTGACTAAACCCAAGAGATATAAAACTCTTATCGGCACCGGAATCGAATAAAACCGTAGCATAGCGATTATCGAGAAGAAACGTACCAGTAACAGTGTCAGGATCTTGTCGAGCCCCGCTCGAACCAATCACGAAGGCGCGAGCATTCCTGCCTCCGCCCCCATTGTTTCCATTACCCGACCCGTTCTTCCCAGCCTCGCCCTGCTTCAACTTGGGGCATTCACGCTTGTAGTGACCAAGTTCACCACAATTGTAGCACCCCTGTTTGCCCTGATTTCCCTGGGGAGCAGTGACAGGAGGAGCCGGAGTAGGTGTAGCAGGCGGGTTTCGGTTACCCTGAAGATTAACCCTGCAATCCTTTGCCTGGTGCCCAAGCTTATGGCACCTGTGGCAACGGTTCCGGTCCTCGCAACGACCGTTGTGGTGAAATCCACACCGGTCACATTTCGGCAGTTTCCCAATATAACCCCCCGATTTTTGCTCAGACGACGATCCCCCAGTATCAGACTTCTTCACCTGCTGAGGCTGAGCCGAGCTCGAGCCTTTCCCCACGGCTTCCCACTTCCGCTTATTACTACCAGAAGCCTTCACAGCAGCGCCTCGAGGAGGCAAGACCCCTTCAGTCACCTTCATGTTGGTCAGCCTGTGAGCCGACCGAACCACCTCAGAATAAACAGTGAGATTACCCGCAACAACTAACCCTGCAATCTCCGGTACCAACCCAGCGACGTAATGCTCAATCCTTCGGTATTCGGGTGCGTGCAGATCGGGGCACAACACCGCCAACTCATTGTGCCTAGCAGTATAAGCTTCAATCTCGGACCCTACCATCTTATGATTCCAAACTTCATGCTCAAGCTTCTGGATTTCATCCCTCGGGCAGTACTCATTTTTCAGCAACTGAATGAACCCCGCCCAGGGCATAGCGTGGGCTTCCCCAATACCCATAGTCTGGGTGGTGGAGTTCCACCAAGTCAAAGCTTGACCCTCCAGGGTCGCAGAAGCATATTTCACCCGGTCGCCTTCCGGGCAGTTGCGCATCGAGAAAACAGATTCAATTTTCTCCAACCAGCGGAGCAGTCCCACTGCCCCTTCAGTGCCACTAAAGTTGTGGGGCTTGCAATCCATAAACTTTTTGTAGGAACACTGGGGTGGAGGAGGATTGACAGCACCACCTGGAACAGACACGCAGGTGAGAATCAAGAAAAGGTAAAGTACCCCAGAACAAGGTAGAATAGATGAGAATCGACGTACCACCCATAGCATTATGAGCGGCTTGGAATGCAGCCAGAGCAATATTCACGTGCTGCTGCGTCAGGTTATCCAACTCAGCTTGGGTCATATTAATGTTCCCGCGGCCACGGCCGCCAGCACGGCCGCCCCTGCGACCTCCACGAGCTCCCGACATCTTCTGTCACAACATGAAACAAAAGATTTAGGCTTGCCCGTGGTATAACCCATTAGGAATTTCAAGAAACTAGACCGAGCCCAGCTCGGGTCCATCCGTTCAAGCCCAAAGTCCGCCAGGGATCCCATGCATCACAGTTTATGATCTCGTGTGCACCCTACATGATAAACTGTTCCACATGGTCCTCCAGGCGCGCTTTAAGTTTAAAGTTCAAGTCACCGAACACTAGCGCCCAATCATGGTATTATCATAAGTATAAGTACAAGGTAATATGCATAAGAACGAGCGTGTTCATTAGGGCATAGAGGGGAGATGTCCAAATCCCTGGACAGATCTCAAGAATACGCCGAAGCTACCCCAATGTACACCACCGTCAAGGAAGTTCAATAGTATATCGTTCTCCGTCGGATCATAGTAAGGACGAGTCAAGAAATAGGATGATAAAGAGTAATTAGATGATGTAGCGTAGTAGACGATGACACCGACACCCCCGACAAGTCATATTGTTACCCACTTGCTAAGACTCGACTAATTGTGACCGTCTAGTGTGTGCGACTCAGTTATAGACTAGACTCTACATGCAGTCCTAGTTCACTATAACCGTTGGCTCTGATACCAATCTGTCACACCCTCAAATTCCACGTGCGGGGTTTTACCGCGAGGCGCGTGACACACCAGGATCTCAGTCAACGATCACAATAAACATACAACAAACATGCAATCATAATTATATTTAAAACCAAAATATCATGCTTTGAGCTGTAAACCAGCAGCGGAAGCATTCTTGTTTACAACCAAAAGACATATCATTGTTTACAAAACATTGTTTAATATGCTTCAAAATATTAGACGCTGTGCATGACTCCGTGCGCCTAGCCCGTTGACTGCTACCTTAGCGACCTGAGAAAACATGCCAAAAATGTCAACATATAATGCTGGTGAGTTCACAGGTTTTCTTTTATAAAAGTGTTGTCACAAGTTTACAAAGATCATTTCCGTTAATACTATGTCATAAGAACGTTAGCTAGACGTTAAGTGTTTTTACTACTACGGTTGGGAACCCATTACTAAACATGAACCAAAAGATGATACCAGCCCAGACGACTGGGCTACCGATGCCTCGGTAACCCGATAGGTAGAGACAATATGCACCCGCCCGGCCCCGCCGTCGAGTGGGGCTTGTGAGGCCCAATAGATCTATCCACATTTCCCCCGTTGTGCGTTCCAGCACATTCATGGTTTCCCCCTGGGACTTTCCATAAAAGCCGTATAGTAACATAAAGTGCCCATAGTATAACATGACCTTTAAATAGTTCGTACAAAGCATGTTTCTCCCCCCGAAAGCAAGACAGTAAAAGTGGGGCTGTGAAACTCACCTTGGATTGCGTTACTTGAAAACAGTTAAGTAATTATGTTATGATAGCCCCAAATAGCGGCGACCTATCATAAGATGTGTATAAGTATTGGACTAATAACCCGCAGGCTAACTAGTCCCCGAATGTCTAGACCGTGACCATAAACGTTTGAAAACACCTTTAACTGTTAAACTGACCGTGCCAGACAAGACCCGACATCCCATTGGTGACCCGACATTCCACGTGTTAGATGAATGCAAGACATCATGCAACATATGCAATTAAACACTTAATACGCGCAATAACTCACCTAGTCTCGCATAATGTCCGATTAACGCATAATCAGGTCCGAATACGTCTTACTAAGTCATTGGGTGTATCCCGGGGTTCCTAGCATGTTCCTAGGTGTCAAATCGTGTTCCGGGATGTCAAAACGCGTTCACGACAGCAGTACATGCGATTTGGAAAGTCACACGCGAGTAGGCTTCAGCCTACAGGCGATTAGGGGCCCAATCGCATGAAGTTCCAGGCGATTAGGGTCCTAATCGCCCCATATGTCTGCATAATCGCATAGCATCAGGCGATTAGGATTCCTAATCGCCTGCTGCTGCTGTGTAACGGATTTTCGCGCGTTAAACTCTCCAAATCAGATCCGAAACATGCAACAACACCCAATATCAAACCTTAATCATTTACCAACCCATTCCAAGCAAAAACCCCCAACATATCACTGATCTAACATATTCTAAGCAATTATTTCCTAAAATGGCAAAGTACTAGGTTTCACCAACCAACCTTATCTTTCCTTAAATGGAAACAATCAGATTTCAACCTCTACAAACTTGTAAATCATCAATCCTCTGATCTAACATCTTCCTAGTATGAATTCTAACAACATTGCATCAACAATCATACCATAATCATCCTAAATCTTCAAGAACATACAAATGGGTCAAAATACACATTTTCTTCAAAACACCACAATAATGGCTAAAACTCTAAGACAACCTTCCTAATATTCTCTACATAGCAGAAGTACAATCATATCTTGGAAACAATCATGTTATAATCACCAAGAAGACCAACATATGCATGTAAACTTCACATATAACAAGCATTAAGGTGTAGACTTGGTTTAGAACTCTTTTGAAAGGTTTTTAAAGACACAACTTAGTAAAACAAGGTCTGGACCTTTGGGGAACCCAAAATAACAACTTTACAAAGGTTAGGGATGAAGAACACACCTTGGGTTTTGTTAAAGAAAGGTGTGTAGGCTTGGAGATGGTGATTTGTGTAGCAAAATGAGTTCCAGAGGTGTTTCAAGGTGTGTGGGTGGCTTGGGAGCAGCTAGGGTTGTTCTAGAGGTGTTTGGGGAGCTAAGGGTTCTATTTATAGGTGTTTTGACCCGGACTCTGCTGTACACGCGATTAGCAATACATGTCACGCGATTAGGGGCCTAATCGCATGAAACATCAGGCGATTAGGTCCCAATCGCCTGATAGGTGTCCTACTCGCCCCATATATAGGCGATCAGGGGTCCTAATCGCCCCTGTGGTGCTGGAACGAGTTTTTGGCGCGTTAAACACTATTTTAACATATTTAAACACGTATTCACATACCGATAAGTCACATAATGATTTCAAACATATAATGCATGATAACTAATACGTTTACATCCGTTCACCAATTCCCGGGACTCGAGACTCGTGTGTGCATTAAACCCGGTGATTCCACGAATCACCAATCCTTGTACCCATGGATATGGACCGACTCCCGATGACCCAGCGGATCATCGTAACGACTCCCGATGATTCCCCCGAATCATCATACCGACTCGACTGACTCCGTTAAGTACGTAATATGCATGACTTGCTAAGGTAGACTTACTAGTTTAGTCAACGTTACTAACCTGAGTTTGCCGGGTGTCACATGTTTTCAATTACGAAGGTCATGTGTGGGGACGAGCTTTGGCGTACGGTTTCCATTTGTTAGAGTTCCATGTCTATACCTTCGTACTTACTAGGCAATGGTTATAAATCCGTTTTATACCAATGTACCTTCCTATATTTGAAGTCTCAATGCCGAATCCATCTCTTAGTTCCGTGTTCAAGGTATGTTCAACTACTACGTGTTTTAATAGGTGTATGTATTCTTTAATCGGGTCTTAATAAGTTGTGATTCTAACCATGTCCAAATTATTAGTCATAATGCTTAAATCTCCAAGAGTTCTATTCCGAGTCCACTACCTTTGTTTCATCCTTGTTATGTTTCAATGTCTTAGGTTGTAAATATATAACTTCAAGTCCTACGCCTTCATGTCCGCGTCAATAGTCTTAATGTTTAGATCGTTGTTCAATTCTCCAAGTATTTGGTAACAATGTCTCGAGGCTCTAAATGTTCTATGTTGATGCCGTAGTTGTCCGAGTCTATATATTTTATAATCCGAAGTTCCATCACCCATATTCGAGTGTCAAGTCGAGTCTTAGGTCTTATTATCCAAGTTCTTATCTTAGCGATCATTGTTCCAATTCCCCGAGTGTCGAGTCCCATTCGTATGTCTAAGTTTTCAAGGTATTGTGTGGCTCGACATATAAGTGTATATGTTTATACTTAATACGTGACGATTATATTCCAGCTCAAGTCTTGTGTCCTATTATCATGTTCGATCTTTAGTCTAGAGGTCTACGTTTAGAATATCCACTATTTTATATCATACACATGTATGTATTTAGGTTCGGTTTGTTAGTCAAGCTCGTCAAGTTCCGCACACAAGTTATAACTAATTAGTTTATAAATAAATATAATTATCGAGTCTTCGAGTTAGGTTATACCTCACGTCTCGGGCTATGGTTCGTGTTGACCGGGTCTGACCCGGTTGACTTCAGTTGACCGACGTTGACTGTTCAGTTGACTTTTGTTGACCACCGGTTTGACCAAGGTCCGACCCATCCTTTTGATTGTTTCTTTGACCACTCATAGTTTAGTTTCCAAATACACCCACTCATCTCCCCTGCTTATAATTGTAACCCAACGACATGAACCACCATCATCACTGACCCTAATAACCTTAACCCAAACCTTTATCCTTCATCAATAATCCTCCAGAACAACCCATAAAGACTTGTATACTTACTAGTCATCAGCTTAGCTCGTAATCGGAACCCTAGATCGATGTGCAGCCGTCGTCATCGTAGCCCCTGTACCGTCGCCGTCGTTGTCGCCTTCCTTATCCGGTAACATCACCACCAAGCTCCCCCTTCGCTTCCTTCTGTCTGTCTCTGTGTCTCCCTCCCACGCGTCTCTCTCTCCGACTTCTGTTCCATCTCGATCTCTGCGTCTCTATTTCTCTTGCTCTTCGATCTGACTTGGTAGGATGATGGTGGTGTGGGTGGCGTTGAGGATCCGACGGCCGGAGCTCCGCCATCAGCGGCGGCGGTGTAGGATCGATTTCGAGCTTAAATCTGATTTTGATGATTTAATAAAGATGAACACACACTAAATATTCAATAAAACCCACTAGATGATTTGCATAATATGATAATACAATGATAGCCCCCAAATCTCTAGATTGTGTGTTACCCCAAAACCCTAATCTAGCATTCTATTTATAGCCCAACCATAATTAGGCTAATTACACTTAGGTCCCTAGGGTTAACAAAATACTAAAACTCTCACTAAACAAGCAAACTATTTTTAAAGTAATAAATATATTTTGTCTAAACAAAATATATTTATTTATCCGTAGCGTCTTTCTCTATCATAACTTGAACTTTACTCGTCGATCTATTATCCAAATTTCTCGACTCGCCTTACGTGTTCACTACGACTCGTTCGACTTTGACTTTTGTTGACCGAACATTGACTTGTTGACTTTGACTTTGTTGATAACATTAGACTATCAATTTTAGACCCAACAATCTCCCCCTTAGTCTAATGTTATCAATCTCTTGTACCATCTTCAGAACCGTCAATCTCTATATACTTTGATCTTTAATCTGGAAAGCTTCAGTCTCAAATACAGTACCCAACAATACTCCCCCTAGACTGATGCTTTCCATATATTCTTTGCTGAAGGTGTTCTTGTCACTTTGTTCTTTGAGTACTCATATCCAACAATCTTTCCCTTTTTGCATGCATCATCTTTTGTTGATCAGGTACAAACTTTTCCAACTCTTTTTAGCTTGAGTGGTTATGAAGATGTAGGAGGAGGATTCCTAACTCGGTGTCTTCTGCAAACTTGAGGAAATAGGTGCTTTGGTATGGTATCTTGCTCAACTGATGATCGACCATCATTGCAGCAAGTAGTCCAAGAAACCTATCCACAATCACAAACACAACTCCGAATTTTCTTTAGACAAATTCAACATACAGACAAAACCGTATACATCTGTGGTGTGCAATTTGGTAAGTATCTCAAACGGCTTGAGACACAAATAATGTGACATGGAAGACTTAAAAACAACTATACACAAATAAAGATATTTTTTTTAATTTTAATCCTTTTTTTTTTAAAACAACCATCAACCTTCGAGATATAGAAGGGATCAGATATGGGATCACACTAACTTGAAAAGCCTAGCCACGTTTCAACTTTCATGAGGATAGCTACAACCCAAGAACGATTGTCGGTATGTTTGTCCTCTTAAGTCCATGCCTCTCGTCTTTCAACATACTTTTGGTGATGAGATTATCATGTTTTTGGTAATATTGATGAAAATTTCGTGGACCCCACTTGTGCTAGGTATAAGCCTACCAATCCTCAAGGTTTATCGAGATATAATGATGAGAGCTTCAGGTCTATGTTTCCATAAGCAGAGAAGATGATCATTATTTCAATCAGATGATGAGAGCTTCAGGTCTATGTTTCCATAAGCAGAGAAGTTGATCATCTGATTGTTGAGCTATTTATATATATTTGCACGTCACTAACATTGCGTGTCTTTTGGTGCTCACTTGATTTGTTGGCCCCGCATTGGTAGCCTGCACTCTTAGGTGTCTTTTGAATATATATGCACAAAATTTTCTGTGTCTTTTAATCTCTCAACCTATGTATGACCGGACTCAGCCTGTGCAAACCTAAAACACAGTGGGAATCCAGCTTTTCTTGTAGATTTATTACTATTCACCTTATAGCAGTTTACTCAACTTGAAGGCTGAACCTACCGACACATCATTAACTTGTAGTTGGAACGTCCTTCAGATCCTATTCATGTGCAGACATAAACAAGTTAGTTCCTATCATTTCCCATATAAGATCAGGATTATTTGCATTAATCACATCTCATGGCCGAGACTATATTTTCATACTCCCCCTAAACTTTAATTTTTGTACAACCCCTTTTTTTGTAATTAATTTTTTTTAAATAATATTTACAAAAAATAAAGTCTTCCACATCAGACACACATAAACATATATCAGCAAGAAAATGAGTGTGTGACAACGGTGTCAATTGTGCCATCAGGTTAGATACCATAACCAAACCTGTGAGATTTCCGCTCCAACCCTATTCTTGGAACAACCACTGTTACTAACCGTGTTACTAACAGTCCTCCATGGTAGTTCCTGCACTCATGAGTAAATTAATTAGAGAGTGGAACCCAGGCCATCGTGGTCCTGGTTTGTCCTTTTACATCAATGTAAGTAACTTCTTGAAACACCATACATTTTCCCTCATTAGTTTCTTGTTCAACTTTTGTTTTGATTTGCCAAACCTGTTTTAGTTCAAAAAATTTGTTTGTGAAAGATTTAATTTTTGAAACAATTTTTTGTTTAAAACCTGGAGGAATAGATTGTGGTTTTGATGCTTTGGTCCTTTTAATCTTTGAATCATGTGAAACCGGCTTCACATGTGGAGATCTTGATGGAATATGAGTCATCCTAACATTCAAAGATGTGTGCATTTTATCCTTTGATCCAAAGAAGCAATCCGCATTACCTTTTCCGCTTGGATTTTGTCGTTCTGGACATTGCTTGAGCACATGACCTTCTTTACCACACCTAAAGCAAGCCTTGAATGGCTTTTGATAATTTGTTGTCCTGTGTGAAGCAACTGGGGATGTAGGTTGTTTTGAGCTTGATTCGGCTTGTTGAGAAGCTTTGGGTTTTACAACACCTTTTGACTCTCTGATCTTTGACCCCGTGTGATTTCCATTCATCACTGATTCATCATCTGAAGTTGAGTAATCTTCTATAAACAGATCTTCTTCCAGTGAATCTTGATGGAGTTGATTTGTAGTGTCAACTCTATCATCAAGTTCTGACACTGAAGTTTCTGAGTCATTTGAGCTTTCCCATTCTCTGGATGAACAAAACTCCGAATCACTTTGTGAATCATCTTTGCATGATGTTGACGGAGTAAACTCTGGAATTTCTTCAGTTAAGAACTTTCCAAACCTGTTATTCTCAAGAGCGGGAACAAAAACAGGTGGAGCACAAACGGTTTTATCATCACAAAATGCAGATTTTAAATCAGCACATTCATGTACAATATCATCATGACAAACATCAGAACGTGAGATAGGTTTCTGCCTATCACAAACATTTACCACACCATTCGAATCAACATTAGATCTAGGTCCAGTACAACCATCCAAATTTAAGACGGTCTTAGTCTTTTCATTATTCCAAATAAACCAATTAACTGTTGAGTAACTGGCTTCTGGGTGACCCAACCCCAAAGTCTTTCCACCACAACTGTCATCATCTTCAACTCCTGCCTTTTGTGTCGCTTCTGCATTGCTTTTAATCATATTAGAGTTTGATTCAGGCGTGACACATTCTTTTTCGAAAAGATCATTTTTTGGATGTGGTTTTGGAATGGGTATATATTCACTTTTGCTCAAGGGTAAAAATAGAGATTTTACAATTCCCTTTTTATCCTTATACCCAATTCCATCTTTGACGAAAGATTTCCTTGAACAATCAAGGATATCTGTATGAGCATGTTTGCTTACATTCCATTTGTCCACAACAATTTGGAGATGATTTGTTTCATTTCTAGACATTTCTAGTTTTTCAGTTAAGTCATTTATTAAAAAATCTTTTCTGAGAACAAATTCTTTTAGAGTGTGCATTTCAGCTATTGTTGCATTTAACTTTCGCTGATATGCTAACTCATTTTCTTTCATTTCAGTGTTAATTTTTCGGATGTCATCCATCTCTCTTAAAATTCTCCTATTGTGGGACAAACAGTAAGCGACGGCTGTAACACACCTTGGTGAGCACAGCTTTGATTTTATTTCAAGTGGAATACTTACCAGGTCTCTCTCCTCAATCTTCTTCTGCATGCTCTGCGGTGGTTGATCAGCCTTGCTTCTGGAAGTCTTCTCAGCAACTAAAGCTTCCTCGGCAGCAGCCTCCTTTCCTTTGTTTTCACTCAACACACTTTTTAGACCAGCCTTCTCCATCCCTTCTCCTTTTGGTATCTCCGCTGATGACCCTTCCAAGGAGCTCACACCAAGTGTTGATTTTGTGCAGATCTTTTCCATCAGTGCCTTGTTGTTGTCGACTTCTGCAATCGTAACTTCTTCACCCCAGTCACAATCCTCCCCAAATGCCTTTGGTGCTTGTGTTTCAGCAGTCTCATTTTCATCTGTTACTACCACAGATCCTTTTGTAGGCTTGATCTCATTTCTAGAATTTGTTGAAGAACTATTAACATTTTCAGCTGAAATAGAGGATGGAGTGGAGCTTTTCGCACTAACAGGAGCAGTGAAAGCCATGTTTTTAGACATTGATGTTGGTGGACTTGATAATGGAATGTAACCGACTTGATTCATCTCACCCTTTGTGACATCATTTTCATACGACTTTAAGGTATTTATCACATCTGACAAAGTCATTGGAAAAATCATAAAGTCCTTCTTGACCGTCATGAATTTCAAGCTCCATTCCTTTGGGAGTGAATTGAACAACTTCTTGATTGAATTGCGGTTGTTAACAGGAATCCCGACCTTCTTCATCTTTGTGAGCATATTCATGAAACGATCGACGTGACTGCTTAAACTTTCACCACGAATGCTTCCAAACATGTCATACTCCTTTTGAACCATGTATTGTCTTTTCTTAATCATGTTCTGATTTCCTTCATAGTAGTCACACAAGGCATACCACAGAGACTGAGCAGTGGTATACTCTTCGAACATGCTAAAAACATCATTCGACAGAGCCATGGTAAGAGCATCGTAAGCTTTGTGATCACGTTGAACTAATTGCTTGTCAAGTTCTGTGAACGTTGACGGATCATCATTGTACACCTCACCAGCATTAGTGGTTCTCATTGGGATATGGGGTCCAAGTTGAATAGAAGTCCACTGAGTGTGATCATTAACAAAATAAAATGCTTTCATCCTATTTTTCCAAGTCCCAAAGTCTTGAGCACCCTTCAATTTTGGTGGAGGTATGGTTGCGGTTCCGGTTTCAAGTTCTGCTTGTGTTCTTGGTGTCATGTAGCTTAGAGACATTTTTTTTTAATCAAAACAATTTTTTTTTTTTAACTGCGTAGAACTTGGTTCGGATCTCACTAAAAAAATCACCCGAATTGACTCTTTCCTTTGTATATCACAAATTTGAAAATGAGTAGGCCCCAAACAAATTCTTAAACACCCGGTCCAATTTGAACTTGTAACAAATTTTGTTGAACCAAATCAATTTGTACGAGGCTCAAAATTTTTTATACTTTTGATACCATGCCCGTTCAACAAAAATTCCAAGTTACCATATCTCGACTGATATTAGAAATCCGTTTACTACACACTTAAAATTCAAGATATGGAAATCTAAAATTATTATTACCGCTTTTTTTTTTAATCAATAGAATAGACCCAAATAGTTTCTTAAACACCCGGCCCAATCAACCTTTCTTAACTTCAAATGTTAGTCCAGTGTAGACACAAACGAAGACCACAACCCCCTTTTCTTGTTATAATACTATGAAAATATGTCAATGAAAGTGTCAATAAAAAAAAATTAAATCATGAAAGTATTTGTTTGACTAATTCTTTTGGAAAAACATCAAATTCGATTCAAACTTAAAAAGCAACGAATGTTCATTTGACTTTTAATGAACTTGGCTTAGAAAATTCCCACTAGAAATTACTTAGGATTCAAATGAAATTGTTGTCCAGACCCACTCAAATTAGTAAACTACCATGATCCATGGCCCATGGGTCAACGACTGAACTATCCAATATTGGCCCAAATTAAATTAAGCGTTTTTTTTTACTCATACCAACAAGTCAGGGAATGTCAATTTCAAATTTTGTTAGATTCCCAAGATTGCTTGCTGCTCTTTTACGCCACCTAATTTACTTTCCCAAGTAAAGCAACCAACTTTCTTTCAATCTAAAACTCTCTCTCTCTCTCTCTCTCCTTTCAAAAGGCAACAGCCACAAAACTTCTAAAAATCAATTAAAACATCACGATTTTGTACATCAGTGGCTGGAATGGTGATGATTTGAAGGTGTACGGTGTAAGGAGTTTGTGTTAGTGGAGGTCACTCTGTCACATGTTGTTGTTCGAGGTAGGGATAGCAGTGATAGAGGTTTTCAAGTGGCGGTGACGATTTCGTAAAGTTGGTGGTGGGGTCCGGTGAATGGGGGCGGCAATGTTGTGAAAGAAACGGCTGATTAAAGGTGCGTTTGTGGGTGGTTTTGGAGTGACAAATACGGTGGTGGTGGTGCGGTGCTTGGTGATAGGAGTGATGGGGTGAATGATGTATGCACAGAACAAACCAAAGACCTAACAATCTGATCCTTTTCTACTCTTCTTTTTTTTTTTTAATTAAGTACGCAGGCAAAAAAAAAACGGACGCCGAAATAAGTACTCAGGGAATAAAACACCGTGACAAAGTCGCAAAAGACTAAGTCACTGACCCCAAAGTCGCCTTTGGTAAGTACGCTGGAAATAAAGTCACCGGAAAAAGTTGCCGGAAAATTTAAGGACGCCGGAAAATTAAATACGCAGCAAATACACACTTAAGAACAGATACGCTTAAATCTATTTAAAAACTCCAAAAAGATGCTGAAAAACCTTCTAATCTAAAAAAAACACCTCTAAATGATCTACAAACCCACTTTAAATCTCTGTAATAATACCGTTATCAATCTTTAATGAACAAACAGTTATTTTAAACCATTTTAGATCCAGATTTGAAGAAAAAATATATATAAAAGTGAAACCCAAAAACTTCAAAACTTTTATAAAACTTCAACAAAAAAAAAAAATCAGATTCAAATATGAATTTGGAGATGGTTAAATCCCAAATTCTAGTACCAAGCTCTGATACCAAATTGTAGGATCGATTTCGAGCTTAAATCTGATTTTGATGATTACACACTAAATATTCAATAAAACCCACTAGATGATTTGCATAATATGATAATACAATGATAGCCCCCAAATCTCTAGATTGTGTGTTACCCCAAAACCCTAATCTAGCATTCTATTTATAGCCCAACCATAATTAGGCTAATTACACTTAGGTCCCTAGGGTTAACAAAATACTAAAACTCTCACTAAACAAGCAAACTATTTTTAAAGTAATAAATATATTTTGTCTAAACAAAATACTAAAACTCTCACTAAACAAGCAAACTGTTCAGTTGACTTTTGTTGACCACCGGTTTGACCAAGGTCCGACCCATCCTTTTGATTGTTTCTTTGACCACTCATAGTTTAGTTTCCAAATACACCCACTCATCTCCCCTGCTTATAATTGTAACCCAACGACATGAACCACCATCATCACTGACCCTAATAACCTTAACCCAAACCTTTATCCTTCATCAATAATCCTCCAGAACAACCCATAAAGACTTGTATACTTACTAGTCATCAGCTTAGCTCGTAATCGGAACCCTAGATCGATGTGCAGCCGTCGTCATCGTAGCCCCTGTACCGTCGCCGTCGCTGTCGCCTTCCTTATCCGGTAACATCACCACCAAGCTCCCCCTTCGCTTCCTTCTGTCTGTCTCTGTGTCTCCCTCCCACGCGTCTCTCTCTCCGACTTCTGTTCCATCTCGATCTCTGCGTCTCTATTTCTCTTGCTCTTCGATCTGACTTGGTAGGATGATGGTGGTGTGGGTGGCGTTGAGGATCCGACGGCCGGAGCTCCGCCATCAGCGGCGGCGGGAGCCTCCGGCTCCTACTCCTTCTATACTCCTCTGCTTCTCTCTCTCTATTAGTATATGTATGTGTGTATATCATGTGTGGTTGGGTGTGTAGGTAGATTTTATAATAGGTGGGTGTGTGTGTGTCAAAGTTTTAGGTGGGGCACATGGCACCTTAAAATGGTGCCATGTGTCCCACATGGTGAGTAATCAAGGGTCGGTTCGGGTTTGTTACGTATATTAGTTCGGTCTCGTAACGTATATTTTCTAATAATATTTTATACATTACGGTTCGGTTTTTAGTTTCGCATAATAACGTACTACTTATTATTCCATTTCGATGGTCTATTCGTCATATGTAGTAATAATTTTGTAAAAAAAAAATTCGGGTCCACTCTGGGTTGTTACATTCTCCCCCCCTTATTAGAATTCCGTCCGCGGAATTAATTTTTGTGCTTTCTCTGGTTGTACATACAGTACATTTCATTCTCAGATTTGGTGTTTGGGTTTATGTGCTTGTGTGTACGTATTCTTTTCATAAATCAAATCGTGGTTATAGTGTTTCCATACCAAATCCCACAATATGTTCTATCGTTCCAGACTCCACACATCAATTGCTACAAATTTCTCCTCCCGAATCTTAATGCCTAAGCTCGTATTTTCCGGTAATTAATGTTCAATAAGTCCAAGTTATTAGGAGTACCAGACCTTATGTGTACAAGTGTATCCCAAGAGTTATTATGTTTGATTGGTTTAATCTAGTTTGCGTCTTAGTTTCCAAATCTCCAAAATTCCATGTTTATGTATCATACCTCAAGCGTCCAAGCTTGTCTATTCAGTGTTCTGGGTGTACATTAGTCGTCAAAAGGTTGAATATCGATCTTATAAGTTCTAAGTTGACGTCCAAGCATTGCTACCTTCATCTAGTTCCAGTTTGTATACATAGGTACTAACGAATATATACATATATTTTCCATTGTCAAATTTTTGGTGTTGATGCAATGATTACAAAGTCGTTAAGACCTTTTCTATTCCAAAGGGGTGGTAGAATTTCATCGAACTTATCCTTAGACTATTGGAAATTGGACACAATGTCCCGAGTGTAGATTTACAGTGAATGGGTTATCAATTGACATTTTAGGTTTCATTCTTGGTTAAATTTCCAGTTCCATTTTCGATGCACCGTAGGTGTTTATATATAGGGTGTACCGCAGCCAACCCACCACACCTTTGGTAACCTCAAAATTGTACTAGAAATTTCAGTTATTACGGTTTGTTTTTGGTTTGATTTTTAGTCTTGTTTTTGATGTATCATTGGTGTTTATATATAGGGTGTACCGCAGCTAACCCACCACACCAATGACACCCCATAAACGTACTGAAAATCTCTCCAAAAACTTGATAGAAAGCGTTCTTGAGAAGTCCTATGTATGTTCCAAGAGTTACTAGTCTTTAATAACATTATTTTGAGTAAGTAAAGCACTAAAATATGGTGTCGTGATCTTAAAACATGTCACTCTCATCCGTATTTATTCCTAATACTTTGGTTAACTCTAGCTATATTGTCTGAACAATAGTTGTATTCTTACGCCTTTAAAGCTTTCTATGGTATATTGTGTAGGATATGATGACAAGTTGTCGAAAAACATCGGTTGTCGAAAAACACCAAAAGGTTAAACTCTAAACACAATATCTTACTCTTAATCTAGATAAAGGTGTACTATATTCCTTCGGTATCTTAAACCTTAGCTTCTGGTATGGTCGAATTTCCATCTATGAATATTTCTCCTACTGAACTTTGACTAAGTCCTTTTATTATTGTCAACTATCTCTTATAATCATTATCACGATCGTATACGCTCCCCCGTTAGAGCCTACCTATATAATTCTACAGGTTTCATACTGATAACTCGTTTCCACAATGGCATGTTACGGTACTAATCCAAAGGTTTCGACACTAATCCAAAGACATCATGGCATTAAAGTGACGGATTAGATGTTAAATCTTAAGAATACCTCTATTAGTGTACAATCCAGGTCGAGAAGGATTGGTTGTTCATGGTGATTAATGCATCCTTGTATCTGGGTTACTGACTTTTCGAATGATGTTCTAGGAATATTCTCTAGAACCGGTTTTGTGATTACAATTTAAGACACTCTACTTGACTTAATTCTAGGAAGGTCGGTACAAATCAAGTTTAAATAAAAGAATCTACTAAACAATGGTTAAACTTGCAAATTTTTGGTCTGAGTAAATCGAAAGATGTAAGCAAGTGATTCTATGATTTTAAACGCATGATCTATATAAACGAGGACACCCTTATATAAGATAGACAGTAGATATTGGTTAAAAGTAAAACTTATCGGATTGAGGGCATCTATTCACTTGGTTGATCAAGTTTCTCCTTGGTAATTTGAATTTCTTTCCAGATATAGCACTAAGTTTTGGTTAGGTACCTGGTTCTCATGGTTAGTTCAAAACATGTTCATAAAAATTATTCATAATAATAACGTTTTTTTTTTTTTTTTTTTTTTTATAGTTGCATGGTACACATATATAGGTTAAGAGGAAAAATATCACAACAGTCAGGGGTGTGTTCATATATGTTCTATCAAAATACGCCAAGTCGTACTAAGAATAATGAATTCGAATCCTAACCTGGTCACACAAAAACATATAACAGGCTTGTTACGACTCTAAGGTAGTTTATTTTATCTCAAAAGTTTATGATCGACATGGTCAACACCTAAAATTTCGGCGACTTCTCGGATTTCTTAGAACTTTTTCGTGCCTGTAAATTCACAATTACATGACGTCAAGTGTAATTGTCAATTTACCTCACAAAATTATTCTAGTAATCTCCGTTGTAGTCATAAATTTTAGGTGTCAGACAATGTTCGTATATTGGTTTAACTGGTTCTAATTCCGTATAAGCATTCTGGCGTGTTCAGGTACTCAAGGTTCAACTTATTTTGCGGCTACTTTGGTTGATCTTAGGTATTTCCTTGGTATTTCTTGACTAGATAGTTCTCAAGTCTTAGCTACGATCTATCGGTCGTAGTCTAGGAATTTCCTGTAAGGAAAATCCTAGTGTGCTACAACCGCTGCTCTGATACCAACTGTCACAACCCGACCAACGTGGGCCTGGTCGAAATACAGATTGGTACCAAACTTGCACAGCGGAAGTAACAATTATTATATTAAAGGTTTTAAATACAATTTCTAGTTCCAAATATATAAATACAATACTTAATGAATGGTTCAAAGGTATGCAAAGACGAAGCGCAGCGGTCGTCGAAGCAGTTGATGATGTGTAATCCTCAAATCCATCCAATCTCTAGCCGTGCTTAGCTCTATACGCTCTATCCTGCAACAAATATAGTATACCTCGCCTTCGCCATCCATACATGAGTTGTACCTGAACACATGCTTAAAAATAGTTTTGGGTCAACAAATATGTTGGTGAGTCCGTGGGTGCGTTAAACTGGTTTTAAAATAAGTTTATCGTCAAAATCCGGTTTATAAGTTTACATGGTTTTCTACAAAATAGTTTATAATTCCAAAACAGGTTTACAAGTTAACACAGTTTAACATATGGTTGCACTGGTGATGTACAAGCCACACCTCAAACCTGTACGCTGAATCCATCTACTCCCATTATGGATTCCCATGGCAAAATACGTGTCACAAACCTCAGTGGAGGGTTCCCCGGGTTTCCGGGTCCACTGTGTGTGGGGGTTTCCCCAAGTAGTACTACCCACATATTAAGTGGCCCAATCTCCCGTTGGGTTAATGAGTGTGAAGGTTTGGTAATCGGGAGCACACCTTGTCACATCAATGGTTTATCATACCGGTTTTACACTGAAAGCATATGTTCACCCCAAAACAGTTTAAAAAACAGAAAAAGAGGGGATGGTTCACGAGACTCACCTGGATGCAATACGGTAGTATAATATAAGAATAAGTGTCTGTCCTCGCGTCCTCGTATCTTCCTGTGTGAATCCTAAGTTAATAATATTATCAGTCCTTGTTTTCAATTACGAAGGTCATGTGTGGGGACGAGCTTTGGCGTACGGTTTCCATTTGTTAGAGTTCCATGTCTATACCTTCGTACTTACTAGGCAATGGTTATAAATCCGTTTTATACCAATGTACCTTCCTATATTTGAAGTCTCAATGCCGAATCCATCTCTTAGTTCCGTGTTCAAGGTATGTTCAACTACTACGTGTTTTAATAGGTGTATGTATTCTTTAATCGGGTCTTAATAAGTTGTGATTCTAACCATGTCCAAATTATTAGTCATAATGCTTAAATCTCCAAGAGTTCTATTCCGAGTCCACTACCTTTGTTTCATCCTTGTTATGTTTCAATGTCTTAGGTTGTAAATATATAACTTCAAGTCCTACGCCTTCATGTCCGCGTCAATAGTCTTAATGTTTAGATCGTTGTTCAATTCTCCAAGTATTTGGTAACAATGTCTCGAGGCTCTAAATGTTCTATGTTGATGCCGTAGTTGTCCGAGTCTATATATTTTATAATCCGAAGTTCCATCACCCATATTCGAGTGTCAAGTCGAGTCTTAGGTCTTATTATCCAAGTTCTTATCTTAGCGATCATTGTTCCAATTCCCCGAGTGTCGAGTCCCATTCGTATGTCTAAGTTTTCAAGGTATTGTGTGGCTCGACATATAAGTGTATATGTTTATACTTAATACGTGACGATTATATTCCAGCTCAAGTCTTGTGTCCTATTATCATGTTCGATCTTTAGTCTAGAGGTCTACGTTTAGAATATCCACTATTTTATATCATACACATGTATGTATTTAGGTTCGGTTTGTTAGTCAAGCTCGTCAAGTTCCGCACACAAGTTATAACTAATTAGTTTATAAATAAATATAATTATCGAGTCTTCGAGTTAGGTTATACCTCACGTCTCGGGCTATGGTTCGTGTTGACCGGGTCTGACCCGGTTGACTTCAGTTGACCGACGTTGACTGTTCAGTTGACTTTTGTTGACCACCGGTTTGACCAAGGTCCGACCCATCCTTTTGATTGTTTCTTTGACCACTCATAGTTTAGTTTCCAAATACACCCACTCATCTCCCCTGCTTATAATTGTAACCCAACGACATGAACCACCATCATCACTGACCCTAATAACCTTAACCCAAACCTTTATCCTTCATCAATAATCCTCCAGAACAACCCATAAAGACTTGTATACTTACTAGTCATCAGCTTAGCTCGTAATCGGAACCCTAGATCGATGTGCAGCCGTCGTCATCGTAGCCCCTGTACCGTCGCCGTCGCTGTCGCCTTCCTTATCCGGTAACATCACCACCAAGCTCCCCCTTCGCTTCCTTCTGTCTGTCTCTGTGTCTCCCTCCCACGCGTCTCTCTCTCCGACTTCTGTTCCATCTCGATCTCTGCGTCTCTATTTCTCTTGCTCTTCGATCTGACTTGGTAGGATGATGGTGGTGTGGGTGGCGTTGAGGATCCGACGGCCGGAGCTCCGCCATCAGCGGCGGCGGGAGCCTCCGGCTCCTACTCCTTCTATACTCCTCTGCTTCTCTCTCTCTATTAGTATATGTATGTGTGTATATCATGTGTGGTTGGGTGTGTAGGTAGATTTTATAATAGGTGGGTGTGTGTGTGTCAAAGTTTTAGGTGGGGCACATGGCACCTTAAAATGGTGCCATGTGTCCCACATGGTGAGTAATCAAGGGTCGGTTCGGGTTTGTTACGTATATTAGTTCGGTCTCGTAACGTATATTTTCTAATAATATTTTATACATTACGGTTCGGTTTTTAGTTTCGCATAATAACGTACTACTTATTATTCCATTTCGATGGTCTATTCGTCATATGTAGTAATAATTTTGTAAAAAAAAAAAAATTCGGGTCCACTCTGGGTTGTTACACCATGGATGTAGGATACAGGTGCTTCCAATCACACTAACAACAACAACAACCAAATGCATGTTCTTTCTGAATATGGTGGCCCAGATGAGATTGTTTTAGGTGACGGTAAAACCCTTCTGATCACACACATTGGTAAAACAACCATTCACACCAACTCATGACCACTTTTCTTAAACGATGTCTTAATCGTTCCATCTCTTCGCAATAATCTTATTTCTGTTGCAAAACTTAGTTGTACTAATCAAGTTTCTGTTGAATTTTTTCCATATCATTTCTTGGTTAAGGATCTACGCACGGGGGCGCATCTCATGCGGGGCGTGAACGTCAATGACGTTTACTACGGACCAACCACACTCTCTCCTCAAATCAATGCAGCAACAACAAGATCTCTACTTGCGTGGCACCATATCCTTGGACATCCTTTGTTTCTAGTCTTCAAGTCCTTAATTTCTAAATTAAGATTTAATGGTAATAAAGTGTCACCTGAGTCTTTTCATTGCAAATCTTTTTCGTTAAATAAAAGCCACAAAATTCCTTTTGATAAAAACTCATTTGTTGCAAATAAAACCGTTGCAACTCGTTTACTCAGATGTATAGGGTCCAGTCCAAACATCCATTGACGGATTCAAGTACTATGTCATATTTGTCGATTATTTTTCTAAATACATTTGGTTATATCCGATAAAAAGAAAATCCGACGTCTCCATCCTTTTTCCACAATTCAAATCGGTAGTGGAAAAAAATTTTCAAACACCTCTTATCTCTCTATTTACCGACAATGGTGGTGAATACATTGGTCTTAAACCATTTCTCACAACTCATGGAATTTCTCACTGCACCACACCCCCTCATACACCAGAACAAAATGGGGGGGGCCGAACGTCATCATCGACACGTTGTTGAAACGAGCCTTGCCCTCCTCCACTATGCTCAACTCCCATCACAATTTTGGTCACATGCCTTTCAAGCTGCCACTTATCTTATCAACCGTCTACCCACCACCATCCTGAACAACAAATCACCTTGTGACATGTTATTCAATGTTGCTCCCACCTACTCCAAACTAAAACCGTTTGGATGTATTTGCTATCCTTGGCTCCGTCCATACAACACCTCCAAGTTACAATCTCGCTCTGCATCATGTATCTTTCTTCGATACTCCTCTTCCAGATTAGCATACAAATGCTTTGATCCAGCCACCAACAAGCTATATCACTCTAGCCATGTTGAATTCATACCACACATCTTCCCATCCCAGACCAATAATTCCGTCTCTCCCACTGTCACCTATGAATCATTTCTTCACAACATACCAAATCCTCCAAAGCCTTCACACCCTACACAACCTCCCATCGATCCCACGCCCCAACCCATACCTCCTACACACCCCTCTCCTGACCCTACACAACCTTCTCTTGCACCTACACAGCAATTGCCTGATACTACACAGCACTCGCCTGACCCTACACAGCCTTCTACTACACCTATACAACATTCCCCTAACCCTACACAACTCTTGTCCTCTACACAGTCCTCATCTCCTACACAATCCTTCACTCCTACACAACCTAATTCACCTACAGCCTTCTAATGACTCTACCACCTCCTCATCTCAAACTCCTCCAACTAACCCCTCTCCTACCACCTCTACTCTCCCACAATGGTCTTGCAATCCTAACCCAAAATATTACAATTCCAACTCTACCACACTTCACCCAGTTCCTACATCCATTGAGCCCTCTACTCACATCCAAGGGATGAAAGATCCACAATGGCGACAAGCAATGGATCTTGAATACAACGCTCTTCTTCAAAACCATACGTGGGAGCTTGTCCCTCATACTACCCAAAATCAAATCGGATGCAAGTGGGTATTCCGAACCAAACGAAAACCCGATGGAACTATTGATAAATTTAAAGCACGTCTAGTCGCAAAAGGGTTCCATCAACAGTACGGTAAGAACTATTTTGATACCTTTAGTCCGGTAACGAAACCTGTCACCATCCGTATTATTCTTTCCATCGCACTCTCGCGAGGGTGGTCGTTACGCTAACTAGACGTCAATAATGCATTTCTTCATGGCACCTTACATGAGGATGTATACATGATTCAACCACCTGGATTTGCAAATTCGGCGTTTCCTAATCACATTTGCAAACTCAAGAAATCTCTCTATGGCCTTAAACAAGCCCTGTGGACTTGGTACAATGAATTAATCGCCTTCCTCATTGGCTTCGATTTTAAAAAATGTCTCTCTGATGCGTCTCGTTTTGTCTACAACACAAATGGTAACACTTGCTACCTACTCGCTTACGTTGACAACATTGTCCTCACTGGAAACAATAATCCATTCATGGACATCTTTGTTCAAGCCCTAAGCAAAAAAATTCCGATCAAAGACTTTGGTCATCTACATCACTTCCTAGGAATCGAAGTCATTCTAACTCCTCTTAGTCCATTCCTCTCCCAACACATGGACATTCAGGACATCTTAACCACATTCAAAATGGATGCTGCCAAAGAGGCCCTCACCCCATAAGTGTCTCTGATCCGCTTATTACCTCGGATGCCTCTCCACCCGTTGACCAAACTCCTTACCGCAAACTTGTTGGCACACTTCAATGCCTTACCTTCACCCGCCCTGATATCTCTTTCGCTGTCAACAAACTCTCCCAATATATGCACCACCCAAAACAGTCACACTGGCAAGCTCTCAAACGGGTTCTCCGCTATTTGAAAGGAACATTGCACCATGGTTTATTGTTAAATAAATAGTCCTCACTTGATTTACATGTTGTCTCAGATTCTGATTGGGGAGGCATACATGAAGAGGAAGATCTACTACAGGTTATATATTATATCTTGGATCCAACATCATCTCCTAGCGTTCATCAAGACAAAAAACGGTCTCACGCTCATCCACTGAAGCAGAATACAAAGCACTAGCAAACGCCGCAACTAAAATCTCATGGGTTAAAAATCTTCTCCAAGAACTCGGTCTTCGCACGGCACGTACACCATCTCTTTTCTGTGACAACACCGGTGCCACCTACCTTTGTGCCAACCCGATGTACCATTCCCGCATGAAACATGTGGCCCTCGACTACCACTTTGTTCGTGAGCAAGTCAATGCCGGTCACGTAAAGGTCTTTCACATTAGTTCAAAGGATCAACTAGCTGATGTCCTCACCAAACCACTTCCACGATCATCGTTTCTTTCCTTTCGCTCCAAGATTGGCATATCCAATAGATCCTCCATCTTGCGGGGGCGTATTAACACAAATCCATAGTCAATATTCAATCCCATATGATTAGCAAGTCCACAGTCAAAGAGTTATCTTTATGCCTTTGTAATTATTTAGTCATAGTCAATAGTCTAGTTAATAGTCTTACTAGAATCAAGCCATTATATTAATGTTGTAACCATTATATAATCTTCTATGAATAATGAGAATAGTACATTTGATCCAATTCACTCTATTTCCTATTAGTCTATAAATACACCTTCCACGAAATGGTTGAGTAATCTTGTTGTCTTATCACGTCGATTATTAGCGCCGTTTTAATCTATGAATTCTTAAACAAAGGATTTGGTTCAAACCTTGAGTGATATGTGTGTCAGTGGTGAAGTATTTAAATTCCTAACACCACCAATTCTTCTAACCCTTTAACACTTTTAGAAAACTTTTCACATAGACCAAGCCTAAATAAAGACCTTTCATATTAATACATGGACGTTTCTTTGTGTTTTAGGCTTGAAAGACCGATAATTCGCACTAAGCTTGTATTGTTATAAATTGATGCTATTAGAGATGGACAACTCGTATTTTTTTCCCACACTGACGGTCGGCTAAAATGCCAGAACGTAAATCGTATAAAACCTAGTTTCATAGATGCCTCGTTAGTAATCCATCAATTATCTTCGCCCTTCCGAGATTAGGGTGTTCATCAGTAATCTGTTAGTAATTAGAGACATGTTGCCTGCGACCCTATTCAATTGGACAATTGCCTTATTTCCTTTTTGTTTACCTTCTTAATGTTTTCGTTCAATAATCATATCGGATCCATTCAGTAACCAAAATAAAACGAAGAACAGGTGTAATTATCAAAAAAAAAAAAAAAAAGATATTAACCTCAAACCAATCACCATTTTGGAAAAAGAAAAAAACAAATCAACAAACTAAATACAATATATAGTATGTAAACATAGAAACTAGCTATGAGAGGAAATGGATCAAATAGACAACTAGTACTCAAATTGCACCACTAATGTTTCAAGAGAATAAATATTCAAATCTACTTCATAACAAATTGGCATAGTTGTTCACATATATTTAAAAAGCCACCAAGAACAACACCCAAACATTAAAAAAAGAAAAACAACAGCAACTTAAATATATAAAAAAATTCAATAACTAGATATATAAAACCGGCAGGTTTTGCTTTGAAGTTTTATGTTTTCCGGTTTTTCTATCTTTTTCACTGATCAAATCTTCACTTTCTTTTGATCTTTGGCAATGCTGCTTCTTTCATCTCAAGCATTGCGTCTTCCAAACATTTGGCTAAAACTTCAGGGTCATGTACAAGATCCTTAGCCACCAGGATCTGCATGTAGGCTGTTCCTGCATAGCTCACCATGTGCATTGTAATCGCCTATATAGAAAATGAAAAAGTTTACACAAATTTCTAGAAGGTTCTGTTGGAGATGTTGCCTTCAGCCCACGTATAGGCCCGGCCCAGTTTGTTTAACTTGTTGAGCAAGATTAGCAAAGGGTGTAACCCTAATTTAGGCCTATAAATACTCTCTTGTACTTGTAATATTTGTATCACTCAATAAAACAATACCCCAGTTGCCCCCGTGGACGTAGGTCAGCTTAGACCGAACCACGTAAATCTTGTGTTCGTGTGTGCGTGTGTGTTCTACGATCCTAACAACTGGTATCAGAGCTCAGGCTCTAGATCGATCAGAAAGAACACATACCAGACAACCTTCACCCGCCACCTACCACCCACCTCAGCCGCCGCCGCCGCCACCTCAGCCAACCACTCCCCACCGACGCCGCAATCCCTTTGTTTGGTTAAGTTTTTTTTTGCTCGTCAACCCAACCCACCAGCCGCAACCCTAACTGTGTTTTAGGGTTACGACCACCGACTGAAAACACCCACCGCAAGCCGCAACTCCTGCACCCGTTTAGGGTTTTGATCAACAAGTTCCAGCCACTGCAATCTTCAAGTCGTGTTGTTTGCTGAAGTGAAACCAAACCAGTAGTAGGGTTTGTTTTATTGCTGGTGTGTGTCTGAGCAGAGAGAGGTCAGAATTGGGTAATTGTTTTTAGTTTATTGTTGGTGTAAGAAGAGGGAAAGATAAGATTTTTGGGTGGAGAAGATTTGTGCAAAAGAAAGAACAGAAAGCTTTTAGCCTTGTTGTCTTGCACAAAGGGATAGTAATATAATATCATTTGTGGAGTTTGACTTTTTTGGTCAAAGGAAGTGATATTTTATTATTAGGCTAGTTTCCTAGATATTTAGACAAGGGATAATGTCTGAAGAAGGAAAAGTCAAGGTAGAGAAATTTGATGGGAAGAATTTTGGTTGGTGGAAGATGCAAATCAAGGATTTGCTTATACAGAAGGAGTTAGATGCTGCACTAGACCCTCCCCCTGAGACCATAACGAAAGAATGGGCGAATCTTGACAAGAAAGCACAGTCAACGATTCGGCTTACTCTCTCCATGAATGTAGCTTACAACATTCTGGAACAAACCACAGCGCGTGGGATTATGGAAGCTTTGTCAGACATGTACGAGAAGCCGTCTCCTGCTAACAAAGTTTTTCTGATTCGGGAGTTAGTCAACATTCGTATGAAAGAGGGAAGTTCTGTTACTGAGCATATTAATTTATTTAAATCACATTTGACACGTTTGTCTTCTGTGAATTTTAAGATAGATGATGAATTGCAGGCTTGTCTATTGTTATCCTCATTACCTGACAGTTGGTCAGGCACAATCACAGCAGTCACAGGGTCAGTTGAGACTCTGAGTTTTGGAAGAGTTCGTGATTTGTTACTGAATGAGGACTCCAGAAGAAGGAACAATCGAGAATCAAGCTCGTTGCTCAATACTGAAGGAAGAGGGAGAAGTAGTAACAGAGGAGGAAATAAGGGTAGGTCAAAGTCAAAACGCAGGAGCAAGTCAAGACCTGGAAAGCCAAGGAAAGACGTACAGTGTTGGAACTGTAAGGAGTTTGGGCATTTCAGAAGTCAGTGTTCTGAACCTGCGAGAGAGAAAAGGGAGGTGAATGCTACTACATCCTCAGATTCAGAGGATGCTCTTATTTGCTGTATTGAGAGTTCTGTTGAAGACTGGATTATGGATTCAGGAGCGTCTTTCCATGCTACTTTTAGCACGAAGAAGATGAAGAATCTACGAACAGGTAACCTTGGTAAAGTTCGTTTGGCTAATAATCAGAGTCTTGATATTACAGGAATTGGCGACATAGACCTTAAAACTCCATTGGGAACCATTTGGACCTTGAAGAATGTTCGGGTCATTCCTGGTTTGAAAAGGATGCTTATATCCATCGGTCAGCTTGATGATCAGGGATATGATGTTCACCTTGGTAGTGGACAATGGAGAGTTGTTAAGGGAAGCATGGTAGTTGCTAGAGGCAAGAAGAGAGGTAGTTTGTACATGGTTGAAGCATCAGCCGATACAGTGAACGCAGTATCGAGTGACCAGAGTCAGACAAAGTTATGGCATCAAAGACTCGGGCACATGAGTGAAAAGGGGATGAAGATGCTTGTTGCCAAGGGAAAACTTCCAGAGTTGAAGAAGGTCGAGTCAGGATTTTGTGAACCGTGCATCCTAGGCAAGAAAAAGAAGGTGACTTTTGTGAAGACTGGGAGAGCACCGAAAGCTCAGAAATTGGAGCTTATTCACTCAGATGTATACGGACCGACATCAGTAGCTTCACTTGGAGGTTCTCGCTACTTTGTGACCTTCATAGATGATTCAACACGCAAGGTATGGGTTTACTTTCTTAAACATAAATCTGAAGTTTTCGATACTTTTAAGAAATGGAAATCTGCTGTTGAACTTGAAACTGATTTGAAGGTGAAATGCTTGAAGTCGGATAACGGTGGTGAATATATCAGCAAGGAGTTTACAGATTATTGTGCTGATAGAGGGATCAAGATGATAAATACAGTTCCAGGAACTCCGCAACAGAATGGAGTTGCAGAGAGGATGAACAGAACATTGTGTGAAAGAGCCAGGAGCATGAGATTGAATGCAGGGCTCCCAAAGATGTTCTGGGCTGATGCAGTTAACACAGCAGCGCATCTTATCAACCGTGGACCCTCAGTACCGTTAGGATTCAACCTACCTCAAGAAGAATGGAAGGGTAAAGCAGTTGAGTATGATCACCTGAGAATCTTCGGGTGCAGTGCTTATGATATCAACCTAGAAGGTGACAAGCTGGATGCTAAAGCAAAGAAGTATATCTTCATTGGATATGGGGGTGATCAAATGGGCTACAGGCTTTGGGATTTTGAAAGCAGAAAGGTAGTCAGAAGCAAGCATGCTGAGTTCAATGAAGAGGAATTGTACAAAGACAGAAACTTGGATAAGTCAAAGGTTCAGAAAGAAACAGTTGAGTTTAGTGTTAAGAATCAGAAGAAAGAATCTGTCACAGGGCCCGTAACAGAATCTGAAGATGACACAGAACCTGAGACTGAAGATGGTGAGAATGAAGAGTCAGTGGGTATTTCTGACAGTGGGAGTTCAGAGTCTGAAGATGAACAGTCTCCACAGCAGCCTGACCAGTCTGATACTTCGGTCAGGAGATCCACCAGAGTTTCTAAAGCGCCGGACAGGTACAGTCCCAGTCGTACCGGCCCCTCAGTTAATTATATTCTCTTGACAGAAAATGGTGAACCAGAGAGCTACTCTGAAGCAGTCAAGATGAAGGACTCGTTCCAGTGGGAGCGAGCAATGAAAGAAGAAATGAGTTCACTAGACAAGAACAAGACTTGGGTTCTTGTAAAGCTTCCGCGAGACAAGAAAGCTCTTCAGAATAAATGGGTCTTCAGGGTCAAAGATGAACATGATGGTTCTAAACGGTATAAAGCTCGTTTAGTGGTCAAGGGATTTCAGCAGAAGAAGGGAGTTGATTATGATGAGATCTTCTCTCCAGTGGTGAAGATGACCACCATCAGGTTAGTTCTGAGTATTGTAGCAGCAGAGAATTTGCATCTAGAGCAGCTAGATGTGAAAACAGCATTTCTACATGGTGACCTTGATGAAGATATTTATATGGCACAGCCTGAGGGATTCCAGGTTATTGGAAAGGAAAATTGGGTGTGCAAGTTGAAGAAGAGTTTGTATGGTCTGAAACAAGCGCCAAGGCAGTGGTACTTGAAGTTTGATAATTTCATGGTGAAGACAGGTTACAAGAGATGTGAAGCCGATCACTGTTGTTATCTAAAGAAGTTCAAGAATTCGTATATCATTCTACTTCTGTATGTAGATGATATGTTGATTGCAGGATCAGATATGAATGAGATCAGCAAGTTGAAGAAGCAAATGTCCAAAGAATTCGAGATGAAGGATTTGGGTGCAGCTAAACAGATACTCGGGATGAGTATCACCAGGAGCAAGAAAGATGGATCTTTGACACTGTCCCAGGAGAAGTACATCGGGAAAGTGTTAGAGAAATTCAATATTAACAGTGAGAAGACCAAGCCTAGAAACACGCCCTTGGGGAGTCACCTCAAGCTTACCAAAGATCAGTGTCCCAGAACTGAAGATGAAAAAGCTGATATGGCTAGAGTTCCGTATGCATCTGCAGTAGGTAGTCTAATGTACGCTATGGTGTGTACAAGACCTGACATAGCACACGCAGTCGGAGTTGTCAGTCGGTTTATGTCAAATCCGGGAAGAGAACATTGGGAAGCAGTTAAATGGGTGCTTCGTTATTTGAAGGGAACGTCAAAGATGGGGTTATGTTTCAAAGGGAAGGATTCAGTTCTCAGAGGTTATACAGATGCTGACCTGGGTGGCTGCAAAGATACATTTAAAAGCACCACAGGTTTCGTTTTCACAGTGGGAGGAACTGCAGTCAGTTGGATGTCCAGACTTCAGAAAAGTGTGGCTTTGTCCACAACAGAGGCAGAATACATGGCTATAGCTGAGGCCAGTAAGGAGCTAGTATGGTTGAAAGCTTTTCTAGAAGAGTTAGGGAAGAAGCAGACTGAGCACTTGTTGCATTGTGATAATGAAAGTGCAGTAAAACTTGCTAAGAATCCTGTGTATCACAAGAAGACGAAGCACATCGGGATAAGGTATCACTTCGTGAGAGGATTAGTTGCTGATGGCACAATCAACTTGAAGAATATCTCAGGTGCTAAGAATCCAGCAGACATGTTCACTAAATGTGTAACGTTGGATAAGCTGAAGCTGTGTGGAGCTTCAGCTGGTCTCCAGGAATAATGTTGAGGAGATCGGGGTAACTGGAGGTGCATTGAAGATCAAGGGGAGATCTTATCTACAGAAGTACAGAAGAGATGGTGCAGTTCGTGGTCCGAAGACACCAAGTGGGAGATTGTTGGAGATGTTGCCTTCAGCCCACGTATAGGCCCGGCCCAGTTTGTTTAACTTGTTGAGCAAGATTAGCAAAGGGTGTAACCCTAATTTAGGCCTATAAATACTCTCTTGTACTTGTAATATTTGTATCACTCAATAAAACAATACCCCAGTTGCCCCCGTGGACGTAGGTCAGCTTAGACCGAACCACGTAAATCTTGTGTTCGTGTGTGCGTGTGTGTTCTACGATCCTAACAGGTTCATGCCCATGGGTACAGTTGTAAACGTGCTGAGCTGAGCTGAGCCGAGCTTGAGCTATATATAAGCTCCAGTTTACTCATGAATAGTTTTCCAAGCTCGATCTTAACACATTTATAAGTTTGGTTATTTTTATTATTTATATAGTTGTATATATAGGGTTAGGTTCACGTACAAATAGTTTTTTCGTACGAACTGTACGAATCAAAGGAAAAAACACGCGGGGTCGTGTATAACTAGAGTAATTATATAATTACTCTAGTTATATACGACCCGCGTGTTTTTCCGTGTATTTCCTTTGATTCGTACAGTTCGTACGAAAAAGTTGTTTGTATTTGATCTTTTGTCTGTATATATGATAATTACTATTATGCAACCATATGTTTTTTATATTAAATATAAATTATATAATAGACTTGATTAGGCTCAGGCTAGAGCTTGTTGATCGGCTCAATTCAAATTTTTAAAGAGGTGATCACGAATAGCTCACCTGCTTGTTTACATGCTCTAAGTGTGGGGATATATCAGCTTAAAGTTTTAAGAATAAGACGTACATGTGGTAAGCTTGAGGAGGTTGTTTTGATGTAGTCCACGGGATGACCTGCAAACGTAAGTTTCTCTTTTGGACCAACAACGTTTGAAATTGTAAACGTTGTGTTGCATAGAATCCTGTAGTTTAATAGGCTTGCATACTGAAAATTAAGTAAAATGGTTAGAGAAAACAAAAATAGGGATGAGAGCTTGAGAAGTGAAAAAAATAGTGGAGCTCTCAAGTTTTTAACTTGCTTCCTTTGTGTTTAGATCTTGAATATAGTAATCAAATAATAAACAAAGAAGTTATGATGATATTAACAATACTAATAATATTTTCTTCAATTACTATGATTATGATATGGCCACATTTGCAAATGACGGTGCTACTTCAGCTGTACGTTGATATAGGATATGAATAGCTTCTGTTCATCTTACATTCTATGTGGGTATAACTAAAGATTAGGGATTGTAAACAAACCTAAAAAATGATGGGTAAACCTTACATTCAAAAACATTTGGGACATGTCGGTAATTGGACAAGTATTTGGGTATCATATTAGTTATTAAAACTTTCACATATATAAGACGGGTATGTGTTGTGTGTTACTCGGTCCAATTATCCGAAACATACGTACTTATTTACCTTTAGCATAACCGTAAACATTTTCTTTTTATATTTTTTTCCTTTGTTCGGGAAAAATAGAGTAATCTACTAATCCACCGAATTTTTAATTGGTTATTATAGTTTCCGTCGGTGACGGAGCTTGAGCTTTTAGATGATGGGGCGGATTTGTTTTTGGTTGCCTCAGCAGGAGGTCACCCATCCTGGTATTACTCCCATCTGAGCACGCTTAACTGTGGAGTTCTCCTCTCATCAACCAACATTAAGCCCCAAAACGCGTTGGGGATTTAAGAGGCATTGGATTACATATGAACCAAGGATCTCTCCTGGCCACGGCCGATGTGGGATTTTCCTGGGGTGTCACAGAAAGTAATGAGACCCATTTTTCTTTTCATATCGTTGGGGGCCGGACTTAATACATACAAAATATTCGGACAGACACATGCAAATTTACACTACTAAGACAAAAAAACGGTAGGGGTCGGGGCACCTTAGGACCCTTCTAATGCTTCACCCCTGGTTCCAATTACTTGTGTAAAAAAAATTATGTGTAAATTAAAATAGTGAGAAATGTAAATTGAAATCACAAATGACTGTTTTTAGACAAACTAACACGTATACTAATACTCAGTGGATGATAAATAATAATCGAGGTACCCGACATGTCTGAGACACCATATTACAATCGGACATGGGGCTATATTGCAAGTACATGTTTTAAAACTGCTAAATTTTCATTCGTAGTAAAGATAGTGAAAATGACATATCGAATTGGTCCCTCGTTTTGGAGAAATCTATTCAAACTTTGAAAATGGGATAGATCTAGCTAGTTTGCATGATGTATCCTACATATTATTAGACTTAAATGCTAGTCCTGCATACTTGGTGATGATGGATTACTACAGTACTAGATTTTCACATTAAATATCACGTGAAGTCAGAGTGATTATAAATTCTGAAATAATAATGTAAAAAACTAAAAGAATTTACCTTTGCACCCAGGATGGACATGATCAAGTAGCCAAATTTGTAGGAAAAATAGCTCTCTAAAGAAGACTTTTTCTGGTCAATCATGGCCTTTGCTCTCTTCAAATACTCCAATGGATCCGACCCGCTTCTATGGTAGTAAGTGGGCAACACCAACATACCAAATTTGTTTCCCCAACCCGCTTTTGGATCCCTCATAAACTCTTCCAGATCCTGTAAAAAAGTAGTTCAATTTGTTATGTTTTGAACTCATTTAACACATAATATGTGGTCTCCCGTATTCCATACAAGTTCAGTATTCTAAAAAACAGATCGGCATGTTTACTGTGGGGTAGTCGGGATTTCTTTTGTACAGGTTCGGAAATTTTCAAGAGACGAACGACCGATTGTCTATCACTAAGTTTTGATTTTCTGCCTGGTCCAGTTAAGCGGTTCAGGTCAGGTCACATAATTACAAAAACAAAAATCAAATGCTAATAATTAATAAAAAAATACGTATCGTATTAAAGTGAATAATAAAAATTCATTAAAGTTACTTTTATGAGGTTTCATTTTTTAAAACATTTTCATTATGTTATCTATTGGAACCTTCCTAAGAATTTTCTTTTTAATTAAAAAAAACATCTGTCAACGGTTGCAATCATAATGGGTAAAATGAGAGCTAACTTAATAATAGGCAAACCAACATAAAACATGTTTCTTTGTTTCAACCATCAATTACACAAGACTAGATTTATTCTTTAAGTTGGCAAACCTTGTATCTTCTTTTAAATTATCAATATAGACTTGGATTTAAATGGTTTATGGGCTTGTGGTGGGCTTAAACCTTAATTTTTTTTATTTTTTTTTTAATTAGATGTGAGCTAAATGAGTTAATGAGTTAACATTTTTGATAAAATGTGGTAAGGTTCGGTATCAAATTTTCTAAGGGTTTGGTGTAAAAGTTTTTACTGTTTCGATATCGACATTTCCATCGGTAAGATTTTGAAATAAACATTTATATAACTAAACATTGAAAAGAATTGTTGGTAGGGGTTCGGCCGAACCCATAGGTCCCCGCTATATGCGCCCCTGCAAGTTAAACCGGAAACCGGAAGTCACTAAGATTTTTCACCGGAAAGCTGCCACCAGACGGTTGTGTGCAGTGGGGAAGTTTGCGATTTCCGTAGTTAACTTTTAGATGGATTGAGTCTTGTCTCCACTGATTTGATCTTCCGGCCCCTACTGGTACGAAAAAATTTAGTTCGACCCCTACCGATTTGATCTTCAAACTTCGCCATTGGTCGTGTGCAAATAGGGTTGAAGCGGAAAGGGTTGGTGCGATTGGCTGGGATTCACGAAACTTTAGGATCGAGCTGGGTTTATCTAGACCAAAACCACTATTTTATAACCGAGTCAACAAAAAGTTTAATAGCTTCTAGAAATTAATAATTTAATAAATTTAGATAAGATAATAATTATCTCGTACTATAAGGAAATTGTACAGTTTTCGAAAGTGATCCGACCAATGGACCGGTAACATGTTTGTGATTAATGCCATGCAATTTTTTTTTTAACGGCAAATGTTTTTAACACCATTAATTTCATATTTATCTTGTACTTTCAAGGATCTGAGCACATAACTTTACATTTATAAGGGGGACACGATACAACTAGACCAATAGGTCATAGGTAATGTATGCAAATAATGCCAAAACAAATTATCCTTAAATTTAACTTGAATTGAAAGAAACATTAGGAGTTGAGTGGTATTTGGACCACACCCACTATTTATTTTATGGCCGAAATAACAAAATGATTAATAGATTCCAACAATTAATAGATATCATACTATCTATATCTTATTATGAAAATTTTCTTTATGTATTTTAACTGTTAATGTTAATTAAAAACGACATAGTAAAATTTTTAAAGGTGGTGCGACTAGTGAACATTCGATTAACGTATGCAAATATATTTCGCAAATAAACTACCCTTAAATTCTAATGAAACACATTTAATATTTAATTTCGTTTGTTTGACATATTATGATAAATCAAAAGGATATATATATGAAATAAGAATTGACCTGGTATCCTCGTTGAGGCCGTAGGTTGACCATCGCTACTCCGGTCATTCGCAAACCTTCACGTAAAGCTAAAAGAGACGATTTAAAATGGATTAATATTAACAAATCATTTGGCAATTACAATTACGTCTTCTCAAACACACGATTAAAAGAAAGAAGTTGAAGATGCTTACGTTTCGAAGATCGACTGTCCAGATATTTTGACAAACCGTATGAAACTATCCCGAAGAGAACGTCATTTATCGTCTGCATCATTACATATAATTATATTTATAAAAACATTACAAAAGCTCACTAAATTTGTTTTCAAGTAAACGTTTTATTTTTGCAATAATATAATCGATAATAATACCCAAAAAATAATGAAACATGCATGTGATATTTGATAATGCGACCCATTAAGTATTAAATACTGATATTTTCTAAACAAAATAAACTAAAAAACACACATATATTCGGGCTAAATACAAAGTGAAAATTTTGGTATATATTAAAACATAGGAAGAACTCTTTAGTGTAGATCAAGACTTTAGAATTGGTATAATTGAAGATATGAAAAAAATTGTAAATATAATACAAATTTATGATGATATTGTTGATTTTTTTTTTTATAAAAAAATATGGTTTCATATATTCTTTACCAAAATAACGTTTATACATTTTTACTAGGTTATATCCCGGGATCTTTTCAGGATAGACAGAATATGTGCTACGATATAACATAGAAATTAATGTACTATAATATGAGAAAGCAACAACCTTAATCACGTGAATAAGAACGATATATATATATATATATATATATATATATATATATATATATATATATATTAAAGATAGAAGGTATGTATAAATGAGGTGCAAAAACAGAAGCAACTATTGTAGGCTGTGATTAAGGCAGTTGTTTTGAAGGTGTAGCTTTTTTATCAATAAATATTAAATGGTTTTTAATAAGCGAAAATATAAAAACAATTAGTTAAGAAAATAACTATTAAATAAATAAGAGATAAACATTAAGTTATGATTTAATAATATTATTTCATATAAGAGAGAAATAAGATAATAATACGGTTTTTATTTATTATTTAATAAAGTAATAATAAAGATAAAGATAAAAATATAAATTAATAAATATAGCTTATTTATTAGATAATAGCACACAAAAGAACTACAATGATATATTTAATATACACGAGTGTGTCTAAGTTATTTGGGTATGTCACACAAACGAAGTGTGTGATTATCACGAACGAGAAAAAAAACGAGTCCCTTATACCTGAAAGATATGGGACGGGTTCATCTAAAGCCCGACGGTCTGAGCCGAGTATGATATTAGTTTTAAAAGATTATGTAAATATAAGAATAGGTGATATCCGTCGTGATTACTTGAAACTACGCACTCATTTACCAAAACTATATATAGGAATCATGTACCCGGAATTTTTTGTTTATATTTGTTTTCTCTTAAACATTCTCTATTAGTGCTTTATTTCAACCCTTCTATGGTTTTGTTTTAACAAGTTAATTATATGAAAAATTGTATTTTTCTTTTGAAATGTGTATTTAATATTATTATTTATATTTTGTATATTATGAGCCGTATACTATAAATCAATTGTAATTTAACTAACATCACCATAATATACACGTTGTGATGTAATTTAACTAAGATCACCTTAATATACACCCTTTGTACATTTATAGAGGGTTTATCTTAAATTAAGTTAAAAAAAAAAAAAAAAAAAAAAAAAAACTTATAGCAGACTGAAGTATAAAATAACATGTGTTTTTGGAAGTATACTTATACATAACAAGGATATAAGTGTGATTTATAGTTTTTTACTTTAGAGACAAGCTAGTTTATTACGCTATAATAAGAACATACCATAAAGGACAATTATTTTCTCCATTTTTAATGTCACTTTAAATATTGTTGTACTATGTCTCATTTAAAAATAGACAAAAACCAAAGTAAGTACGTTAGTGCATTTAATAAATAAAACAAACTCTTAAACAAACATAATTAGTTGAAAAGAACTATCATCAAAATATGTAACATAACAACTTAATTAACTTACTGTATTAGGGATGTACTTCTTAACAATCTTCATGTCATCTATCAAAAACCTTGCCGTCACCAACTTCCTCGGCCAAAGCTCCACCCCAGCACCGCCGCTAACCACCGTCGTCTCATCCTTTACCCACAAAACCCTAGCTATAAAATCCACCAAAAACACCATCGTAAACCATACCAACTTCAACAACCTCCGTAATATCCCTCCAACAGCCTCCCCTTTACCATTACCTCTAGAAACAACCATAGGATTCATGGTTGGCATTTTCTCAGGGTCGTCCGCTTTTCGGCACATTGCCAAAAAGAAATACAGTAATGACATGCCGTCACCTAGCGCATGATGCGATCTGATGACGGCGCATTTGTGGGAAAGCAGTAAATGCAGTTCCCACAAAGGCTTGTCTGTTTCAAATGGAACCGACACAGCCAGATCAGCCATAATAATATTGGCTGCATCTTCGTCATCTTTGGCCCCTTCAACGGGGTCATTGTGGAAGATGATGTGTCGGTCCATATCAATCTTGGTTTTTTTCCAGTATTCGTGGCCGTTTTTATCAACGACCAGAATACTGGATAACCGAGGGTGGTTTGCTAGCATCGAATCCGCGATAACGGATTTTATCGCGTCGATTCGGAGAGGTTGATGAGTGCCTAGACAACATATGACGGAGATGTTTGTGTTCGGTTGGATGAATAATCGGCCAGCTGGTGTCAATGGTTCTTCTGACTCCCCGAACATTTTAGTTGTATGGTTTAATGTTGTGTTTGAGTTTCGAAAATGTTGTAGTACGTATGGTTTATTGGGGTTTTTAAAGACGTTAATAATTATAACTACCAACCTACTTTATTTATTTATTACAGTCTGATCCTACATGTTCGAAAAGATGTACGTAGTATATGGTAGTATGGTCATGTGGCCTAGTGGTAAAAGGGCCGGTTCTCTCTTTGGGGGAGCCGGGTTCGATTCCTACGGGAGGCATGTGATGGATACCCTCACTCTTGTGGTGTGGTAGGTGGTTGGGAAGTGATGGAGAGACCCTTGCCCTTGTGGTCATGGGTTCGACTCCTGATCCCTCCAGGTTTTACCGGTTCACTACCGTCGTGCCTTCGGGCGGGTTTGTGGGCCGGGTTTTCCCTGGAACAGGAGACGGGTGGGCTGAAGGGCTCTGTCCGTACGGACTAGAGGCCGTCTGGGGCCCCTTTCGACCATTGGGGGCCGCGTACAGAGTACCCGGCAATACTTTAGTTGATCGTTCAAAAAAAAAGTATATGGTAGTATGGTACAAAGTTCCTTAACGTGAGAAGTGTAAGAAGCCACTAGAATTTGTCACATGTCAATTTAAACCTAACCACATTTAACCACAATTAAACCTATTTTCCTCTTCCCTGTTTTGAAACAAACCAATCGAGATCTGACCACCACCACCACCACCATCCCCCACCTCTGTCCTCACAATGGTGTCTTCCCCACCGTTTTTTAATAATATTATTTGATCTCCCCTTCTGTTTCCTAATAATATTAACAATAATATTAATAATAATATCAACGAAGCTGGGGTGAAAAATGTTTCCATGGGTTTTAATTTCTTAACAATAATATTATTCCATCCCTGTTATCACTATCCCACCGTCGTACCTATTCGTCGTGCGACCACCATGACGTCACAAAAATGAACTAAACGGAACGTCTTAAGTCTTAACCATCACTGGAGCCCCGGCTTTTTTAGCAATCACTGTTAAGTTCGTTATTGATGCAATTAACATCTGGGAGACACCATCACGGGAAGGACAGAGGAAGGACCCTTAAATGGATGGATTTATTTTAAAACAGGAAGGACAGAGGAAGAGGAAGAACAAGTATGGGATACAAAGGTGCGTCCAAATAAATTAATAGTGCGTCCAAATAAATTAATGGTGCGCCTAAACTTTTTAATTAGTGCTTCCAAACTTTTTAATGAGAGTGTCCAAATTTCAATGAGTGCTTCTAAACTTTTTAATGAGTGCTTCCAAACTTTTTTTAAATGGGTGTTTCTAAATTTTCAGTGTGTGCTTCCAAACTTTTTAATGAGTGCTTCTAAATTTTTAATGACTGCTTCGAAATTTCAATGAGTGCGTCTGAAATTTTGATACGTGCGTCTGCAATTTTGATGAATGCGTCTGAAAATTTTGATGAGTGCGTTTGTAAATTTGATGAGTGCGTCTGAGATTTTAAAAGGCTCTGTTGTAAACTACTGTTTAAACTGCGTGTATAATTCAACATTATGTTTGTAAATTTTGTGTCATTTTTACTGTAACATGATTGAGAACATAATATGTGAAAACATTAAAGATAAGTGCTAAGATATCGCCATAATTGGGCTTAACGCCAAATATGTTAGATAGACCCAAATGGGCACATGAGTGGCTCTGATACCATTCTGTAACACCCCGCCTAATATCATCTAATATTGTTCGAGTTGCCCACTAGAAGCTAACGTATTTGTTTTTGTTGTCCAAGTGGAAACTTCCCATGTGGTCATCCATCCTAGTACTACTCCCATCTAAGCACGCTTAAGTGTGGAGTTTTCATATGCTTCACGGCCAACTAAGCCCAAAACGTGTTGGTGATTTAAGAGCCAGGACATTACTTATGAACCAATATTTCTCCTGCCCACGGACGATGTGGGACATGTTTAGGGTGGTGTTATAGTTAGATAGGCCCAAGTGAACTTAATTTTTTACCCATCATAAACTGTGTGAATCTAACAGGTAAATAATCGCCACACCGTGCTAGACTGAGGACTTTGATGAGCTATCCTCATAACTAGATTAAAAGTGTAATATGTTAGAAAAGCCCAAGTGAGCCCAGTTTTGATAAGCCCCTGATAGTAGAGGTGCATAAAATATCCGAATCCGAACCTGAACCCGAAAAAATACCCGAACCCGGGTATTTTAAAACCCGGGTATTTAATACCCAAACCCGACCCTACCCATAAGGTAAGGCAAGGTACACTCAGCTCACCTAAAACCCGAACCCGAAACCGGGTTTTTTTCTACCCAGTATAAAACCCGATCCCGGTTATTATAATACTCAGTTTATTTAGAAGGAAAAAATTAGTACAGAAGAAGCATAACTATAATATCTTGTTGTAGCAATAGGAGTTGTTATTGATTTTAGCTTCTGATTCAAACAATCTTTCAAAATAGTGTTGAGTATTGACTAAACAATTTTGTCCAAGAATTTTAAATGTTAATATAGTGTTGACCGTTGAATATGGCAATATAGCAGCGTAGGAACAAAAGAAACACAAACTATAAAAAAGAAAAAAAAAACACACGGATATGTTTTTTTATACTTGAAAATAGGTATCTAATACCCGAAACTTGGTATGCCCAAAACTGGGTATTGAAAACCTGAACTTGGTATATAGGGCATGGATTTTCACAAAAATACCCTACCCGAACCCGGGTACGTACCCGAACCCGGATATTCAAAAAGCCTGGTTTTGTGCACCTCTACCTGATAGGCTAGCACAGTTGGGTTAAAGCCATTGAAACCTATTTAAGTATAAAGGGACTCTACATAAAGAAGGTAAGTTATTTTCCTTCAGATCCACACAATCGGATCAAATAGGAACACATGATATTTTGGGGGACGAACCCGTAACTCTTTCTATTGAATCAAACAAACTTACAAACAAGAGACACATAAAACCATTAACCTAAACCCCTATATATATACTAATATTACTATACTGAAGAGATATGTACCCGCGCGTGCGCACGGCCCCATATCTAAGTACGTATCATCATGACAGCTCAGCAAAGCTTCCAGAATCCTGCGCACGTTTTCAAGTATATGTCAGCTATGTCCAGACAAGGAAAGAGACGTGCAGCCAATGAAAGGTTGTCATTCCCTACTCCACGATCTCTGACAGGTACATGGTACATAAAAAGGACAGAAAGGACGATTGCAAAATATGTATGGCCAATAACAAAAGGACAACACCCAAGCTCCAACGGTTGCCAGCTATGTGGGACCTGTGTGTCACGCCCCGCCAAGGCAGAAACACGGGGATGTGATTCGAAAGGTTTTCAAGCACAAGGTTCGAGCCACACATAAGATGTAATTTAAAATGATACCATAAAACGATAAATATTGTCATACGTAATTAAGTTAAACATAAAATTGTCTAAAAATCATTGTCTCAAATACCGAAACACGACATGACCAACTTTATTTTAACCCAACATGTGATAGTACCACGATGTGCATGCTCAAACCCCTCTCCCACGTCCCCGCTTCTCATGGTCAATTACCTGAAAACATGCATAAAAGATTTGTCAACAATAATGTCGGTGAGTTCACAGGTTTTAATGTACTATGTAATGTGCTTGTGAAATTCGTGTATGACTAATCATAGGCTAGCTAAGCGAATGATTACTGTGCAAACCATGAGTCCCATAACCAAACCTCTTGACTGTTGTGCCTTGCGCATTGTACACTAAAGACAATGAATGTGTAGTAGAATACTAACACTCTTCTGTATGTAACCGGTTAGAGCGCCTAACCAAGAGTGGGGGTGTCAACCCAATAGATCTATTAAAGTGTTCTATGGCTATTGATAGCTAATGGTTATGGTGTAAATGTATGTACGAGGACTGTTGAGGTCATAAACCAAATGTCTCATGTTCCACATGGTATTCACGGTAGAATAACACACCAAATGAAATGTACTAGAAGTGTAGCATGTTTATGTCACACCCTCAAATTTCCACTGCAGGGTTTATACCGCGAGGCACATGACATACCAGGATCCCATAGCCATAAATGATATGAACGAACTCTAAATGCCCAAACCATTTAGTTCGTTTTCAAAAACCAAGTTTAGTTAACCCGCGGAAGCGTAAACCCAATTTAAATCTTTTAAAACCATGCGCAAAACAACGCGCCCAAATTAAAACCATATAAAAGAAAATGTAAAAGCATAATATGTAATTTAGGTGTATGCCCAAGACCCCAAATGCAGTGAAGTGTGCAGTGCTTTCTAATCGTGACACCGGAAGCTAACTACCTGCAAAAGCATGTATATCGTGGGTCAACAAACTATGTTGGTGATTTCACTAAGTAAAGAAGATGAGTAAGTAACGCGCAGTTTCCAAAACCACGTCACCAAGTAAAAGCGTAAGTAATTAAGTTGTTTCCAAAAACCGTGTAACCACTAGTTCATCGCATGCCAAGGGTAGCTAACCCATTCATGATAACTAACACATATATACCGAACTGCTAATGTACGTGTTGTCACAAATGTGAGCAGTTTGCCTTGCATCATTTCCTATCAACAATGATAATCTGTTAAGTTATAGTTCACTCCCGAACTCCCCCGAGCCGGTGTGAGGTTTGTCAAACCTAATAGCGCTATCAACTAATAACCCGCTTGCCATAACCCGACAACTCATTCGGTATGTGAAGGACTTACAGTGATAGTGTTGGTTTAGTTCATCAAGGACACAGTTTGCGAACTAGCAAAACCCGACCCACACAAGGAGCCATATCATCCCAACCCGGGATGTGTAAGTAGTCTCAAACCGGACTAGAAAAAGTTAAGTACGTTGTCTCGAACCCGAGACGCATGCTTTTGAGAAAAAAAGAGTAGTGAAACTCACCTTAGTATGCAAGCAAATAAATCCAAACTCCAAAGTAGGGTGTGCTACCGACTCCCTAGTATATGTGTCACTAAGTAAGTATATGTGTAATACCATTACACCATATAACCCGTTTGTCCAAGACGTTTAAATGTTCAAAATCGTGTAAGTGACACTTAGTGATTCTACATGCATAAGTAAACCCTACGGACCTGTTGGTGAATATGTTGGTTATCATTAGTTTTACACTTCATATGCATCTCATAAGTGTGCCCATTCAAGTACATGTCAAATACATACCACATAGGACTCCAATTAGTCACATAAACACATAATACACAATCTGCGTTTTTAGGACAGATTGTGCGCCACGAAAACTAATTTATTTAAAATACTTAACCAATGAATTAAACTCCCAAAGTTTTACTGAATATTATTTGGGGTTCATTTGATAACCCATATTTTTATTTTGTCTAAAAACTAAACACAAAAATTATGAAAAATCATACATCACAGGTATGTCCAGAAAGTTTCTACAACAGGTCAGGTTAGTAGAAAAATTCCCACAACTTTTGTATTCATCCAAACAGAATGAATCCACTTGGAAAAGCCAAATTATTCCAATGTTAATATACTGTAAAAATTTCATAACTTAATTATTTGTAAAACTCGAGTTATGATTGTTTAAAGTTGACTCAGTTTGTTAATCCGAAAATCTGATATGACCTTTATTCAAAGAAAATTCCAAAAACTATTCAAACAACATCCAAATCACTCAATTTTACCTATTATGAAAAGCTAAGACCAGGTATAATACAACCATGCAAAGAAATCATCAGAACCATCATGTTTAAGTCATGTAACAGACCCTACAAGTTGACCTAAACATTCTGTCCAGATTTTAATCATGCATAAACTCTTATTTAAACGACTCACGTGTGCGTATAATCGATCAACAACAACCAATAATCATCACAAAACATTCATAAGACCTAGAATGATCAGAACCTATCATAACACATGCAAAATCCTAAACCCTAACGATCAAAACATCACACACTTGCGCAATAAGTAACCTATCATATCACTAATCGCATAGGATCATGTTTAACCCATTAAATCTTTATAATCTTCAAGTTTTAATCTTTATAAAAAGGTTCCAGACCTGGACAAACTTAGTTATAAGGTTTTTATAACATATTAAGAAGATTAAAGCATAATAGATTAAGGATTATACCGCAAGCTCTTCGAAACAAATCAACCGAATGCTCTTGAAGCTTCCCGATCGATGTTCTTGCGCCTTAGCAGGTGTTTGGGGGTTAATATTTCGTAAATAGGGCAGTAGGGGCGATTAGGGTTTGAGTTTAGGAGGTACAAGAGGCTTAAAGTTGCTTAAATACATGTTTAAGGCGGTTTGGTGATGTCAAGTGCCCGCGCGCGGCCGCTTGTAGCCTGTGAGCGGCCGCTCATAGGGCTTTGGCCCGCGCCGGGTTACCTGCTTCATCGTACAACGTGTTTTCATCGATGTTTCTGCTATTTTGGACCATAATATGTGTAACCCCATATGTTAAGACCCCAACCATCTTACCGGTCCACCTATTACGATTTTTATTAACGTATTCGGTTTAAGTTCACGTAATCACATACGATTTGCACATAGTTTCACAAAGTATCATAATAGCACGTAATTGAAATCAATCTCAATCAATTAACTCACAATTATTTAACTTCATCGTTCACCAACGTCCTAGGTTCACTAATCATGCATATAGTCTGGTAATTCCCCGAATTACCACTTCATGCAGTTATTAACCTATAACTGTGCAACGTGTGTCCTATCTTGCTAGCCCTAGTTAAGTATAATGCAAGAAATGTAACTAGAGTTTAGTTAAAGTGAGAACCTGAAATTGCGGGGTATCACATCATCCCCAAGTTGAAAAGAATTTCGTCCCGAAATTCAGCAAGTAAACAATAAATCCAGCTAGAAAAGTATGTGCTTGGTTCCCAAATGTCACATCATCCCCAAGTTGAAAGGAATTTCGCCCCGAAATTCACTTTGAGCGAGCTGCTATATGTTCGGCGTTCGATCTATGCACGGGTTCAGGTTCAGTAAAGAGGTGTGGATATTTGAGCCGCATTTGATCTCTGCGCTCCCACGTATATTCCGGTCCTAGACGGGAATTCCATCGTACCTTAACAATAGGTATAGTGTTTTGTTTGAGTTTCTTGATGCCCCGCTCAAGAATCTCCACTGGTTCTTCCATGAACCGTAGCCGATCGTCCACCTGGATCTCCTCCAATGGCACCATCAGTGTTGTATCCAACAAGCATTTCTTTAGATTTGATGCGATACGTGGGATACATCGTGTAACCCACTGAGTTCATTAAGCGAGTTTAACTTGTAAGCTACCGGACCAATCCTTTCGACAATCTCGAATGGTCCAATGTATCGCGGGTTCAATTTTCCCCGTTTTCCAAAGCGTGTCACCCCCTTCCAAGGTGACACCTTCAATAGAACCTTCTCCCCAACCTGGAACTCCAAAGGTTTCCTACGCTTATCAGCGTAATTATTCTGTCGATCATGAGCAGTAGCCATCCGGTTCCTGATTTGCACTATCTTCTTAGAAGTTTCGTGCACGAGTTCGGGACCTATTAGCTGGCTATCCCCAACTTCAGTCCAGCAGATGGGAGACCTACACTTGCGTCCATAAAGTGCCTCAAAAGGCGCACACTGTATCGAAGTGTGGTAGCTGTTGTTATAAGAGAATTCAATCAAAGGCAAGTGCTTATCCCAACTGTTGCCAAAATCCACCACGCACGCTCGTAGCAGATCTTCCAATGTTTGGATGGTACGTTCACTCTGTCCATCCGTCTGTGGGTGATAGGTTGTGCTCATATCTAAGCGAGTCCCTAAAGCGTTTTGGAGAGTAGTAAAAAATGAGAAGGGAATCGCGCATTGCGATCAGATATGATAGAAGTAGGCACCCCATGACCAGAGACTACCTCCTTGATGTAGAGATTAGCTAATTTCTCTAGCGAGTCAATTTCCTTTATGGCCAGAAAATGTGCCGATTTGGTTAAACGATCCACGATAACCCAAATCATGTTATGGCCAGTTGGCGTTCTAGGGAGCTTTGTGATAAAATCTATAGAAATCCCGTCCCATTTCCACATAGGGATTTCTGGTTGCTGGAGTAGGCCTGAAGGTTTCTGATATTCAATCTTAACCTTCGCACAAGTCAAGCACTTACTAACATAAGTGGCTATTTCGGCTTTCGTGTTTGGCCACCAGTAAAGAGTTTTAAGATCTTGGTACATCTTTTCCGAACCAGGATGTACCGGATATCGAGAGGTGTGAGCTTCATCGAGCACCAGTTGTTTGAGATCCCCAAAACGTGGTATCCAGACTCGATTCATGAAGTATCGAAGACCATCTATCTTTAGTTCCAGGTGCTTATCAGCACCATGTAAAGTTTCGAGCCCGATGTTTTCTTCTTTAAAAGTCTCGCCCTGGGCTTCACGTATCTTATCAGGAAGATTAGAATGCATAGTGAGTTGTAAAGCTCGCACCCGTTTAGGTTTCGTTTCCTTACGACTAAGGGCTTCAGCTACTACATTAGTTGTAACAATTAATCCTACTATGACCATTAAAATAGAGTTATTATAATTAGAGATTTCCTAATATATTTAAAATTTAACAAATAATAGTTTTGATTATAAACTTCTCCAATCAGTTACAAGTTAAAATTCAAATTTTGCTTATTAGAATTTGAATTGATAGATTTCAGTTAAAATTTATATCTATTCAAATATTAAATATTCTATTTAAATATATAATTTCATATTTCAATATATATAATATAATTTTAAAATTTTGTTAACATTATAAAAATTCTAAATTTTGAATTCTAGATAATAATGGTAACAATTAGACTTAATTATAGCATTTAATTCGAATTTTGAATGATTTGAATATTTTAAAAAATTTCAAACTTTTAAAGTTAAGTTAATAATTATAACAAACAATCCTACTATTACCTTTAAAATAGAGATATACTAATTATATATTTAAAATTTAACAAATAATAGTTTTAGTTACAAATTTCTCAAATTATTTACAAGTTAAAATTCAAATTTTGAATACAAACATTTGAATTGATAGATTTCAGTTAAACTTTATAAATATTCAAATATTAAATGTTCTATTTACGTATTTCATATTGTAATATCTATAATGGTAACAATTAGACTTAATTATAACATTTAATTCTAATTTTAAATGATCTGACTCAAACGGTGTCTTACTTTTAAAATTTCATCATAAATATTTTTCACTACTATTTATTTTTTACTAGATAATGCTCCTCAAATACCATCTTTTTTTTTTTTGAAAGGCGAATTTCTTGCTTCTTGTGAGACTTGAACTCAAGACCTCACACTTTTAGTGTATTAAAAGGCTTTGCCTTCTCAAATACCATCTGATAACAAGATTCCAGTGAAGTTTCAAATGCGTTAATTCCCAATATCCGTATGTTTCACAATGACCATCAATAAAAGCTAAAGACAGTCTCTATCGAAGGTTGGATTGTATTTAAGAGACCCTATATTCTCACATGGCCAACTTTATATCGCATTGTCAAGAGTTAAAAGCAGGGCAGAGATGAAATTACTTATACTTTATGGTGATGGGAATGTCAAAACTAAAACAAAAAATGTGGTGTATAAAGAAATATTTAGTAATATTTGAATAAAATTTGTATTCGTTGGTTTTAAATTTTAATAAAATATTTTTACTGTATTTTTTTATACGTTATACTACTCCAAATAATTGTACATTAGTGAACCACGTGTCCACACGGGCAAATATCTAGTAGTATATAATTGGAAAACAATGTAAACAATTAAACTAGCCCATAAAAATAAATAAACATGCAGCCTACTGCTCGTTGGATTCTTCATGCATGGGTTGCATGGGCTTGGGCTTCTTCTCCAACATGGGCTTAGGCACGTAACACTAGTGGCAATGAATCCTTGGGGATAATTATTTCGGACCAAATATCGTTTTTTAACTTGTGACGTTGTAATTCTAGATGCGATTTTTAATAATGTCATGTGGTGGAATAATAAAAGAGAAGTGGTGAAGTTACTTCACAAATATATTAATCCCCACCTATCATGGGTGGAGGAGAGTGAAGGCTGGGCCCGGTTCCCACCGTTTTTTTTCTCGGTAGTATAAATTTCCTCTTTAAGAAAATTTTGTATATATTGATTTTGGCCCTCTCCAATTTTAGAAAAAAAATGGTTCTTGACTTTCGACCCCCACCCTTTAAAATGTCAAGCTCCGCCATTGCCGCCTATCTTTGCGTTGTACATGGCGTTGTTGGCTTAGTGGCTTTAGTTTGAATGGAATGATTTCAGTTGTAATATAAGTTTTTGATCATAAAGATGCCGAATGATACAAATTAAACATGTCAACCACAGCATAATAACATATAGGACCACTTAGTAATTCATTTTGTAAAATATTTGACCGAAAACACAATAACAAAGGAATTAAAAAAAAACATTTGCCCTTCTTTATATTGGGGCCCACCCACAATATATATCCCACTAAGTTTGGTAGCCCATTATATCATATGTAAATCAACTGATCCGACGACAGAGGGTAATTCCATCACCAACAGGAAGCATACATATTTCTATCCTTGGATCTGCTGCTAAAGCTTTGTTAAGCTCTAACACAAAATCTCTATAATACCGGACATACTTTCTCATAGGTGCATCTGGTGGTGCCACGACAGACCCATTCCATAAGGTGTTATCGTAACCAATCAATCCACCTATCTTGACTAAATCGATCAACCGTTTATGGTAGTTGATATAGTTGTCCTTATCAGCATCCACAAATATGAAATCAAATGTCCCATGATATTTTCCCTGAAAATTGATGGACGTATCAAACACCAATATCAAATACAAGAAAACATCTAATAATATAACAAGCGTGGTTTTTAATATCTTACATCGGCTATCATTTGATCAAGGACGGGCAAGGCAGGGCCTTCTTTGAAGTCTATTTTGTGAGCAACTCCAGCCTTCTCTATGATTGGAAGTCCCACTTCATAGTTTTCTCTATTTATATCCATCGCCAAAATCTATAATAATAGATAAATATTAAATTCATATCACAAACATTTTTTTTTATGGTTTTAGTTAAATTAACACGACCACGAGCTTATAGCTCAGTGGTTTGAGAAAATGATGGAAGAGTATTGGCCGCTTGGTTAAGAGTTCGATTCCTGATCCACTGGGTTTTACCGGCTATTTATCATCGTGCACTCGGACGGGTAAAAGGTTGGATTTTCCCCGAAACTAGTGGCTTGGTGGGTGTTAGCTACCCAGCGCATTCTAGGTCGGACACCTGAGACGTGTCTTCACCTAGGAGTGTATGGGTGCTTTCACGATGTTGGGTGCCCGGGTATCTGGCATATCAGTTTGTTGGTCGTTAAAAAAAGGTTAAATTAACACAATTATTATACCTTGCCATCATCGGGAAGTGCAAGGGCGGTAGCGAGAAGAGAGTAACCCGTGAAAACACCGATCTCCATGGTGTTCTTAGCATTCACTAATTTCAATAACATGTTTATAAATTGCCCTTCATCGGCTGATGTTGTCATGATATTCCTGAGTACATACAACATATGTATAAATAAACAAACAAACGTACAAGGTAATATCACACTCGTATAGTAGGGTCAGAGATGGTAAGATGAAACAAACTATAATGGTTTATAGGAACAAATAAACAAACAAACAAACGTAGAAGGTAATATCGCACTCGTATAGTAGGGTCAGGGATGGTGAGATGAAACCAGCCTTACCTCTACCCAACCCTGACTCAACAAACCTTCTTTTATTTTTATTTTGTATATAAAAAGTAAATTTTGGTTTATTTAAAAGGAAAGCAATAAACAAAAAAGGCGTAGTTCTTGAATTCATAATTATGAAGTGTAAATACCATTTAGGCTAAAAACTTTATACAGTATACTTTTTTTTTTTTTTGTTAAAAACATATTCCATTTCAACAAAAGAGGCAAATTACATAAGAATAGCAGGTAGGCGGGCAACAAGCTGCGCCGCCACCCCCTTCTGGATAGAGAACCCTAATCTAGAGAAAACAAATCCTCGCCCCTGGGGAGTCGAGAAGTTGCTGTGGACCACCCGCTGGACTCTCGTCAGAAATCTGATCGCTTCCGGGACCACCCGCTGGACTTTTTAAAAATAAAAAAAAAAAATACAATTTGACCCTTAAAATTTAATCTATACATATAATAAACCAAAGCCATTTTAATGACATGTCATAATATTATGCAATCTCTCTTTTGAGAGATGCCACATAGGATGTGATGTGACAACTCTAGACCAATTAAAAAAAAGAAATAAATATTATTTAAATATTATTTAACATAATATATTAAATACCTAATCTACTAAATTTAAATATTAAAACTTTCTTATTTTCTCTCTCGTGTTTTCTCTCATAACTTTTAAACTTTAATATCTTTTATATAGGAGATTTTTTATAGAAATAAATTACACCAAATTAACGAGCGTTTTATTATCTTTTCAACGAGTACCATAGTGCTATATAAAAAACGGAGAAAAAAAAACGACTATTTTTTGTAACCCGACAGGTATTGTGTCAGGTTTGGAATTAGTTTAAAAAAATTGTGGGTTTGGGTCGGGTCTGGGATTAAGTGATATAAAATAATAATAATAATAATAATAATAATAATAATAATAATATTCATTAATCATATATTGGCAAGTCATTAATTATGTTGTCATATTAGATATTTTATTATGTCATATTAGATATTTCAATTTGAGACGCTCTCCAACAGGTAATTGCTATATAGATGTCATTTTTATAGTTTAGATACTTCTAATTTTATTCACTTACTTAAATTTCTCAACCCGGGAAGCTCCGGGGTATAAGCTAGTACATAGAATGTTCCTAATTAAGTTGTTATATTATTATGCCTACCGGTTTGAATCCAGTTATGGAACTACGTACATGTTGAGACGTACCTTTTAAAAGTTCGGTTAACCCCAAAAAAAAAAAAAAATTTGGGCCCGTCACTGTTTGAATTTGATCAATAACGAGGAGACTTACCAAGGATGTTTTGCCGTGACCTCTCTAAGCTCCTTCATGGGTTCAGGCTCTCTTGGATACACACTTGTTTCAAGTATATACTGCAAAACGTACCCCAAAAACTTAAACCGGCCGGTTCTTTCTTATTATCGCTATATAGCGATCGCGGTCAAATCAATAAAAGACGTAAAACTAACCTGATATAGAGCATCACTCTGCAAAAGACTCTTGTGACCAACCTCTTGGTGCCGGCTCACTTGTTCTCCATTCGTTGACTCGGTTTTCGCCTCTCCGTTGGTGGGCTCGGTTTTCGTCTCGCCCATGGTTGCCATTTTTTGCACCTTTTTCCGGTCCGGGTTTTTTTGTTTTTGTAACAGAATGGAATGTATTGTGTTTCTTGTTAGGTTGGAAAGCTGAGTTTTCAAGGCAACATAGAGGGGTATATATGGATGTTAAAGTCCGGTTCAGACCGGTTAATGGAATGTAGACCGGTCGGGGGTTGGTGAGTTTTTGTTAGGCCCCACTGTGTGGTACCCCATCAATTCGTTAGTGTTGAAAACTTTATGTTTTTCTGGTTAATAAGTTCTTTTAATAATTCTTTATTTAATTAACAAGATAAACTTATAACTTATAACTTATAAGAGAAAATTGCTCGAATGGTCCCTGTGGTATGCACTTTTTTCACCTATAGTCTCTAAGTTTTCAAAATTACAGCTATAGTCCCGAAACAGTGAAATTTTTTAACTCGGATAGTCCCTGAGGCTAACTGAGGTTAAATAATCCAGTTAAGTGGTTGTGAAATTACAAAACTACTCTTACTTTAAAACAAATAAAATATAACACTAGTGGGTCCCACACTTCATCTTCTTCACCTCATCACCTCCACAAACCACCACCACCCATCTCCACCTCCACCGACCCCCACCCACCACCTCCACAAACAATCACAACCTCCTCAAACCATCATCACCACCCTTCATCTTCCCCACCAACCAAACCCTAGATATAAAACCACCCTTCATCTCTATCAAATCTGAAAATATACAAAATATCCATCTCCATCTCTCTCTGAATTCTGAAACACGACTACCACCGCAGTTCATCACCGCATCTCCACTCACTGAAGATCATGACAGAGATACTTGAAAATTCGACCAACCTTCCATCCCTTATCCCCTTCACTTTCTTTAATAATAATAAAAAAGCCCTAAAAATCAACTGACAATTCCCACATTCTAATACGAGAGTGGTTTGATTTTGGGTATCAATAAGTCTGGATTCTGATTAGAATTAAGATGATGACGGTGGTTACTGTGATTATGAGTTCTCTTGGGTACAGGTCAGGTTGGTGTGATAGTGACGACAGAAGACAGAAACGGAGGTGATGGTGTCGTTGATGGCTGATGTTATGGTTTAGATAGGTGGGTTGTTGATGGGTGTACAAGGGTCTGGTGGTTTAGGGACGGTTGAAGGGATGGTTCGATTATGGTGGTTTGGGGACGGTTGTGGGTCAGGTGGTGATGGATGTGGCTGTAGTGGAGGATAACAGTAGTGGTGGTTGTGTTGGGTTCTGGTGGTGGTGGGTGGTGGTGATAGGGTGGGGAAGATAAAGTTGGTGGTGGTGGTGGTGTAGGGATTAAGGGTTTTTTTTATATTTAATTATAAAACGTGGGGCCCACCAGTGTTTTATTTTATTTGTTTATAGAAAGGGTATTTTTGTAATTTCACAGCCACTTAACTGGATTATTTAACCTCAGTTAGCCTCAGGGACTATCCGAGTTAAAAAATTTCACTGTTTCGGGACTATAGCTGTAATTTTAAAAACTTGGGGACTATAGGTGAAAAAAGTACATACCACAGGGACCATTCGAGCAATTTTCTCAACTTATAATTTATAACTTATCTATTTTTCCACTTATCTCCTTTTTTAAAAAGTTACACATTACTAACTTTTTGAAAAAGTATTTTTTTTCACCTCTTTTTCCTCTTATTTAAGGGTGGTGATATTTAAACCCCCCAGCTTCTATTTAAACCCCCCAGAAGCGCCTCGCTTAAGCGAGGCGCTTCTGGAGGGTAATTTATTTTGGTAGTTTTTTGGTGTTTTGAGTTTTTTTTTTAATTTAATAATTATAAAAAGTTAAAAAAAAAATTAAATGTCAATTACTTAAACTTGACATCATCTTCTTGTAATTACTTTTCAGTTGTTATCCGAGAGATAGCGGTCAACGATGAAGACAACCTGAAAGTGGATACCATGGATCAGAGAGATTCAAGCTAATTAAACTCATATCTCAAGCCGGTGCAAGTTATGTTGTAGCAGTCAAGGTAGATCGTGGAAATCAATTACAGTTATTTGGAATGTTTCTGATCATTATAGTAACGAAATCATTCTCACATGAATATCCTGCGTAAAGGACTAAAGCCACATATCTTGCCATTAATACCAACTGAATTTTACTTGCTTGCATGAAAAGTTCATTGTACGATGTCTTTTTCAGAGGACCTCTACTCTTGAGATGTTGCAGGTGTTTGAAAAGTTTGAACTGAAATTGAACTTTTCATGCAAGCAAGTAAAATTCAGTTGTTTTACTAATTTCATAGTCTTGATACTTTTAACAATCGGATCGGCGCTAAATAATAGAAAATAATTACAAATATTGCAAGAGGGTCACTATTCATATATAAAGAACATTAATCGGTTTCATCTTTGTTTTATTGAGTTCAACTTTCCATGATCTACCTTTATCATCTCAGAGAGATATCTGTCAAACGATGGAAGGGAACCCGAAACAATAAAAAGTAATTACAAAGAAGATGATCAAAGATGCTACAACATAACTTGCACCGGCTTGAGATATGAGTTTAGTTAGCTTGAATCTCTCTGATCCATGGTATCTGGTTGTTTTCAGGTTGTCTTCATCGTTGACCGCTATCTCTCGGATAACAACTGAAAAGTTGTCTCATTAATTCCAATTCCAATTCCACCGGTGCAATCAGAATCTGAAGAGAAGCTATCATCTCAGAGAGATATCTGTCAACGATGATGGCGCAGCAGAGGTTAGCGGTAACTTTGAAAGTGGATACAATGGATCAAAGAGGTTTAAGCTAATTAAACTCATATCTCAAGCCGGTGCAAGTTATGAAATGACACATGCAGAATGTAATGTCATGCACAAATGTGATTTGTATTAATGGCAAAGTGATTTGTAAGGGAAGAAGAAGAGAATGTTATATATGTTTACCTTCCCATGGAAACTCTGAAGTCCCTTAACGGAGGTTTGCTAGAGGGTCATTGGTCTTCAGAGTTTCCAACCCCTAATACATTCATCAAAGGATATTCATGTGAGAATGATTTTGTACAAGATTCCTATGCAAGCAAGTCAAATTCAGTTGTTAGACCAACTTGAGATATGAGTTTAATTAGCTTAAATATCTCTGATCCATGATATGAGAGCATAAGAGAAGAGATAATAACATATGAGCTTCAACATAACTTGCACCGGATGATTGCCAATGAGATTGATAACTGGACAGGTTAGCCAGGTGTTTGTCAAAAAGGTAGAGCACACCACTAGAGCAAAAAGTTGTGTGTATGAATAGTGACCCTCTGGCAAACCTGCCATTAATCGGTTTTATTTAGCGTAAAAAGTTCATTGTACATATACCTCCTTATTTAAAAACAAATCACATCATTGTAGAGGTTACTAGGTTACTCATTACCGTTGGACGTTGAAGGTAAACATGGACAGTGAGAAGTGAGATTGATAACTTCTTTATGGAAGTTGCTAAAATAGTTAAACAAAAGCTGAAATTGAACAGTTATTTGGCAACATACTTGAAATCAATGGGAAGATAAACAATCCTCATCCACAATGTTCTTACCTATGAGTTTAATTAGCTTGAATCTCTCTTATCCATGGTATCCACTTTCAGAATCTGAAGAGAAGCTATCATCTCAGAGAGATATCTGTCAAGTAATTACAAGAAGATGATCAAAGATGCTACAACATAACTTGCACCGGCTTGAGATATGAGTTTAATTAGCTTGAATCTCTCTGATCCATGGTATCCACTTTCAGGCTGTCTTCATCGTTGACCGCTATCTCTCGGATAACAACTGAAAAGTTGTTTCATTAATCTATAAATAAATCCTTACAAAATATTTTTAACTTAAATCTTTGAGCATACCACACTTAGAGGGTCACTATTCATACATAAAGAGTATAATCGTGATGTGATGGATTTTTATATCTGCAACTTAGTTCCTTTTTACCTGGTTGCAAAGGAACTTCAGGTCAGCCAGACCTTTGTCAAAAGCAAGTGTGAAGATCAAGATCAAGAAGAACAGTACGGTCAACGATGAAGGTGTGTTGTATGTATAAAATTGTGAATAATTGTAGTGTGTTCGGTGCAGTCGACGAACATCATTCAAAATTTCAACTTCCCGTTCAGGTTCTTAAGTCCACCTTGAAGACTGGATACCATGGATCAAAGAGATTCAAGCTAATCAAACTCATATCTCAAGTTGGTCTAACAATTGAATTTGACTTGCTTGCATAGGAATCTTGAACGAAATTATACAGTTATTTGGAATGTTCCTGATCATTACAGTGAGATTGATAACTTCTCTATGGAAGCAACAAATTCAAAACAGAGGTAGGTTTGCCAGAGGGTCACTATTCATACATAAAAAGATCAAGAAGAACAGTACGGTCAACGATGAAGGTGTGTTGTATGTATAAAATTGTGAATAATTGTGAGAGTCGATATGAGAGTAATAATCCATCGAGAACTAGAGAAACAGAGAATAAGAGAAGAGATAATAACATATGAGCTACAACGACGTCGTATTTTGGAAGCTGAAGTTCGGAGAGAACTAAATATTCGGTTGTTGTTTTTCTTCTCTATACAGAGTGACGATAGGCGTTTTCGATTTCCAAATGAATCAACGACTTAAACTTGACATCATCAACCACGTATAGTCAAATATTTATTCTCCATATCCATACCTTGTTTCAAGTATCTTGTAAAATTCATTTCGTCTTCAAGACTCCTATGAGTCACAAAGGGGGAAATATATATGACGTTTGAGCATACGAAATTGTGCAAGAGTTTGACATTATTGTGTTCAAACATCAAGGAGACATGGTGTTTGACTTTTTTGTGTTTGACCCATCCGGATGTGAAAGACAATATCCATATTTACCTGATTATAAGAGAGGTCGAAGATATTGCTCAATAAACATTATTATTATTATTATTATTTTATTATATTTGTAATTTAGTTCCTTTGTTTTATTATTATAATAATTTATTATTATCAAGAATCGGAAATTAGTAAAACAATTTATGAAAGTATCAAGAATCGGAAATTAGTAAAACGATTTAATGAATCATTGCTCAGACGTTAGGGTTTGATAAACACAAAACTTATTATTTATAAAGCAACAAAAACACAAATCGTACCGTGAAATAAAGAGAGGCCCATTAGGAGTGCCGTGGAGGAAGATCGTCGGTTTGCTGTAGTCGATGATGACACAGAGGTTAGCGGTAACTTTAAATTTTGAATGATCGTCGGTTTGTACAATGATGTGGTGTCTTCAATGATTCTAAAAAACTTGAAAGTAATTACACCGGCTTGAGATATGAGTTTGATTATTATCGTATTTGCAACTTAGTTCCTTTCTCTCGAAAAACAATCTCGAAAAAGTAATTATCATTTCTTGACATGCTTGGTAACACCTTGATCTGTAATATCTGAAAATTATCATTTCTCAAAAAGTAATAAAAACACTTAAAAATGAATTAAAAACAATTGTTGGGAGTTAGGTTTAGTCGGAGGACCACGTACAATGATTCATCAAAGTTGTACAAAGCTGGATGTTTTTACTGGAAAACCAAAACGAGCAATTAACGAAGCGAAACGGAGAGTTATAATTTTCTTGGCTAGGAAACAACTTAAAAGAACCAAAAATGAATTAAAATTAATTTTTGGTGATTAACAGATAATTTTAAAGAATAAAAAGAAAATCAAATTTTTTTAAAAAAAGGCCAAAGCACCTCGCTTTGGTCAAAGCGAGGCGCCTGTGGTCTAATCAAACCACTAAAGCACCTCGTTTTGGTCAAAGCGAGGCACTAAAGCACCTCGCTTTGACCAAAGCGAGGTACTAAAGCGCCTCGCTTTGACCAAAGCGAGGTGCTTTGGCCTTTTTTTAAAAAAAATTGATTTTCTTTTAATTCTTTAAAATTATCTGTTAATCACCAAAATTTAATTTTAATTCATTTTTGGTTCTTTTAAGTTGTTTCCTAGCCAAGAAAATTATAACTCTCCGTTTCGCTTCGTTAATTGCTCGTTTTGGTTTTCCAGTAAAAACATCCAGCTTTGTACAACTTTGATGAATCATTGTACGTGGTCCTCCGACTAAACCTAACTCGCAACAATTGTTTTTAATTCATTTTTAAGTGTTTTTAATTACTTTTCGAGAAATGATAATTTTCAGATATTACAGATCAAGGTGTTACCAAGCATGTCAAGAAATGATAATTTTCAAATATTGCAGATCAAGGTGTTACCAAGCATGTCAAGAAATGATAATTTTCAAATATTTGCAGATCAAGGAAAGAATGAAAATACGTGATGCACATAACCCTCCATGCAAATCATCCCAATTCTGTCAAAAGAAGATGTATTCACCATTTCAAACGATTTGCCTCCTTGAATGTCTATGGAAACAACAATGGATTTGTCAAAAGCAAGATGTATTCACCCGTTCAGGTGCTTAAGTCCACCTTGAGATATGAGTTTAATTAGCTTGAATCTCTCTGATCCATGGTATCCGGTTGTTTTCAGGTTGTCTTCATCGTTGACCGCTATCTCTCGGATAACAACTGAAAAGTTGTCAACGATGATGGCGCAGAGGTTAGCGGTAACTTTAAATTTTGAATGATCGTCGTTTGCTCTCTATATACCAATCAACAGTAGCGATCATTACAGTTATTTTGGAAAGTTTCTGATCATTGTCAGAGGGTCACTATTCATACATAAAGAGATAAAGGGTGTACACGAGTATAATCAAACAAGGGTTGCCCGGAGTTTGATTAGCTTGAATCTCTCTGATCCATGGTATCCACTAACCGTAGCGATCATTACAGTTATTTGGACTGTTGCTAAATTAGTTAAACAAAAGCTTAAATTATACAGTTATTTGGAATATTCTTGATCATTACAGTGAGATATGAGTTTAATTAGCTCAAATCTCTCTAATCCATGATATGAGAGCAATAATCCATCGAGAACTTGAGAAAGAGAGAATAAGAGAAGAGATAATAACATATGAGCTACAACATAACTTGCACCGGCTTGAGATATGAGTTTAATTAGCTTGAATCTCTCTGATCCATGGTATCCGTTGTTTTCAGGTTGTCTTCATCGTTGACCGCTATCTCTCGGATAACAAACTGAAAAGCTATCTCATTAATTCCAAAACCTAAACAGAAGATATCATCTCAGTGAGATTGATAACTTCTCTATGGAAGTTGCTACAATAGTTAAACAAAAGCTGAAATTGAACAGTTATTTGGAATATTTCTGATCATTACAGTTATGCCTTTTTTGGTGAAATGAACTTGAAGAAATGATTTGGTGGATATATCATGAGTTAAACAAAAGCTGAAATTGGACGGTTATTTGGAATGTTCCTGATCATTACTTTTCATGCAAGCAAGTAAAATTCAGATCATTACTTTTCATTAGGGGTGCAAACGAGCCGAGCCGAGCCCGAGCTCGACCAGCTCGAACTCGAGCTCGATTAAGTTATAAGAGCTCGAGCTCGAGCTCGGCTCGATTCGAGCTTTGTTTTCAAAGCTCGAGCTCGGCTCGTTTGTAATTTCTCAAGCTCGAGCTCGGCTCGGGCTCGGCTCGTTTAATATTTATTAATTAATATATTAAATAAAAATAATATAAATAATTGTTCATTTAGGCTCGTGAGCTCGATAAGTGAAGCTCGGGCTCGGGGCTCGTTTACTAAACAACTTTAAATGAATGGTAAATATTATTAAATATTAAAAAAACTAATATTATACTAGGCTCGATAAGGCTCGACGAGCCTAACGAGCTTCACATTCCAGGATCAAGCTCGAGCTCGATAAATAAACGAGCTTTGTTATTGGCTCAAGCTCGGCTCGAGCTCGATAAAGCTCGGCTCGTTTCGAGCTTTTTGCCGAGCCGAGCTCGAGTAGCTCGCGAGCTGCTCGGCTCGTTTGCACCCCTACTTTTCATGCAAGCAAGTAAAATTCAGTTGTTGGACAGTGAGATTGATAACTGGACAGGTTAGCCAGACGTTTGTCAAAAGAACATTTTTTATAATAATTATATTAAAAAAAACAAAAAACAAACTCAAAAGATCAAAAAAAAAAAAAAATTTGATCCGAAGAGCCTCGCTTAGGCCTAAGCGAGGCGCTTCGAATTCAAAATCAGCTTTTTCTGCCCCTCGTACTGACCTGCTCTGATTGAATTCAAAGCGCCTTGCTTAGGCCTAAGCGAGGCGCTTTGAGGGGGATGGAAATAGAAGGTGGGGTGGGAATAGACGGAGCCTTATTTAAACCTAAAAACTCATTTTCAACCCAACATTCAAACACTTTTAAAACAATTTATGAGTTTTTGAAAAAAGTTACAAAAGGAAGCCAAACACCCACCAAGTCTTAAATATAAGGTTCTTATTTCATAACTAGTTTGAAATATTTATTATGACATAATAAAATATATTATTATTATTATTATTTTAAACAAATCTCTGTCATAAGTTATCATTTTCAAATATAAAAAAAAACGAATCTCTGCGCCGGGGTATAAATCTAGTGCCATTACAAATGAATTCGGAAGTTTGTAATCGATCATTCTAAAAAGAACTAACATGAAATAAGAAAAAAAAAAGTTAATTATTGAAATATCGAACGCATTAGTCTAAGGGTTATGTGATGCGTTAAAAAATTCATGGGTATATGATCGGGTATGTAGTTAGGGTATTTGGGTATGTTGTTTCGGGTAATCGGGTCGGGTATCACCTAATCCCAGACCCGACCCAAACCCACAATTTTTTTTAAACTAATCCCAAACCCGACACAATACCTGTCGGGTTACAAAAAAATATTCATTTTTTTTTCTCCGTTTTTTATGTAGCACTATGGTACTCGTTAAATCCCTTTGCAATATATATATATATACTAGCTTATACCCCGGGAGCGTCCCGGGTTGAGAAATCTAAGTAAAATGAATAAAATTAGAATTATCTAAATTATAAGAATGACATCTATATAGCAATTATATGTTGGAGAGCGTCCCGGGTTTAAATATCTAATATGATATAATAAAATATATAATATGACAACATAATTAATAACTTGCCAATACATGATTAATGAATATTATTATTATTATTATTATTATTTTAAACAAATCTCTGCCATAAGTTATCATATTTTAATATAAAAAAAAAGGTAATTGGGTCGGGTATCACCTAATCCTAGGCCCGACCCAAACCCACAATTTTTTTAAACTAATTCCAAACCTGACACAATACCTGTCGGGTTACAAAAAATGTCGTTTTTTTCTCTGTTTTTTATATAGCACTATGGTACTCGTTGGAAAAGATAATAAAACACTCGTTAATTTGGTGTAATTTTTTTCTTTAAAAAATCTCGTATATAAAAGATATTAACGTTTAAAAGTTATGAGAGGAAACATGAGAGAGAAAATAATAAAGTTTTAATATTTACATTTTGTAGATTAGGTATTTAATAAATTATGTTAAATCATATTTAAACCATATTTATTTCTTTTTTTTAATTGGTCTAGAGTTGCCACATCACATCCTATGTGACATCTCTCAAAATAGAAATTGCATAATATTATGACATGTCATTAAAAATGCTTTGGTTTATTATATATATAGATAGATACTAGCTTTTATCCCGGGAGCGTCCCGGGGTTGAAAAATATAACAATTCTAATAATACTAATACTAATAGTAATAATTATTACTCTTGTAATTAAATAAATAAAAAAAATAACCTTGCTATAAGGTGACACCATGTGTTGCAGTGTTGCGCGATTCTTTCTTGAAAACTATAACAATTCTAATAATACTAATACTAATAGTAATAATTATTCTCTTGATGAAGTATACCTATGCATCTTTAAAAGAGTAAAATTCCAATGAAAGCATGGCGATTGGGCTAAATTTCAACATCGTAGATAAGAACCCGGTTTAAAAGAAAAAAACATTATTAATGAATAACCTGAACACTTTGTGTTTTTTTTTCTGTATGAACGAAACCTCACAAAAATAGTCGTTTTTTCTCTCCATGTTTTATATAGCACTATGGTACTCGTTGGAAAAATAATAAAACGCTTGTTAATTTGGTGTAATTTTTTTCTTTAAAAAATGTCGTATATAAAAGATATTAACGTTTAAAAATTATGGGAGGAAACATAAGAGAAAAAAATTTAAATTTGTTTTTATTTTTTTTTCCTAAAATAACTCAATTTAAATTTAGTAGATTAGGTTTTATATTATTATTTTTTTATTTGTCACATGGCATACCCAAGGAGAATAATGCCTCCTTGAATGCCATGTCATTAAAATGGCTTTCTTAGGCTTTCATTGAATGACAACTCATCAATCTTCAATTCTTTTATTATAAGTTATAGATTATAGATTATAGATATATAGATATGATTTATTTAATTCTCAAGTGTCAAGAAATTTTAGGGGTAACTTTGTTGAAGAGTAACTTTTAAAAGTGTTCAAATTAGGTCATTCAATTTTTTTTGTCTCCCCACTCAAAATTTACGTTTTATATAATTAAAGGTTTTTTCACCTATTTTGTAGGTAACTATGCTAATGTGGCTTTTTTGTTTCTTTTTTTCCTATTTATTAATGCCGAAGTTAAGTGATGATATGGATTTTAATATATACTTTTTATTTTTTTAATATAATTAACATGTTATTTTTTTAACATAATAATATATATTAAAAATCCTAACCCCAACATCTTCTCCTCCGTTCCATTCCTTACACGATTTGAATGTTAGGTGACCTAATTGGGACAAAAACGACACGGATGACCTAATTTGAAACACTTTTGAAACTTGATTAGTATTTTGTGAAATATTTTCATTATTTTATATGAGAAGTGAAATAGAATAATGATTATTTTAATAATTTATTTAATTGGTTATCATTTACAGTAATATCTAATATATATATATATATATATATATATATATATAGGGTTAGGATACTTTGAAAACCCCTATGAGTTGTAAGAACCATAGGAACTCTTTTGGACCTTTGATCTTGTACATCAAAGGGTTGAGATTTCATCTTGGGTTTGTCTTTTTATGAATAATAAAATATAATTAGATTTTTTAAGTAAAATAATAGGGCTTAAGGGTATTTAAGTAAAATGCTCCATGAGAGAGAAGAAAACAAATATAATATCATATTAATATTTTATTCAAAAATATTAAACAATCATATTTTTTTAACTTATTTTTTAATTCATTTACTTTAAAAAAAAACAAAAAAATTAACATATATTTAAAATTCAAATCTGTCAATCTTGTTTAAGAAACCCCCCATATGAAAATTATTTACCCCAGTGTAAAATCCAAAAATATACTTATAAATTTGAAAGTCATTGTATCTTTTACACCAATGTAATATAGCCCTTGCACCAATGTAAACAAACAAAACATGTAATGTATCCATTACACAAAATGTAAAACAACAAAATCTTGCAACAAAATTTGCCACTAAGTAAAACAATTACACCAGTGTAAGAAAAACGAAAAACATAACGTTTATTGGTGTAAAATGCCCCATCATTCGTATTATTGTAAAATGCCCCAAAAACGTTTATTGGTGTAGGCACCCCCATAACACATACAAAACCGTTTTGACTTAAGTGAATTAAAAAAATGAACTTGTTTAATGGAAATTATTTCCACAATCTATCAATTTACACCAGTGTAGAAAAGGAAACAAAATACTTACAAATGTTTATTAGAATGCTAACACAATTACAAAATACTTACACCAGTGTACCATAAATCCATCCTCACTCAAAATCAATTACAACATCAGCAACAATAATAATACCATCAGATCCCTCCACCATCATCATCTTCACACAAAATCAAAGGAAAAACTGTTAAAAACTAATAATAATAATAATAATAATAATAATAATAATAATAATAATAATAATAATCATCATCATCATCTTACCCATCAGATCCAGAACCACGAAGAGAGGACCACCACCATCTCAGATCTAGAACCACCCCCCACCGTCGCCTTCACCCCCAAAGCCACCACACCCACCGGAACCGTCGCCTCCCACAACCACGAGCTATCATCCCCAGCCACCACACCCACCGGAACCACCCCTCAACCAACCATTCGAACCACCCCCAACAAAAAGGACATTGTTTTGCTCATCACTATCACCTCTGAAACAAAAATCCACCGTCGACCACCGCCCCCTTCACCACCATCAACATCAAATTCCACCCCAAACCCAAAACCCATCAGATCCACCCCTCAAACCCATCGACCACTGCCCATAACCTCCACCACCTACCTCCACAGCCACGAACCACCACCTACTTCCACAGCCACGAACCACCACCCAAGACCACCACCATTCAGATCCAAAAACACCACCGTCTTCTGTTTCGTATGTAGTATGTGTCTGAGAGATATGGAGTGTGTGTGTTTGAGAGATAGACGTGTGTGTGTGTGTTAGAGAGAGAGAGAGAGAAGTGTGTGTGTGTGTGTGTGTGAGAGAGAGAGAGAGAGAGAGAGAGAGAGAGATAGAGGGGAGTGTTTAAGATGATGATGATAATTTTTTAAAAAAGAATCTGCCACTTTTAATTAAAAAGAATGGGGTGGGGTGGGGTGGGGTGGGGTAGGGGAGGGGTAAATTACTTTCTTGCCCTTTATTATTATAATGGTGAGCTGCTTATGTGTCGTCTTTTCATTGGTCTAGAGGAGTTCTTAAGTTCTCGCAACTCAGAGGAGTTTTCAAAATATTCGGATCCTATATATATATATATATATATATATATATATATATATATATATATAGGGAATGGTACTAGAGAAAACCCTCCTTATTTGGTAAACTCTGGAAACTCTGACTTCCCAATATTTTTTTTTTTTTGAAAAAAATAGGGCAAGTAATATACATGATTTTAAGCATTTTGGGCCAAAAAAATTAAAAAAGCGCTGAGTATTTTTTTTAAAAAAAATAAAATAAAATTTTGACTAACACATGTTAAGCGCTAATAACAGGTGTTAACAATGTGTTAACTATATGTAAACAGTAGACGTTTTTTATTTTTTTTAAAAAAAAACCGTTCGGCGCTTTTTTCGATTTTTTTGGCTCGAAATGCTTAAAAAAATGTATATTACATACCCTATTTTTTTCAAAAAAAAAAAATGTTGGGAAGTCAGAGTTTCCAGAGTTTACCAAATAAGGAGGGTTTCCTCCATATACTTTACCTATATATATATATATATATATATATATATATATATATACACAAGTTTAGAGCTTGTGTGGACACACAGTTCAACAAATAACATTACTTTAAAGGTTTAATTTTATTAATTGAATATAAAATTAAACATGAATAACAGAATTGTAAATACAAAAATGAGAATAATAGAAAAAAAACATAAATCGTTAAAATATAAATAACAATATTGGAATGTATAACTAAAACACTTGTGGGTTATATTTAAAACACTAAAACATACACTATCAAAACCATCATTGTCACACTCCAACCCGGACAAGTTAAAATGTCACTATTACAGATATCAAAACCAAAGACAATTCATTTAAAAAGAGAAATAGAATCGAAAAGACAACTAAGAGTCTTAAATCTAACCATACAAAATCCTATGTCTTAATTTATTTAAAACTGAAGTAAACGAAAATGAGAGTTTAATTATTCTTGAACTTCATTACTCTCTCACCCATCCCTGATTCCCCAGATTACCTGTGAACATATAAGACAAAAAAAAACAAAGAAAATATGGCTGAGCCAAAGGTTGTTCAGTAACGGAGAAATCAACAGTACAAGTGAAGCTGGACATATGATAATATGAACTGAGACTGATGCTAAACTGAAATACGATGAAACTGAAACAAATATTGATACGAATTGAATCCCAATACTTATACAAAATCAAATACACGGAGAACATATCATATATATAATCAAAACATATCAGATGCTAAAATACGTGACTACACATGCCAATAAATAAGTCACGTAATGCAGAAGCACCCACGAGCCTAAATAGAGGGTACACAGATAGCTAGTCCATGCACCTATGAGATGGTGCGTGTGGCGTACACACATTTATATCCAGAAAACAGAAACATATATCAAAAGTCAGAATCGGATCTAGGATATATCCATACGCCTCTAAGGGACCATGTTAGAGACACCGTGATTTTGATTACGCACTGTCACGGAAAGTGTTCATGTCGCTGACGCCCCAACGATAAGTCAGAAACAGAGTGCTCGAGTGACAGAGTACAAAAGCCATATCATATTTTAAAAAAATACTAGCACAAGTCTAAATAGGACATGCAACAATGATTACAAAAGTAAGGTATATTGCATGCTATCAAAAATAAAAAAGGAACATATTAAATCAACAAAATCCTTACTACAAAGTAACGGATCGAGATTAAAAAAAATATACTATAAAGAGAGGAAAACGGAATCCGAAGGGTTCCATCATTCAAATATCCAAACATTTCATTATATACTATAAAAATGAAAACTGAAAACTGAAAGTAAGTTGAATTGGTCACCTTAGGGTTTTTTTTTTTTTTTTTTTTTTTATCTTAGAAAAATTGTTTTACCAATCAAAACTCCATCCGCTGAATCTAATCCCATACATCGTTTTTGTTAGGTTCACCATCATAAAGCTCTTACTGTGTAAGACCCTAACCCGTAAACTGACGATTAGCGTTTAAATCAACAAGTTTAAACCTTACTTAAACCACTCCCGGTTAAAACTTTGATATTTATTATAAACCTAAACCATTAAGATCAAATACATTTTGATTCCCCCAAAATTTTCACATTTAACTATCAAAACATACACTAAGATTTCGCGATTTAACGGGAGTCTCTTGAATTCTATCGCGGAAGCTTGATTAGTGCTCGGGTGTGTTTGATTCTCCTCGCGACTTGATCCTTGCTCCGGGATTTCCATCACATGTTTACCTAGTACCATTACACAAAGAATGGTTTGTGGGTTGTCAATAATACATTTAAAATAGTATGAGAGTCGTTACACATTGAAACGGAACGAACCATGCCAAACAACCCCATATCAAGAGAACAAACTGCTACACTTTATGCGCAGCAGCTGTTCGGGTCGCTTTTACCCCTTCTAAAACCCATAATCTGACTTCAACTTTCAAATAAGAAATGTGCTTCGTTCAAAGACCTTTCCATTCATATACAGAACACCTCCTAACAATTTTTCTATGATTTTATATGAATTTTTGAAGATTAGTATGTCCATCCGAACGACCGTTCGCCCATGCAAACTCCCGTTCACTTGGCCACGAACACTTCTGAGTCTTCTGTAAAGGCCGAACGGCCGTTCATTCTAAGTGAACGGTCGTTCACTACTACTGGACCTTGTTTGTTGATTTTAAAGCCTAAGAATCATGTCGCAAACGCATTTGACGACTGTAAAAACATAAAAAATCACGTTTTCAACTAAATGGACACTTGATTGACTAGGAACATCGCCCAGTCAATGTCACTATTAGCCGGTTCTTAGTTTTTGAATGATTATGGCCATTTCTACCCAAATCGACCCATTAAGGTCTTGTATTGAACAAGACACTACTTGACCACACAAATGCATAACGTTTAAGTTGTCAAGTCATTAGACACTTGATCGAGTAAAGCGTTTGTCCGATTTGTTTCATTATGATTTAGCTTCGTAGATTCAACCTTTAGAAATCTTCTAAATTCCCAAAATGCCATTTATAGCTAAATCTTTCAATTTATCCATCCATGGTGACACTTCTTGTTTCAAATCCAATGTTTTCGACTCAATGACTTGTTTAAAAACCTCTAAGTTCTTCCGGACTTAGATTTCCACCATTTCTCAAGATTTCTCTTATTTAGTCGATTCTAAGCGCATTAGCGCGCATTACACATAGTTATGGAAATAACTTACCTAGTTGGCACCCACACTTCATGTAGGTAGTTTTAGTACCGATGCTACCTCGCCCGAAGGCATTTATTTAGCTACGGACTTACCGGGTAACGATGACCCATACCTTACACCCATATTGATTACTTAGGCATCGAGTGCCCAAATTTCCAAGTGTCCTCCTGCATACATTCTAGATTGACCACATTAGTCTCTTGGGGCTCAATGGTGATGCATTTACCATTTGGCCCGTTATCCACAAGGTTCCTAAAGTTTAGATAACCGGCTTTTAATGTCGGGTTCAAATAGTGAGAAAATCACTCATTTGACCCGTTAAGACTCATGATTCATATCCCTATGACCTTCCAAGCTTTAACTATAGGTAAGTGACAACACCACTTGACCCATTTACTCAAATTTAATAAGTTCCTTATTCATGTGATTTTTATCGAAAACTTGCGTTTACACTCTTGTTTACCACATAGCTTTATTGGTTGACCTAACTAAAGATTTCCATCATTTGATCAACACTCTATGACTCATTTATTACTATAAATCTTGTTTTGACATAAATTCGCATAAATTACCCGATTTATAAGTTTCACCCCTTAGGGTCATACATTTGTTCCACATCAAGGTTTAAACACTTAAATCAATATAAGAGTTGTATTTGTAGTCTAGTAGTGTAAGTATTACTTACCTCGCATCCATTCTTGCTTCGAAAAGTATTCACCTTGCATCCGTTCGACCCGTTTGCTCCCTCTTGGTTGTACCTAACTTAGGGATGAGTCAAACTTGTTTATTAGAATACATAATATGAAATTATTTTACTATCCATAACATCATGTATTAATTATCAATTCTAGCTAAACCCATAGCTAACTTCTCATAATCATATGATCAAAATCAAATACACATATTAATTGTGATTTGTAACTGAATTAAGTATGTTTGAGGTTTCCCAAGGCTAGAGCAACCTCTTTTACCCATAAATTTCACGTTTTATCAAAACCCTAGTTTTTGACCAAATCAAAAACGGGTTATAACATCAAATTACAGCAAATAAAAAGGTACTTTGAGGTTTATCAAGCTTAGATGACTTGATTTAGTATTCATACAGGTAAAACTCCTTTGATCTTGGCTTGGATTGAGCTTGAGCTTGATGTTTAGGGTTTGGTTATTGGAGGAGATGATCTCCCGATCATCACTTGACACACACACAATGTGTGTGTGTTTTTATTGATTTATTTTTATTAATAAAACCCTCTTTGTCATATTGGCAACTAAGGCCCCTCGAGCTTAGTCTCGATTTCGTTTTTAGATTATAACATTAACTAGATTAGTCTCTTGTAATGGGTTTAGTCTTGTTTTTACCCGCCAACTAAAACACCACCGTTAAATTCACTTTCGATGTTTTATCAATTACTCCTAATGGCGTATTTCGGCGAAACAAAATTTCGGGGTGTTAAAACTCTACCCCCCCTTAAAGAGGTTTCGTCCCCGCAACCTTTCTTTTGTAGTTGTTTTGGTCATCTCAAGGAATTTTAGTTTCCCAAACCAAATTTTAGCACCACTCGTTATTTTGTCATCTTAAAGCCTCATAATGAATTAGTATTATATGCCTAGGGCTATCATCCCTTTACTCGGCTTTCTAACTTTTCGATTATTATATGAAAGCCTTAGCTTTCATAATAAGACTTGAGTTACTCTATTCTTTCTATTGACTATGGGCAATATCTACATACATACCCCTACCAGGCATTGTAACTACTTATGTTCCTAATAGGCCTTCTTTAGAATCGTAGACTATTCCCCGTCTACTATTTATCCCGAAGGATGCAATGATTTAAGGGTCCATTCTATCATGCATACATGTCTATGCATCATTACCAACAAGTAACTTGTCTTGGGTTCCAAAACTAACCTAGCTTTTTATCATGGTCGTTTTCTAACCCCTTGGACACATCCCTGAATCCAACTATCGTTTATTTTTGGTTTGCTAGAGTGTTATAGACAAACCTTGCTAGTATGTTATATCCAATTCTGATACTTTAGTGCATTTATTAATATTGAGTTAATAGCCATTTTCGTCCCTGAGGTTTGGGCCAGTTTGCCACTCCAGTACAAAAGTTTTTTTTTTTGCAATTCCTTCCCTGAGGTTTGGATTTTTTGCCAAATTCGTCCTTTTCACTAACCCAGTTAAAAAAGCTCGTTAATGTTAGGGGTAGTGTTGTCTTTTTACCTCTTAGGGACGAATTTGGCATTTAAAATTCAACCTTACCTCAGGGACGAATTTGGCATTTATAAATCATAGAGTTAAACATAGATGCCATTTTTATAATTTAGATACTTCTAATTTTATTCACTTTACTTAGATTTCTCAACCCGGGACGCTCCCGGGGTATAAGCTAGTATATGTATATTACCAGATTTATTTTAGGATTTATGGACCTTACCCCGAGCATAAACAGATAAATATATCTTTGCAAATTGCATTATAATTATAACTAGCTTCTTATGCGGCCGCGCGTTGCGGCGGCGTCAATCTGAGTTTGAACATAAGTAATTGACAAAAACGTACGTATATTATCAAAACTAGTGTTTACGACTGGCGCGCGTTGCGCGCGCCTTGATTCGCCACATTCAAACAAAAATCGTGAAAGGATAAACAATCATGCTCAATAGACTGAGCATTAATCTAATGGGACGGTCCACACATTACATAATAACATAACAATACGAAGATGTTTGCTTTGACTTAAACTGGGCTACACAGTAGATAAACATCTAAATTACCATTAATCATAATAACGAAACAACAACGTCAACCTATATTTTGTGTACTGAACAGACCACCTAACTAACCAATACACCTTCCGACAGAGTTGATCATTATAGAATATGTTACTGTAAAAATTCTAAAAGGAAAATACAAAGTTTATGAAAAAGTGACTTAATATTGTAGATCTGTTCACGTAATACTTATGAGTAATGCTCATGCAGACCTACAAACTACAAAGTATATATAAAAAAGGTTATCAAGGGACATGTACAATGTACAAAATGAAAAACATACAAAATGTGCAAGCCGTTTCTATCGCCTGATATTATTGGGCAAATTACATACCTTATCTCTTTACGAAAGCTCTGTTATGTGTTTTTGGTAATTAGACCATTACCCATACCTGCTATACAATTAAACAGAATACAAAAAATATACAGATGCACAGATTAGAAATAGTGAACAACTCAATGTTGCCTTACTTACAATTACAATGTAATATTAATAATAATCAACCCACTTGAATAAAACTCATATGCACCAGCTTCCATTTGGGCAAACCGTTGTGAAAGGTTATGAATTAATTAGATTTAAAAAAAAAGGTTTTAAGTAGACATGTGCAAAAGGTAACCAGCTTCCATTTGGGCAAACCGTTGGAATACGTACATTTTCAAGCAAAAATGATCGTCTTGAATGACAAATATATCACATTTTGCAGCAGGTCAAGCTTGTTCTCAGCATCAATTAATAGACAAACAAATAAATTCCTTAAAAACTCATGTAAAATGTGTGGTTAATCAAGATTAGTTACTTGATTATTCTTTGCGATTGAAGCTTCGTTTTCTTGAAATGCTTCTTGTAGACCATCCGGCCAGCCAAGATTGACAGCCCGATCTTCCACTGCTACCTTAACAACATCAGTTCTGACTCCAATAACATTAGCATATCTGCTTATGCAATACATACCAGCCGTCACCGTAGCAACACCAACCGTGCTCGAGATCAGCAGTTTCAAAGGGGATGCAAGAAGAGCGACCAGTGGTGCACCAATCATAGAAGAAGCCTGTCCACTTCTTCCAAGTCTCGACTTCTCAACCATCAGTATCCCAGTCTTGCAATACAAAGAAAAATCCTCACAATTGTTCTGAAACACATCAAATACTCAAATCATAATTAACTCTATGATTTATAAATGCCAAATTCGTCCTTGAGGTAAGGTTGAATTTTAAATGCCAAATTCGTCCCTGAGAGGTAAAAAGACAACCCTACCCCTGACATTAACGAGATTTTTTAACTGGGTTAGTGAAAAGGACGAATTTGGCAAAAAAATCCAAACCTTAGGGAAGGAATTGCAAAAAAAAAAAACTTTTGTACTGAAGTGGCAAACTGGCCCAAACCTCAGGGACGAAAATGGCTATTAACTCTATTAATATTGTTAAAAAAAGTTTGTTTCATTTATGTTTTTATAGAAATTCATTATGCATTTTTTAGTACCGTCATTAAGATATGACAATAAGGTGTTGTTTGGTTTTAAGAGGTAACATGTCTGCAGTTTGCGGACCACATCTGCAGAAGAAGAGGTGGACAAAACGTCTGTAGTCAGCAAGAAGAAGACTTTTGTTTGTTAACATTTGCGGCGTAACCCAAAACCATTACCCACCATAACCGTGACCCTCCACCGTAAACCAACACCCTCTGTTGTCACCTGAAACCATAACCATAACCCACTGTAACCGTAACCCACCATAACCATAACCAAACACAGGGGAGGGAGGAGGGCGGTGACGTCGTGGGAGGGGAGAGGGGGGAGTAGAAACGGAGGAGGAATAAGAACGAGGAAAAGGATGATGATGATGATGATGATGATGATGAGAATAGGTGAGAAGACCTTGGTTCAAGTCTGCACCAAGAAAAGTACATGTAGCCGTTTTTTAGTAGAAGGTCTTCCAAAAAATAAACAGGTTGCGAGACCTTAACATCTGCACGCGTCTGCACTGCGCAGATAAAAGAGGTCAGAAAGATATTTTTAGAAAAAAACAAACACCCCTTAAATATACCTCCATCAAAGGGTTTTTAGCTTAATTGCATCAAATTATGTAAATATGTTTTATCCCATGAGAAATTGATTCTCTTTTCATAAAATTATTTTGAAATTATTTTGTGTAGTACCACTAAGCCAATTATAAAGTGTTTTTGTATTGTTTAATTAGTACGTCTAAACTGATTACAACTATACGTTTAAACCAATTAATGATGCGTTCAAGTTACTTAACTTTGACACCTGATCAAACTAGTGATTAATAGCTTGTCCAAACCCAAACTACTACAATGATGTATCTTAAAGCCATCTTATATTTAACAAATGCAATACTCTCGGCATAAAATACACATGTCTTGTCTAGAATACTTCACAGTTAACATCCTTTGCATGGAAAAATCAGTTAATATAAGTGTCGACCTAGGTGTGTGTGAGTGAGTGGGAAATTTGAATCAAGAATTATTAAATAGCTATCATAGCTATCAACCAAAGTAACAACCTTTTGACCTGATTTTTTGGCTGAAATAGTAGAAAAACTAAACAAATTTGTGCCTATGGTTGATGTCAGAGGTGGGTTCGTGTTTTTTGTAGAACTGCAATCTTAGATTGCGGTTTTTGCTTAGGTAGTTGCTGACTCGAACAAGGGATGATGACTGGGATGAACTTTAGGGCATTACCGCAATCTAAGATTACGGTATTAAAAAAATCTCAAAATGTACACAGTAAAACGCAGGCTCAAATTGCGGGTCTTGTTTTTTTTTAAGAACCGCAATCTCAAATTACGGTAATACCGACTCATCTGCACTTTTTCGTCCCAGTCATCAACTTGTTGTTCCACGTCGTCCCAGTCATGCAGCCATGTAAGCAAAACCGCAATCTAACCATAGGCACAAATTTGTTTGATTTTTCTACTATTTCAGAAAAAAAATCCTTTTGAACTTTAATCATGGAACTAAAGAAAATTAGAGAACAATCGTCATCGTGGGTCATTCATGGAATAAAAGAAACATAAAATGGAATATCTCTACAAGTATTAAGTAAAAATAAACTATTTATTATAATGTATAATTAATTAAATGTTCTTTTCAAATTATTTACGTAATATGATGTAATATAATATGATATAGAAAACTATTTATTATAATGTATAATCATGTAAGTATTTTTATCCAATTTTGACTGTAATATAACGTAATGTAATATGATATATGATTTGATTATATTAAAACACTAAACTAACCAAAGAAGACATGCAACAAATCTTAACCATTTTATTATTTGATCATTGGGTCATATCTTTTTTTGTAATTTTGTATTTGTTATACATGGTCTACGTTTGTGTACTTATACAAATCAAACGAACAATCAAATACATTTTTTCATATGCAAAAGAGATGATAGTATATTAATTTCTTTTATTTCATTTTTTAAATAAGAGATAATTAATTTTGTTTTACGTGTTCTTACATAGTCACGGTAGATAGTGTTAGAGATGAGCCCGGTACCGAACCGTACCAAACCGATACCAATTTTTAAGAAAACTTGGTACCGATACGAATTTTCGTCAAAACTTGATACCGAATTAGTCAAAAAATGAACCGGTATAGGTATTTCCGGTATCGGTATTTTCGACATTTAATACTGAAATGTTCATCCCTAGATAGTGCTATACACGGTTAGCTCGTGTATATTTTTGTATAATACCACGAAATGTGTATATGATGTAGATTGTAGAAAAGAAACAAAGAGGAAAAAACTATAAAAAAGAAAAAGGGTAAAAATGGGTAGGAAGCAGCTAGGAGTATATATGACTTTTGAAAGTGCTCTCAACAGAACAAATAAGTGGAGGGCACGAGCCCACACAAATTGTGACAATATGGTGGGCAGGGACAATGAGGAGTTGGTAAACCACATCAGGAACCACAAGTCCACAATAATCTTTTTTTAGAAAGTACAATTCGATTTAGAAAATAGTTGGTGAGCTCCAATCATTCACCACACAATTGGATTAACATTAACAAATTTTCTCTGGTTTTTTAATCTAATAAATTAAATAACTTTGGTAGTTCTACTATTAAACGAACAATCAATAATTGAGTTTTTATTACGTTACTATTGTTCTTTTATAGTTCTTCTAAGGTCGAAAGTTACAGGACTCGCAATTTTTTACCTAGCGCTCTGTTCGGGCAGGGGCGTAGCCAAGTACAACCCAAGGTGTGCGGCCGCACACCTTGAAAAAAAAATTAGTGTATTTTATAGGCGAAAATCCTGATCGCACCCTTTGAAAGTTTAGAAAAAGCCCCCGTTCGCACCCTTTGAAAAACAATCCTGGATCCGCCACTGTGTTCGGGTTATATATTTGGGTCGGCGATTTTAGTTCGGTCGAGTCAAACGATAATAATTCGGAATATCTTATTTTTTTCACTCATTCAAAGGACTGTTCTTATACATAAACAGACTATGGGTATGTTTGGCAATGAGCTTTTAAGACCTTTTAGGAGGTTCAAGCTTCAAGCTTCTAAGAAAAAAAACTCCTACACAATAAAAAGTCTTGTTTAGTTGAAGGAGCTTGAAGCTTTTAGGTTAGGAGAAAAAGCTCTATAGTGAAAAGCTACTACTACTAGCGTTTAAGAAAAACCTCCTACTAGCTACAAGATTTTAATGAGTAAATGACACAAATACCCATTCTATTATAAAAATAAAATAAAACCTTCCTTACAAGCTTTGAATTATGCTCATTTTGGTCATTTTATTAAAAGCTTCAGCTACTTTACCAAACATCAAAATATATTTAAAAAGCTTCCAGTCACCAGTTAGTTTTTGCCAAACATACCCTATGGCAATAAGCTTCAAGCTTTTAAGAAAAAAACTTTTACTCAATAAAAAGTCTTACTTGGTTGAAGAAATACCCATTCTATAATAAAAAAAATAAAAAAAAATATGCATACAAGCTTTTAATTACTGCCCATTTTTGTCATTTTATACATTTTATTAAAGGCTCCAGCTACTCTGTCAAACACCAAAATATATTTAAAAAGCTACAGATACTAGCTTCCAGCCACCGGCTAGTTTTGCCAAATATACCCTATATATTTTTTTAATAAACAAAGAGCTGAAATATTTATGATTATGAGAGAGAAATGGTAAGCATTTTGAAGATGAATTACGAGTCAGTCTGATGACCTTTAGGATTTTTGAATTCATTGATTATGTCTAAATCAAACATATCAATAATTTCTTTTTCTGTGCAAATCAACAAGCAAGTCGGGAGATACTCATCTTGTCACACTCTCAAATTTCCACTGCGGAGTTCATACCGCGAGGCGCATGACATACCAGGATCCCATAGCCTTAAGTCATATGAACGAACTCTAAATGCCCAAACCATTTAGTTCGTTTCAAAAACCAAGTTTAGTTAAGTTGCGGAAGCGTAAACCAAATTTAATCCTTTTAAAACCATGCGCAAAACAACGCGCCCAAATTAAAACCATATGATAGAAAATGTGAAAGCATAATATGTAATTTAGGTGTATACCCAAGACCCCAAATGCAATGAAGTGTGTAGTGCTTTCTAATTCTGGCACCGGAAGCTAACTACCTGCAAAAGCATGTAAATCGTGGGTCAACAAACAATGTTGGTGAGTTCACTGAGTAAAGTAGGTGAGTAAGTAAAAGCGTAGGTTTCCCAAACCACGTAACCAAATGAAAGCGTCGGTCTCCCAGACCACATAACAGTAAGTAAGAACGTCGGCCTCCTTGGCCACAAGTAAATAGCTAATTCAAATGTCAGGGGTAGCTAGCCCACTCATGATAACTAAAACCGGCGAATACCGAACTACTAATGAACAAGTTCCCATAACCGGGATAAGGATGCCTTGCATCATTGTCCATCGACAATGATTATGTTTGAAGCTAATAGTTCACATCCGTGCTCCCAGCACGATGTGAGGTTTGTTAGACCTAATAGCGCTATCAACTAATTAACCCGCTTGCCCAACCGGCAATTGATTCGGTATTTTGAAGGACTTAAAAGATGTGTTTGGTTTAGTTCATCAAGGACATATATATGAATTAGTAAAAATAGATTCACCACGTGAACCATGCACCCCAAACCCGGGATGTGTAAAAGTAGTCCCAAACCGGACTAGAAACGTTAAGTAAGTTGTCTCAACCCGAGACGCATGCTTTTGAGAAAAGAGTAGTGAAACTCACCTTATCGCGTAAGCAAAGAATCCGAACAGCAAGTATTATATGCTACCGACACCCTAATAACAGTGTCACTACGTGAGTATAGGCGTAACATCATTACACCATATAACTCGTTTGTCCAATGCGTTTTAATATTCAAAAGTGTGTATGCGAGGCCTAGTGATTCTACATGCAATAGTAAACCCTACGGACTCGTTGGTGAATGAGTTGGTTATAATTAGTTTCTACAGCCCGTATGTGTCATAAACATGTGTACTTCCGTTATATGTCAATTTTAGATCACCTAAGACCTCAAGTAATCACATAAGCACATAATACACAATCTGTGTTTTCAGGACAGATTGTGCGCCATCAAAACAAATTTATTTAAAATACTTAACGAATGATTTAGAGTCCCAAATTTTTACTGAATTTTATTTGGGATTCACTCGACAATACCTATTTTTGTTTTGTCTTAATTCCAAACAAAAAAATTATAAAAATTCGTACAACACAGCAGTGTTCAGAAAATTTCCTCAACAGGTCAGTTTAGTAGGAAAATTCTTAAAAATTGTGTATTCATCCAAACGAGATGAATCCACTTTGAAAAGCTCTATTTTTCCAGTATTGACCTACTGTAAAAATTTCATAGCCTAACTCCTTGTAAATCTCAAGTTATGACCATTTAAAGTTAGCCCAATTTACAAATCCGAAAATCTGATATGATCCCTAATCAATTAAAATTCCAAAAACGACTCAAACGATGTCCAAATTCGATGGTTTTGCCCATTATGAAAAGCTAAGACCTTGTACGTTACAATCATGCAAAGAATCGATCAAACCAATTATTTTCAAGCCACGAAACAGACCCTACAAGTCGACATTCAGAATCTGTCCAGATTCTGATCGTGCAATATTATCAATTATATCAAACCCTAGTTGCATATTATCAATCAATAACACCTAATAATCATCATACAACTTTCCTAATACCTATTCCCATCAGATCCTATTATCAAACATGTCAAGATCAAAGCTTTTAGGATCAAAACACCAATAACTTGCGCAACAAGCATCCTATGATGTTACTACGCGTTTATTAATAGGTTTAATCCGTTTAATCTTCAAAAAGACTCATGTTTTAATGTTTATTAAACCCATTCAGACCTGGACAAACATGTTATATGATTTTTACAATAAAACATAAAGTAAAAAGCGTAAGAAATCATGAGTTATACCCTTAGCTCTTCAAATCAATCAATCGCGCGCCTTGGAGCCTCCCAATTGATGATCTTGAGCCTTAGCAGGAGTTTTTGGAGTGAAATATTCGTGTGGGGCAGTAAGGGGGCGATTAGGGTTGAGTATGAGGGCTGCATGGGGTTAAGGATGCTTATATACGAGTTTGAGGCGGTTTAAACCCGTCAGATAGGTTCGAGCGGCCGCTCGGAGCCTGTGAGCGGCCGCTCACAGGTCCGGGTGGCGCGCTTTTGCCTCGTTTCGCCTCCCGACGCGTTATCCTTCGACGTTTTCGTTATTTCGGACCGTAACAAGTGTAACCCCATGCATTAAGACCCTAATCAACCTCATGCTCCACTTTTAATGATTTCTATTAACGTGTTCGGTTTAGGTTCACATAATCACGTATGGTTTTCACATAAGTTTGTCAGGTATCACCGAGACCCATAAGTTTATTATTCACCAACGTCCGAGGTTCACTAATCATGCAATCACACATTGACTCATAACTATGCACGTATGTCTTATCTAACTAACCCTAGTTAAGTATAATGCAAGGAATGTAACTAGAGTTTAGTTAAAGTGAGAACCTGAATTTTCGGGGTATCACATCATCCCCAAGTTGAAAAGAATTTCATCCCGAAATTCAGCAAGTAAACAGTAAAGCCAGCAAAAAAAAAAAATGTATGCTTGGTTTCCGGATGTCACATCATCCCCAAGTTGAAAGGAATTTCGCCCCGAAATTCACTTTGAGCGAGCTGCTTTATGTTCGGCATTTGATCTATGCACAGGTTCAGGTTCAGAAAAGAGGTGTGGGTATTTGAGCCGCATCTGATCTCTGCGCTCCCACGTGTATTCCGGTCCTAGACGGGAATTCCATTGTACGTTAATAATAGGTATAGTGTTCTGTTTGAGTTTCTTGACGCCCCGCTCAAGAATCTCCACTGGTTCTTCCATGAACCGTAGCCGATCGTCCACCTGGATCTCCTCCAGTGGCACCATCAGTGTTGTATCCAACAGGCATTTCTATAGATTCGGTACGATATGTGGGATACATCGTGTATCCTACCAAGTTTGTTAAGCAGGTTTAACCTGTAAGCTACCAGACCAATCCCATCAACCATCTCGAATGGTCCAACGTTTTACGGGTTCATCTTCCCCCGTTTTCCAAAGCGTGTCACACCCTTTCAAGGTGACACCTTTAATAGTACCTTGTTCCCATTCCGGAGCTCTAAAAGTTTCCTACGCTTATCAGCGTAGCTTTTCTGTCGCTCAAGAGTAGCAGCCATCCGTTTTCTGATTGCACTATCTTCTCAGAAGTTTGGTGCACAAGTTCGGAACCTGTCAGTTGGCTATCCCCAACTTCAGTCCAACATATGGGGGATTTGCACTCCCGTTCATAAAGTGCCTCAAAAAGTGCACACTGGATCGAAGTGTCATAACTATTGTTATAAGAGAATTCAATCAAAGGCAAGTGCTTGTCCCAACTGTTTCCAAAGTCCACCACGCACGCTCGCAGTAGATCTTCTAGTGTTTGGATGGTACGTTCACTCTATCCATCCGTCTGGGAGTGATAGGCTACGCTCATGTCCAAATGAGTTCCCAAAGCAATTTGGAGAGTTTCCCAAAAATGGGAAGTAGATCGCGCGTCGTGATCCGATATGATAGAAGTTGGCATCCCATGCCTAGAGACAATTTTTGTAATACAAAAGCGGCTAGACGTTCCAACATGTCCGCCTCTCTAATTGCCATGAAATGCGCTGATGTGGTCAAACGGTCAATAATGACCCAAATCATATCGTGTCCGCTGGGCGTTTTAGGAAGTTTGGTGATAAAGTCCATGGAAATACCATCCCATCTCCACATGGGATTTTCCGGTTGCTGAAGTGGGCCCGAAGGTTTCTGATATTCAATCCTAACCTTGGCACACGTTAAGCACTTACTAACATAAGTGACTTTCTCAGCTTTCATGTTTGGTCACCAGTAAAGAGTTTGAGATCTCGGTACATTTTATCCGAACTAGGATGTACCGAATAACGAGGGGTGTGTGCCCCATCGAGCACTAGTTGTCTGAGATCTCCAACACGTGGAATCCAGACTTGATTCATGAAGTGCTGAAGACCCTATGTCCTCCATTCCAGGTGCTTATCAGCACCGTGCAAGGTTTCAAGCCCGATGTTTTCCCTTTCAAAGCCACGCCCTGGGCTTTACGTATCTTAACATGAAGATTAGATTGTAGGGTTAGTTGCAAGGCTCGCACTCGTTTGGGTTTTGTTTCCTTACGACTCAGGGCATCTGCTACTACATTAGCCTTCCCTGAATGTTACTTGATGGCACAGTCATAACCATTCAGGAGTTCGACCCATCGGCGTTGTCGTATGCTTTAGCACCCTCTGGTCGAATATATGCTGGAGACTTTTATGATTTGTGAAAATCGTGCACTCTGTCCCGTAGAGGTAGTGCCTCCAAATTTTTGAGAGCGAAGACCACCGCTCCCAGTTCCAAGTCGTGAGTGGGGTAATTTTTCTCATGAACTTTTAGTTGTCGTAAAGCATATGTGATCACCTTTTCGCGTTGCATCAAAACACACCCTAGACCTTGGATAGATGCATCACAGTACACCACAAGGTCCTCCGTACCCCCAGGTAGTGATAATATTGGAGCACTGCAAAGTTTAGTCTTTAGTAACAGAAAAGCAGATTCTTGGGCATCTCCCCACTTGTAGGTAATCCCCTTCTGTGTCAATGCAGTGAGGGGTTGAGCGATTTTTGAAAATCCCAGAATGAATTCGCGATAATGACCTGCAAGGCCAAGGAATTGCCGCACCTCCGTATGAGCCTTAGGAGCCTCCCACTCTTTTAATCGCGTCAATCTTAGCGGGATCGACCTGTATTCCTGCCTCGTTCACCACATGACCCAAAAAATTGGACTTCACGAGTCCAGAAGTTGCTCTTAGAGAACTTTGCGTATAACTGCTCATTTTTCAGAAGTTCCAAGATTAACCGCAGGTGCTGCTCGTGCCCCTCCCTGCTCTCGGAATAGATCAATATGTCATCTATGAACACTATGACGAATTTCTCCAAGTAAGGCTTGCACACACGGTTCATTAGATCCATGAACACCGCAGGTGCTTTAGTTAGCCCAAATGGCATAACCAAAACTCATAATGTCCATAACAGGTTCGAAACGCCGTTTTCGCCACATCCTCTTCTCGGACTCTCAGCTGATGGTACCCCGACCTCAAATCAATCTTAGAGTAGAAGCTCGACCCTTGCAGTTGGTCGAAAAAATCATCAATACAAGGCAAAGGATATCGGTTCTTAATCGTTACCTTGTTCAACTCCCGATAATCTATGCACATGCGAAAGCTCCCGTCTTTCTTCTTAACAAACAGAACTGGAGCTCCCCCTGGCGAAGAACTAGGTCTAATGAAACCCCTATCCAATAGCTCTTGGAGTTGTGTAGATAGTTCTTGAAGTTCGCCTGGTGCAAGGCGGTATGGTGCACGCGCAACTGGGGCGGCTCCTGGTGCACGGTCAATTTGAAATTCCACTTGTCTAACAGGTGGAAGTCCGGGTAATTCCTCTGGGAAGACATCTGGAAAATCGTGAACTACAGGGATGTCCTCAATTTTTGTTTCAACTTCAGCTCGAGTATCAAAAATGTTAGCCAATATGGCTGGGTAGCCCTTCCGAATACACTTCTAGGCTTTCAGATAGGAGATGATGCCCACCATGGCACCACCTCGATCACCCTGTATAGATAAGAGTTCTCCACTTGGGAGAGGAATGCGAACAATTTTTCTCCTGACAGAGAATTTCCGCGCGTTGCTTGGACAACCAGTCCATGCCAACCACGAGATCAAAGCTACCTAGGGTGATAGGTAAGAGGTTGATGGCAAACACTTGCCCGTTCAACTCGAGCTTACAGTCACGATGTATATGGGTTACCTCGACAGGCTTCCCATCAGCCAGTTCAATAAGGTATGGGGTATCTAGAAGAGTAGGAACCATCCCTAATTGTTCACTAAGTTTTGATGAAACAAAACTATAGTCCGCACTAGTATCATATAAGATAGAAGCAAGAGTGTCGTTCAAGGAGCACGTACCCATCACGACATTGTTATCAGTCCTAGCTTTCCCCAGGCCAATCACAAATGCTTTCCCACGAACCCCATTGTTGTTGTTCCCGTTGTGGTAGTTGTTGTTGCAGGACTTATACTTCACACTATCCCACGTTCTCTTGCTATCACCAACAGTAGAAAGTGAAGCACCATGCTTCAGAAAGGTACCATGATCAGCAGTCTCATCTGTGAGTCTGCGAGTCAAGCGAAAGATTTGTAGGTGAGCTGCAGTGGCCAAGCCACGAATCTGAGGGGCCCACCCTTTCGGTATAAAGTTCGATCCATTTGTAAGGTAGGTTAAATAGATTTGAGCCTATAGTGGCTATCTCCTATCGCTTGGCAGTGTAGGCGTCGATCTCAGACCCATCCGTCTTTATATAACAAAGTTTCTAGATTTCACCACAGGGTGTTACGTTCTCCTTCCAGGTATCTGTAACTCATCGAGTGTGCATGTAGTGTACATTACTCCATCCTGCCTGGGACAAATGCTCATGGCAAAGACTTATGCTATCGAAGCAACCAGACGGTCTCCTTCAGTTCCGTTGGAGTTATCGAGGTTTACAACCAATAAAAAGGCTTGAAAATACGATGTACGTTCAAGGTATTAGAAAGTTCAAATGTGGAAGTCAGGGGAAAAGAATGATTTAGCAAAATAGATCTTTACTAGCTTGGAAAGATGCGAGGGCCTCAACCACCCTATCGTTGATCATAAAAACTCAGTCTTATCTAAGTTAACAAGGGAAATGAAAGAAAAGTTAGGTAAGAAAAGGTAAGAGCCAATCGTCGCCATGCTTTGTCTAGATAGTAGAGCCTTCATCCTCACTTTCCGTGTGCTCGTCCTGCTCAGGTTCCCCTTTCATCTCTTATCCTTCCTCTTTTGCGATGTCAGTGTTATATGGTTCTCATCATGTACAATCTCCTTCTCTAGTCCTATGTGAGCCAGTTTAGTGGTAAGCTGCACCACTCGTTCCTCCAATCGTGGCTATCAGCCATTAGTAGGTTTCATCCTCCCTTGTGATGTTGCATTACATCGCAGGCTTTACGTAACTCCCCAAGAGTGTGTGTAACAAGTCCCGATCTAATGTGTTCCCATGAATCTACCATATGCTCATGAGAAACAAGGATTTGCAGTCATGCGTTCGCCCGCTCGCACTAGGCGTAAGGTACTAAGGTAAGAAATAAGTTCTATATGCGTAATCCAGTCCCGTCTGTGTTACGAATGGGAGTAAGAAGGATCAAGTAACAAGGAACAGAAACTAATTGTCTCCTTGCTAAGTGACAAAAGATAAGTCTCAGCATTCGAATTCCTTCATAGTTGATTTAATGGTACCACGTCATGCGCATCGTGCAGCTTCCTGTGTACGTGCGCCACAACGCTCGCAAGGGCTCCCTCCCTTGTACTATAGTTGTCTCCTCGTCCATGAGGTTAGTTAGGATATTACTCCCAGTAATGCGCCACCTGCTGTAACCCTAGGTTCCCACCATTGACGTGTTAAGAATTAAGTCTAGAACTAGAAGATAACATATTTCCTGAAATCATATGTTGTAGATATATGTAGCTAATAGCTAGTTGTGCACCTAAGTTGTGAGTGTACTTATGCTATGATGATTATAGACTAGACTCAAAATGCAGTCCTAGTTCACTATAACCAATGGCTCTGATACCAATCTGTCACACCCTCAAATTTCCACTGCGGAGTTCATACCGCGAGGCGCATGACACACCAGGATCCCATAGCCATAAGTCATATGAACGAACTCTAAATGCCCAAACCATTTAGTTCGTTTCAAAAACCAAGTTTAGTTAAGTTGCGGAAGCGTAAACCAAATTTAATCCTTTTAAAACCATGCGCAAAACAACGCGCCCAAATTAAAACCATATGATAGAAAATGTGAAAGCATAATATGTAATTTAGGTGTATACCCAAGACCCCAAATGCAATGAAGTGTGTAGTGCTTTCTAATTCTGGCACCGGAAGCTAACTACCTGCAAAAGCATGTAAATCGTGGGTCAACAAACAATGTTGGTGAGTTCACTGAGTAAAGTAGGTGAGTAAGTAAAAGCGTAGGTTTCCCAAACCACGTAACCAAATGAAAGCGTCGGTCTCCCAGACCACATAACAGTAAGTAAGAACGTCGGCCTCCTTGGCCACAAGTAAATAGCTAATTCAAATGTCAGGGGTAGCTAGCCCACTCATGATAACTAAAACCGGCGAATACCGAACTACTAATGAACAAGTTCCCATAACCGGGATAAGGATGCCTTGCATCATTGTCCATCGACAATGATTATGTTTGAAGCTAATAGTTCACATCCGTGCTCCCAGCACGATGTGAGGTTTGTTAGACCTAATAGCGCTATCAACTAATTAACCCGCTTGCCCAACCGGCAATTGATTCGGTATTTTGAAGGACTTAAAAGATGTGTTTGGTTTAGTTCATCAAGGACATATATATGAATTAGTAAAAATAGATTCACCACGTGAACCATGCACCCCAAACCCGGGATGTGTAAAAGTAGTCCCAAACCGGACTAGAAACTTTAAGTAAGTTGTCTCAACCCGAGACGCATGCTTTTGAGAAAAGAGTAGTGAAACTCACCTTATCGAGTAAGCAAAGAATCCGAACAGCAAGTATTATATGCTACCGACACCCTAATAACAGTGTCACTACGTGAGTATAGGCGTAACATCATTACACCATATAACTCGTTTGTCCAAGGCGTTTTAATATTCAAAAGTGTGTATGCGACGCCTAGTGATTCTACATGCAATAGTAAACCCTACGGACTCGTTGGTGAATGAGTTGGTTATAATTAGTTTCTACAGCCCGTATGTGTCATAAACATGTGTACTTCCGTTATATGTCAATTTTAGATCACCTAAGACCTCAAGTAATCACATAAGCACATAATACACAATCTGTGTTTTCAGGACAGATTGTGCGCCATCAAAACGAATTTATTTAAAATACTTAACGAATGATTTAGAGTCCCAAATTTTTACTGAATTTTATTTGGGATTCACTCGACAATACCTATTTTTGTTTTGTCTTAATTCCAAACACAAAAATTATAAACATTCGTACAACACAGCAGTGTTCAGAAAATTTCCTCAACAGGTCAGTTTAGTAGGAAAATTCTTAAAAATTGTGTATTCATCCAAACGAGATGAATCCACTTTGAAAAGCTCTATTTTTCCAGTATTGACCTACTGTAAAAATTTCATAGCCTAACTCCTTGTAAATCTCAAGTTATGACCATTTAAAGTTAGCCCAATTTACAAATCCGAAAATCTGATATGATCCCTAATCAATTAAAATTCCAAAAACGACTCAAACGATGTCCAAATTCGATGGTTTTGCCCATTATGAAAAGCTAAGACCTTGTACGTTACAATCATGCAAAGAATCGATCAAACCAATTATTTTCAAGCCACGAAACAGACCCTACAAGTCGACATTCAGAATCTGTCCAGATTCTGATCGTGCAATATTATCAATTATATCAAACCCTAGTTGCATATTATCAATCAATAACACCTAATAATCATCATACAACTTTCCTAATACCTATTCCCATCAGATCCTATTATCAAACATGTCAAGATCAAAGCTTTTAGGATCAAAACACCAATAACTTGCGCAACAAGCATCCTATGATGTTACTACGCGTTTATTAATAGGTTTAATCCGTTTAATCTTCAAAAAGACTCATGTTTTAATGTTTATTAAACCCATTCAGACCTGGACAAACATGTTATATGATTTTTACAATAAAACATAAAGTAAAAAGCGTAAGAAATCATGAGTTATACCCTTAGCTCTTCAAATCAATCAATCGCGCGCCTTGGAGCCTCCCAATTGATGATCTTGAGCCTTAGCAGGAGTTTTTGGAGTGAAATATTCGTGTGGGGCAGTAAGGGGGCGATTAGGGTTGAGTATGAGGGCTGCATGGGGGTTAAGGATGCTTATATACGAGTTTGAGGCGGTTTAAACCCGTCAGATAGGTTCGAGCGGCCGCTCGGAGCCTGTGAGCGGCCGCTCACAGGTCCGGGTGGCGCGCTTTTGCCTCGTTTCGCCTCCCGACGCGTTATCCTTCGACGTTTTCGTTATTTCGGACCGTAACAAGTGTAACCCCATGCATTAAGACCCTAATCAACCTCATGCTCCACTTTTAATGATTTCTATTAACGTGTTCGGTTTAGGTTCACATAATCACGTATGGTTTTCACATAAGTTTGTCAGGTATCACCGAGACCCATAAGTTTATTATTCACCAACGTCCGAGGTTCACTAATCATGCAATCACACATTGACTCATAACTATGCACGTATGTCTTATCTAACTAACCCTAGTTAAGTATAATGCAAGGAATGTAACTAGAGTTTAGTTAAAGTGAGAACCTGAATTTTCGGGGTATCACACATCTGCCATCCTATTGTGAAGGCGTTCTTGAATATGTTCATTGCTGAAAATCTCCACTCTATTGTTACCGTAGAAAATGGGAGTGTCAAAATTAGCGAACCACTCTCTCAACTAGATAGCACGTCTCATGTTTTTGAGTTCCACAAGACTTTCACATAGATCTGAAATAATTGATACACCACTTAGCTTGGTATTCTTTGTCATTTCAACATTGAGAATTTCTAATTGACATCGAAACTGAATGCTCTTCTACTTCGTAAAATCTTCAGGCTAATGCTTCTTTACAAGAAGACAAATCTCATCAATATTAATTTATTTTAAACTAAACTAGAACTAAGAGATAAAAACTCCATCACACGCTCTTTGAATCTACTATTCAACTCATGTATTTGTTTGTCGAATGTGGATGTAAACAGATCTACTCAGTAATAACGTTCAAACGTAACCTTGCCTACAAATTTTACTAACATCAAACTGATATTGCAAAAGTTGATTCCACAAACTAGTTTTTAGGGTTGCTGATAAAGTATCCCTAATTTGAACCAAATCCAAGAACTTTCTTTATATCATCCCTTCTACATCAACAAGTCTCAAAACTATGGTCATTTGCTCTTTTTTCGACCCATCAACAATGACACAAAAGCTTAAATCCCCCACTTCACAACGAATATGCGTTCATAGGTTATTTGCATTAATACTAAGAATTTCTTTTTGAATTTATCTAGAAGTATAGTTTGAATTATAAAAAAGCATTCTCTAATAAACCTTTGCAACATTATTATTATAAGAAGCTAGAAGTTTTAGCAACTCAAGAAAATTACCTTGATTTTTAGAACTAAAAGATTCATTGTGTCCTCGTAAAGCACAAGCTTGGAACATTAACCAACAAAGTACATCAATAGTAGTATAATCCTAAACGGTTCTTCATTATTTGCTCCTCCTTTTGCTTCAATATGGTATTATCAATGTGTGTTGGTTGGTTTAACAAGTTTTCACTGAATTCCAAGGAATTTCTATGTTTTAAAGTAAGAATGTGCTTTAAGAATGCACAATTTTTCTTGTTAACTTTTTTTTTTTTTTTTTCAATTGTCAAATCCTTTAACCATAAATGAATGTAAATTTGGCTCACTCTTAGTTTATCACTAAATTGATAACATGTAAAACAATAAAAAGCATGTGTTGTTAAAGACTACTCTAACCAATTAAGGAAAATCTTGAACCAAGCATATTAGAACCTATGAGTATGCATCTTTGAACCTTTATCTTGACACTCTCTAAGACATATTTGGTAAGGTCCCAAAGAAGGGAAAGCACGTCTTACATGTTCCTTTAAATTAATCGAATACTCCCACATTGGTTCCCGTTTAGCTATATCTCCTTCTAAATGGTTAGCATCCACTTCATTAGTGTTTGAGTGGAGGTTCAGAATTACTATGGTTTAGTTAAACTACAATTTCCCCATACTTCTTCCTTAATTAACCATCTTCCCAAATTCCACCATTATCAACCCCTAATTTTTTAATACTTGAACAATCATCAAAAAAAAAAAAAAAAAAAAGATGCAATATATATTTTTTTTTTTTGTTAATCATAAAATTTTACTTCTCACGATTGGTTAATTTAATATTAAATGATACCCAAGGCATTATAGCCTAGTGGTATCTTGGTGGTGAGATAAGACTTAGGGACCATAAGGTCCTGGGTTCGAATCTCACAAAGGGGGTTTTCTCATAATTATGAGTTTCCTCCTGAATTGGTGACTTGGTGGTGGAATATGATCGCGTGGCAACACTGGTGGCACGATGATACTCCAGTGTTCCGTGAGTGATTCCAATTTGTTGGCCGTTCAAAAAAAAAAATACCATTAAAGTCTAAACCCCTAGTAATATCCAAAATTCGATTCAATATCCATCCCTCAACATCCATAGTCCACAACCTACCTCCAATACCTCAACAATGAAAAGGATTACCTAGTTTGATCCAATGACTCGTCACTCAATCCATTGATTCTCTTCGTTGGTCGCTTGAATCTGTTGCGTCAGCTTGTTATGTTGAAGTGTTAAATGTTGATTACGTGATGGCTATTGCTTGTTACGTCTGCTTGTTGTTCTTTTTTATTCCCAAGGCTTCATGCTTTTTTTTAACAACTTTCAATTTTGACTAAAAGCCCCCCTCAAGTTTTGTTGTTTAAAAACAAGATTAAAATTTTATTAAATGCCCTAAAAGCAAGTTTAAAAATTTACTAAAAACCTTGTTTTTCATGGTTTTTTTATTACATAATACGTATAAAAGTTTTTGACAAGAAAATCAGGTGGTCGAGCATTTTTAGGCAAAATCAATTTAGGGGGACACGTATATTTACACTGTTGAGCCCATGTATCTGTGCATTTTGTTTTTTTATAAGATTTGTACCCTCATCTATAAGAGAAGAAATACGTTACCAATATTTCAATACCGGTAAACTACAAACGCTTTCAATTTTTATCCTTTCAATTTTTTTATCCTTTTTATAAGACTAGGTTTGAGACCCGTGGGGACTCACGGTGCAAACCATAGTAAATAAAAAAATTATATGAAACTAAGAGTTGTATTGTTCAAGTTTACTGGCTACAAACGTAAAGTGTTAAAAATAACGGTTAGCCTGAAATTTGTTTTCTTATAAAAACGTCAAAGTGGATATTTTTTATAAGCCCTCAGTAACGTTAGTAATGAAAACCGATTAACTATTATGATCAGTACTCAACAAAAGTATAAAATTTTGAAAAAAATAACAAAGGTATGAATACATTGTGTTTTTGTAAATGACTTTTTATCATATTTTTTATTTTTAATGTAATTGTAATTAGTACATAACTTGTTTTATTGACAAAATGCAAGGCACTATTCAAAGCAAACAAAAAAAAGTTTAAAATAATACTTTATTATTGAAGTTGTATATACATAACGTCCACAAAGATAATAAAAAAATTGCATAAAAATTACTCAAATTATTCATAAATCCTGAAAGACTTCTTTGTACACAACGTTTGATGTTTTGTTTGTCAATTCACCATTTTCATCTACTATAACAATCTTAAGTCCATCTCGACTTCTAACCCTTGAAAGCGCAACATACAACTGCCCGTGTGAAAAAACTGGATCCTTCAAATACAACCCAACTCTGGATAAGGATTGTCCTTGACTTTTGTTTATTGTCATTGCGAAAGAAACAGCAAGTGGAAATTACCTTCTGTTAAATTTAAAAGGAATTTTCTTATCTGAGGGGGATAAAGTAATTCTTGGAATAAAAGTTCGCATTCCAATGTTACTTCCTGATATGATTTTCGCTTCAATGACACGTTTTCTCATTTTAACAACTTGTAACCTTGTTCCATTGCACAAACCGCTTTTCTGATCAATGTTTCTGAGTAACATTACGGGAACGCCAACTTTCAAAACCAAACGATGGTTTGGTATTCCAGAAAACTTAAGACCATTAAGGACATCAGGAGAAACTAATCTTTCATCAACCTGTTTGTTCACATCTTCAGACTGGCAAACACTATCCGAACTTAGATACTCAACTTCGTCACCCGGAAACATTGAAAGTAATATATCATTAATTTCATGAACAACTTTATTCTTCGGTGCCAATATAGCTCGATCTTGAAAATAAGTCGAAATGTGGATGTTATCCAAAAGTGAAGGATAAACAAAGGCTATCAAATCAGAAACAGGATCCGAAGATTGAGAAATAAGTAAGTCATCAGGTATCAAAATAACATCTTGATCATCACTTATTGTATCAACCTTTCCTTCTCCTATGTCCAGAAGCCAAGATGCAAACTTTTTAGTTTCCTCAATATCATAACTGCAGCTTCCAGAAAGCAACCTCATATTTTTTGTTAACTCTAAAACAGTGCATTTGTGCCAAATGTATGATGAACTTAAAGAGGCATTAACAATGTCATGCCTAGTTCCATTTGGTACAACTGGTAGAATTTGCCTAAAGTCACCCCCAAACACAACAACCTTTCCACCAAATAACAAATCAGACGACTCATCAGCATGTACACCAAATACATCTTTTAAACTTCGATCTAGTGCTTCAAAAGCATGTTTATGAGTCATGGGTGCTTCATCCCATATAATCAAGTCAGTTTGTTTAACCAGCTGTGCAACATCACTATTAGGTGGTATGAAGCACATAGAATCTTCAGTTAGGTTTATAGGAATACGAAACCTGGAATGTGCTGTCCTACCACCGGCCAATAGCAAAGAAGCGATACCACTCGAAGCAACATTCAAAACAATCTTTCTTTTACATCTTATGGATGAAGATAAAGTCTTCCATAGGAATGTTTTACCCGTACCACCGTAACCATAAACAAAAAAAACCCCTCCTTTTTTTTCCTCAACAGATTTAATTACACAATTATAAATATTTTTTTGTTCATCTGTTAAAGAAGAGAACTGAGAATCAAATTCTTCAACCAAACTGTTTGAGTCATAGCCCAACTCCTCACAAATAAGACGATTTTCTAATAATGATAGAAAATCATTCTCAGGATATGGCATACCTACGAAATGTCGTAGACTGCAACTATTACGCAATAAGAACTTCTCAATATCTAGCAAAGCTAAATTCTTAAGTTCGTCGTCTGAAAGGATCAAATCTGGGAAAAAAAATGTCTTAGAATGGAATATATAGAATAAAATTAACAAATAAAATTAATAATTGAATATGTGGAACTATTAAAATTAGTATAATTTACATTCCTAATAATTATGAATCATTACAATTTAGTATATGCCCAAAAAATTCTAGAAAATCTATTTTAAAGTAATAATATATTAAAAAAAGTTAATACCTGGACAGTTTGAATCTATTCTTCTCTTGTGTAAAATGTCATCAGACAAATAATTCCATGTTTCCTCCCACACAATGTCAGGTCTTGACAAACTGTTGGACGCTAAAAGAGTTGCAAATAAGTTTCTTAGATAAGGACCAGAACCTGCAAAAGCCGCTTCCTTTATTGCTTCAACATATTCTGTATCATCATCTAGGAGTCCCATTGCGTAGCATGCATCCCTAAAAGATGATTGTACTTTCCCATCAACTTTAAGAATATCTTGAAACGATGTTGGTCCTTTAACCTTATTCAAAAGCATTCTCAAAAAATAAGCTTCGCCAACAGAAGCAGGAACTGAATGAATTCGACCAATTGACTTTATTCTTTGCCTAACCTCCCATTTTCGTTCTTGTGCTTTCCAAACATATTGTGAAGGGAATTGGATGTAAGTTAGTTGCCTTGCATTGGCATCAATTTTGTTGCGTTTCATCTAACCCAAAAACATAGAGGAAGCACAAGAGGGTTTATTGAGAACGTCGTCAATGTCTTGCGTAGGATCGAAAACAATTCTTTGTTCACCAGGTAGATGAAAAGGTAGTCTCATTACAGGAGGTGACCTGTAATGAATATCATATGAGAATATTCTCCATGAAGCCTCACACGCAGAAATATAACGACAATCATAAAATCCTTTGACTTCATCAACAACTTTGTCTTCACCGGGTACTTTCTTGCTTTCGACAAAATTAAGAGTAACTCTATCTGGACCCTTGTTAATGTATTTAAATAAATACTTAATGGATCCAGCTTGGTTACACCATTCAACGTTGATATGAGCCTGGTATCTTTTAAGAAGTGTCTTGTTATATGGAACAACATATCTGTTATCTAATTGCTCACCAGACTTTTCTACAAACGACCCATTATCTCTGCGTCTATAAACTGCATAACCTTCGGTATCAATAGAAGTCTCATTCTGGAAATTTTTGGGAAGTTTTTTGAACATTTGTCATTGACCATACACGGACAACTCATGTTCAAAGGACCACAAGGACCGTGAATCATAAATTCACGTACAAGTTCATACAATTCTGCATCTTCATCTTTATTCGGTATCTCTGCTGAAATGAACTTGTCAATATGGTCAACTGTAGGAAGCTTATAACCAGCAGCCATAAACAAACAAATGTGTGCGTGTGGTAATCCACGTTTTTGAAACTCAACGGTATATACAGCTGCAAAAAAATACATACAACTGAACTTACAACTGAAAATACACGATTAGTTTAGATAGATGAGAGATTTGATTGCACATGAATCATGAAAAGGAATCGGTTATCATAGTGATAATAAAAAAATACATAGATTATTAACATATACCCCACAATATTAAGATAAGATCTGCAAATCATTGAAATAATCGAAAGGAATTAAAAAGTGAAGAAGATCTTACATATTGGTAAAGTGGTTTTTTGGGAGAAGATAAATGAAAAAGTGAAACAATTATGATTTAGGTAGGTATATAATGACACAGATTGTTGTTGGGCTGAAGCTCACATAATATAAACATGTAAATCGGGCCTATGCCGCTTAAAAAAATGTAAACCCAATATGTTATATAATATGTATGATATGTATGTTATATGGGATTGTGTTAGCAAGCTATTGGGCCGATCATTTTTCCTTGTATCACATACATATATTTCAGTAAAAAAATTGAATATATCTACATATTTATGTTACAATTTATTTAGTTTTAATTAGATATGAATCATACAAAAATAAAACTGAATATTATGTTTGATGAGTACATCCACCAATCTAGTTGTATCTATATTTACTCAACATAATATTGAAATGGATGAAAACATACTTATCAATCAAGCAAACGCATTTATTAAATATTAAGATCGTTATGAAACTTAATAAAAAGAGGAAACCATATCATGGTATAAAGAGAAAATAACAAAGTAGAAATTGTTCAAAATTATTAAAAAAACAAAACATAAAGCAATGAAACTCGTTGACCATAAGCATAGCAAACAAATCCTCTTCATTTTGGGTTTAGGAAGACGAGAGGCTCAACGTAATTTTAAGTTACTCCATACTACCACCACTTCCAATCTTAGTTGAAGGAGTTGGTGTGCTTTCATCATCAGAGATCGCGTCAATCAGTTTACGCTTAACCATTTGATACTTGGAACTGATAGAACATTGTTCTCCTTTAGCGTAAACTTTCTTATCAACAATGGAAATTGGCGTATCATTATCGCCTGTGTCAGATTCCTAAAAAAAATATAGTTACAAACATATATATCAGGATCGTCAGTGATTGTGTATGAAAGAAAAAATGAGTAAAATGTATTACTATGAAAATATGTGTTTGTGAAAATGGTACTTTGGAAGCAGAAATAACATTAGACGGCATTGCTATGAGAGACGTGTGAAGTGATTCTGATTCAGCAGGCTGAAAAAAAAATGCAAAAACTTAGAAATGTAACAAAGTCTTACGTAAATAAAATTTGCAAAGTTATGTGAGATGGAATTCGAATATGTACCTGTCCTACATACAACTTTTTCTTAAGATGCGAGATAATTGTTGGATCATCAGTTATCTTAGTTACACCATAAACATCATATTTGTTGTTTAAATTGAAGCCAGAGACAAAGATTTTAAAAGCAAACTCTCTGTCTAACAAAGTCTTAATCTCTTCAGGATATTCAACTGTATCACCAACCTATATATATAAGGAATAACCAAATAGATAATTATTACAAAACCATAATTAAGGAATTATTAAAAATAATTGTATACTTAAAATCGGTTCCTAAAAATAAGGAATACCGTATTCAAATCAAGCAATTCAGAAGCACTTTTACTAATAAGTTGTGCAACGTCACGATGAAACAACGTAAGCGATACAGCACCATTAACGTCTTGCACACGAACCTGAATTTTAAACCTAGAAAAAAAATTTGAAAAAAAAACAACAAAAATTTATAACTAAGTTGGGTTGAAATGAAAGTAGATTTGTGAAAATTATAATAGATGTTAAAAATATATCCGACCTTGGTGTAGGGTCAACTTTTTTGGCACTACAACTATCATTCAAACACTCGTAAACCTTTTCTTCCTGGAAATCTGAACTTCCTTCACCAACCTGCTTGATTATATAATCAATACTACATTTTTTTGTGCATTTGGGGCATCCCATGTAGTACCAGCCAATTTCAGTAAACAGGTGTTTAATAGTACCCAATAATACCAGAGGCTGCGCCTGTATGAATATTATAGTTTGTTACCAAAATAAGATAGTATATGGTATACAAAGGAAATTAATATTAAAATAAAATTATAGTTTTAACTTCATTACAATTTATTATATTTAATTATAAATATCGTATTTAAGTATGAACATTATACTTACATCTTGAATCTCACAAATGTCGCCAATGTTACTAAAAGGAGTGTTATGGACAAATTCATCTTCATCAGAGCAAAACATAGAAGTTCCATATGGTTGAAGAGAAGAGGAAGGATTATCAGCGATTTTCTTACCCAACCTGAGAAAAATAATTACATACATACACATTACATATTTATTGAGACTGTTTATAAAGGTTGTGTAATTCGTATTTAAAAACCTAATAGTACATACCCTATTTTGTAGAGCTTTATATCTTCAATATCTCCATTTATGAAAAGTCGACTAACACGATCTCCAAAAGAGTTAGAAACATACGGTTTTCCTATATAAAAAAAAATTAGGAAAAAATATTTTTTTATTTAATAAAAAAAAATAATAGAGGTTAGAACTTAATATATAATGCAAAATATAATGAATGTATAAATATAATTATAACAATATATAAATAGATTAACATTATACAACCATTATAAAACTTCAAACGGCCAAACTGCATTATTATTATAAATTCTTTCTCTGTTTGATGAGTTGCAACATATTTAGACATCTCCATGGCATAACTATCCCACAACGTTAAATAGATGCGCAAGCCCCTTCACAAAAGTACAAATTATTTTAGTAAAAAATAAATAAAGAATTTATAAAGGTACGTAATTTTTTTTATATATAAAATGCAAAAAAATAAAATAAAATAAATAATACACACTCGATATCTTGAACTTCCATTGTTAACCTCTTTTTATCAGCGACAACCTTTTTTTCTTTATCATCATTGCTAAAGAACTTGTTAACATGTCCAATAACATCTAAGATCAATTATAAAATAAACATTAATTAAAGATAAGTTATAAATTTACTGCGATTGTTTGGTTGTGATTAAAAAAAACATTAAAACGAAAATATACCTATTGTAACATATTCATCAACATCCCTTTCCATAATTCTTTGAAAGGGCACAAAAGAGAAACCAAAATCTGGACCTTGGAAACCATGATATTCGGAAACTTGAGTATTCATATTGAAGCAGAGTTTGTTTGAGTTTGGAGCATACTTGTATTTAGAAGAATTGACCCCAACTCCTGGGTTTATTATAATAAGAGAAGAATTTTCAATCAGAAACCTCTCGAATTTAAAAAACAACCGCTTAAATACATTGGCTTGAATCCTGTCACCCTGTTGATTATAAAAAAAAGAAGATAATTGATATACATTAAAATTAAAAGCATCACAATATAAAAAAAATTAATGAAATTTAAAAATAATAGGATGTAAAAAAAAACGTGTGGTTAAGTTTTACATTTTCATCACATAGGATCATTTCAATTGAGTACACATCATTAGGATTGCGACGATCGGGTAGACGCCAAACCCGAATAATCTTTAGCTTTAACGCCACACTGTTTCGGTTTACATGAATTTGGTTAACCATTGTAAACTCATTTGCATCTACAGCAGCCATTGATCTTGTTAACTGGAAAAAAATGATGTAAATAACAAAAGATGACTTCAATAACACAACAAATAAAAATCAAATCAAAATAACTTCGACATTATGTAATTAAATATGAGAAACAGATAGTAACCTAATAATATATCTTTGCGATTACTTAAAGTGGCTCCAACGTGTCTTATTACAATCGTATGTGAATTGGTTTGACTTCTTTATATAGTTATTGAATATAGCGAATAATAGGAAATGGATGTAATGGTGGGCGGTTAATTAGGATTTGAATTAGCACATATTTAAAGATTATAACATTATGTATTGATTCACTTAAGTCAAGGTCAATCATTTATTGATTAAATCGGTTTATCAAGCATTATATAGGTATTGATGTAGGAATTAAATCAATTCAATAATAACAAATAGATTAAAGAGTGGAGGGTAATTAGGAACCGAATTACGATTGAATACATTATTGTTATAAGTTTATGTATTGATTGAATTTAGTCAAAGTAAAGTATTCAAAGCAACACAGCCGTATGTTAAGCATTATAGTTAGTTGTAAGTTGTTTTGATCTATTCAATGTTATTTAACTAATGTTCTTTATATGTTATGTCAAGCATTATATAGGAATTCAATCAATTGAATAATAAAAATCGGATGAAAGAGTGGAGGGTAATTAGGATTCGACTTAGAATTGTTATTATTGTTATAACTTTATGTATCGATTGAATTTAATAAAAGTCAAGCATTGAAATAATTAATGGCGACTTTTAAGTATTATACCTAGTTGTGAATTGTTTTTTTTTATTGAATCAATGTTATTAAACTAAATGAATTTAGCGAATAATAGGAAATGGATGTAATGGTGGGCGGTTAATTAGCATTTGAATTAGCATATATTTAAAGGTTATAACATTATGTATTGATTCACTTTAGTCAAGGTCAATCATTTATTGATTATACCTACTTGTGAATTTTTTTTTATTTCTTCAATGTTATTAAACTAAATTAATGTATTGATTACATTTAGTCAAAGTCAACATTGAAATAATTAATGGCGAATTTTAAGTATTATACCTAGTATTGATTTTTTTTTCCTCATGTTTTATCCAATGTTATTAAACTAAATGTTCTTTACATGTTATGTAAAGCATTATATATGTATTCAATTGATTCAATAATAAGAAATGGATGAAAGAGTGGAGGGTAATTAGCATTCGAATTAACTCTTATATATTATTGTTATAAATTAATGTATTGATTAAATTTAGTAAAAGTCAAGAATTTAAACCATTAAAGCCGAATTCATATGATTATACATATTTGTGATGTTATTTTTTTTTATCTGTTGGATGTTACTAAACTAAATGTTATTTACATGTTATGTAAAGCATAATATAGGTATGCAATCAATTCAACAATAAGGAATGGATGAAAGAGTGGAGGATAATTAGCATCCGAATTAGCTCTTATATATTATTGTTATAAATTAATTAATGTATTGAATAAATTTAGTCAAAGTCAAGAATTAAACCATTAAAGCCGAAATTAAAGTCTAATCATAAATTAATGTATTGATTACATTTAGTCAATGTCAAACATTGAAATCATTAATGGCGAATTTAAAGTATTATAGCATAATCAAAGGTCAAAAGACATTTTTATAATCAGTAAAATTTATTTAAAATAAGTTAAAAAAGGAAATATAATAAAAATACATAAAAAACTAACAATAAACATACGAGTGTATGGAAATATGTGTTTAATGGAATGAACGAAAAATTACATTTAACAGGGATTAATTGATTTATGAGAAATCAATAACTTCTTGTGTGTCAATCTTGGTAACAAAAAGCCTACGTTTATGCGAACACCATTTGAAAAGGCAGTAGTCTCCAATAGAAATACCTTCTGATTCATGAAAGCATTCGGAGCAATAAACTCAAATATCACGTAAAACATAGAGAAGCATAAATCATGTACAACTTTTGACCATCCATTTGTTAAGCAGAATTCATCATCTATAAATTCTAACAAAACAAACCAAGATTGACCATGGTATGTTGAAACTTTAATGTTGTTGTTTCGTAAGTTTTTAGATAACAAAAACCTGTTCATGGATTTAGGCAATGTCTGCACAAACACGTAAAAACAAACATTATAATAACAAATAAGGTTTTTTTACTTAAAAAATATTAGAAACGTCATACCAAAACTCGTGCGGAAGGGTCATGAATAACCTTGAAGAATTTGTCACCCTTGTGATAAGCCATATCGAAGTTATGTGTCCTACTGAAATCCTGTTCTTCGTATGCAAAAAACAAACTTTTGTTAGTATATACATAAAGTCACTCATACTAAAAACTGATTTTAATTATCTTCTTTTATGAAATCCGGTATTTTGTTTTTTTTATATACTTGTTTCTTATATTCACACATACTCAAAACCGATTTCAATTGCAATCTGTTTATTAAAAAATACAATCATATATTCAATGATTAAAGCTGAGCAGAATTACTCGCATATCGATTACATTCAAAGCATAGAGTTGATTGTAAAAAGATTATCAAATGGTTTTAATAAAAAAAAACGATTCTTTTTGGTTTAAACATAATCGAAAAACAATACGATTTGAAAGTTGTTTTAATAAGAACACGATTGTATTTATTATATATGTAAAATGGTTTGAAACATTTGCTTTACGGATTTCAAATGAATCAGAAAAGTCAACCGGAAATCTTGGATGTTTTGTAGCACGCCATTTAGATATAGGATTCACATTTCTGTTTGTAAAAAAATAAGGATTTAGATATAGGATTCACATTTCTGATTGTAAATAAATAAGGATACAATCTTATTGTTTTTATCTTTTATGTTAGATGATTGCAAACATTATGATGAAGAACATACCTTGCAAAAATGACAATGAGATAGAAAGGAGAAAGGAATTAGTAGGAGAGGAATGAGTAATGAGAAATGGATGTTGACAAAAGTAAATAAAAAGAGGTTTATATAGGTCTTAGTCTTGGAGCTCCATATAGTAGTTGGATCCTTCAAGACCCTCTAAAATGCTAGGGTTCAACCCTAGTGTTTTGGTTTATTATATAGATAGATTTGTACCCTCATCTATAAGAGAAGAAATACGTTACCAATATTTCAATACCGGTAAACTACAAACGCTTTCAATTTTTATCTTATTTTTTTTTATCCTTTTTCTTAACCGTGATTATGATGATAAACTAGAATCTTGTAAATATTCGTTAAGACCTTATGGCCAAAAAACAATATCATATAACTAGATTATCCCTTGGGTGCTTCCCGGGATAAACAAATCTAATATGAAGTTACAAAATGTGTGTACCGCAAAAGAAATATTTCATTTTTCAGGGAATTATTTATAAAGGATAAACACTCGATAACTTATAAAACTTACTTCTAATTTTGTGTGTGCACATTTTGCTCGAGTGAAATCTCTGTACAACTTTCTCACTTCCTCAAGACATTCTAGAGCTGTGATGTGAACTTGGGAAAAAATAACCAAATTGATATCAAATGATATGTCATGATGATGATTGATTTAAGAGGTGTGCATGGTGGGGTGATTAATTATCACTTATCAGCCAGAGATTTATCTAGTGTCTAAGAATCATAGGATACATCTAACCAGCTTAGCAACATTTGTAATCAATGTTTCTAGCAACACCAATCAAAATACAAAAAAATAGACTTTTACAAAATTGACTACATTTATGAATATATATGTAATTAGGGGGTTCTTATATGTAATAGTAGGTTCAAAAGCATATATACATGTTCAATTTTTTTTACGGATACGAGGTGACACCGAATAAAACAATCAATAAATTAAAATTGAGAATCCATTTTGAAGATAAATAAAAATTATCTAATTGCTATCGACTAAAAATATTGTAGGATGGTAATTTTTCATGTCTCCAACTATTTTGTCCACTCAAACATAATTTAATTATCTGTTTCAATAATCACACGAAAAAGTTTTTTTGTATAGCACTATGGTACTCGTTGGAAAGATAATAAAACGCTCGTTAATTTGTTTTAAAAAATGTCATATAAAATATTTATTAACGTTTTAAAATCGTGGGTGAAAAGCATGTGCCATGCACATGAGAGAGAAAAAAAATTATTGTGTTCTAGTAAAAATTTTAAGTTATGTATATATAAAAAAATAAAGACATTATCTATATGTTAAAAAATTAATATCTATATTTTAAAAATTATCTATCTATATGTTAAAAAATAAAAGACAATGAATAGTGAGTTTAATAGTTTTTGATTTCTTTGTTTTTTATTTTTTTATTTATTTACATTTGATCTTGAACATATTTTTATTTTCTCTAATAACTTTCAAGGGTACTTTTATAAAATTTTAGGTGTTTTTTATTTTTTTATTTCTTTATTATATTTGATTTTGAACATATTTTTATTTTTTTTCTAATAACTTTTAAGGATAATATATTTCATAAAATTTCAGTGTTTTTTTTTTTTTTTTTTTTGTACAAAGTGATGTTTACTCTTTATGCTATTCTAATAGTATAAGTAATGCTTTATAAAAATTTGAAAATGTTGCGACATGCAATTTTTTCAAAAGCAAATGAGTCAAATATCACCGATTTTATTTGTTCTTTACCGTGACAAACCTAACAGATATTGTCCGAAAAAAATTTGGTAATGGTATTTATACCAAAGTTGTTTTTTTGCAATATAATATCTTTTTGGTATCGTAAGCTATAACGAGTGTCGGCGTCGTATCATTACCGTGATGACTATAACTTATACGGTGCGAACATTTTTGGTACATGTACTGGTATTCATTTTTATCTCTTTTCGTTGTTATACCGAGTGTCGTTATTGTATTAATAACGTTATGAACTTAACCAATACCGATTGAATTTTCGCAACAACGCGTGATAGTATTGCACTAGTTATTATACTTAATTTTACTTATTAAGGACGATAAAATATATTTTACTTAATTTTACGACTTTATATAACTACAACTTTAAGATATATTGCAATCATTTAAACATATTGTTGACTTTTGGTCCAACATTTGTAGCCCAGTTGGTTGAGGGCCTAAGTTTCCTATAGGAGGCTTGGGTTTAATTCCAACTAGCTACAATTGGAGGACATTAATGAGAAATGAGGGATGAATCCTACCTATGGTTAAGAGTTCGAGTCCTGATCTCGCACGGGTTTTACCGCTTTTCCACAGCGGGTCTTCGGACGGGTGGGGGATCGGGTTTTTCCCGGTTCGGAAACCTCGTGGGCAAGCCTGGCTACCCTGGCCAGCCCCTTGCATAGTCTGGGGGGGGGGGTTTCTTGGGTTCGCCAGTTTACGAGTCCCATGGGTAGTCGGGCAGAAACGTTTCGTTGGCCGTTCAAAAAATATTGTTGACTTTTGAACCAACTACACCTCAAGATTTTTAAACAAGCATATCTTTTTTCATAGTTTAATATAGTGGTGAGAGAATTACAAAGATTGTCCTTTAGTTATTACAAAAATTGCACCTTCTGTCCTTTACGTTAATTTTCACCCATTCTGTCCTTTATTTTCTTTGCTACACTCTCTGTCATTTAGCCTAACTTAGTTAAAAAAAAAATTGGTTAATTTTATTTTCTAATTTTACACTTTTAGCCCTTATAGTTTCCATAAGGCTTTGAAACGACCGCCATGAAAGTGACGTGGTTCTAATCCATTCCCTGGAGTGAATGCGATGACATAATGATTGGTGTAAAAGTCGTGATAATGTACATAACTCAGGAAACTGTAATGGTGCAACCATGAAAATTATGTTGTTATAATCCGTTCCCTAAAGTGAATGTGACGTTATTGATCGATATAAAGATATGGTTGTACTTCATTTAAAGGAAATATGATGATATAAAGAGTTGTATAAAAGTTGTGATCATATACATAATTAAGAAAATTGTATTGATGCCACCATGAAAGTTATGTAGTTATAATCCATTCCTTGAAATGAATGTGATGATATAATGATTGATGTAAAGTTCATGATCATGGTAATTGAGGAAATTATTATGATGCTCAAGTAAATGAGGTCAAATAAGTTAATATGTGATAATGATCAATGATCGATATAAAATTTGTGATCATGGTGAATGAGCAAAATTGTAAAGATCATCATGTTGATATTAAGGTCAACATATTAATAATGAAAGTGATTATAAGAAGTTGCACACTAAGGGAGTAATTATACGAGAATAATATATGGGAAACATGTGTATAACAAGAATGTTTGAAATAGTTATATAACATTCTCTCGTATTTCTTATCGTGTATTAGACGACACGAGTACAACTAAAGCATATATGATCATAAACTAGAAGTTTTCGGATCATGAATTATAATAAATTGGCTTGACCGGTTAGACTATTCCGAGTCACTGATGATGTGAAAAATATTGAAGAACCAGAAGATTCTTCATGGTAATTGAACATACAATGTTTGCTCTCAAGGGGAAGATAATTATTTAGCAACTAAGATGGGTGTAAATCTCTAATATGGTATGGAAATGATAAAAGGGTTTGTGTATCCCGACATGATGCCATTTAGTGTTCTAAAGTCTATGCATCGTCTAAATTGTTATCAAATTTGCAACTTGAAGTTTGCTTGAAAGTGGCTTAGTTGATAAGACAGCAAACACATTACTCTAGACTATAATATTAGTTTTAATAAATGTGCTGATCTTGATTCCCATTACAACATGTGACAAATCATGTTGCTTTTGTTGAAGATGATTGCTAAACGCCTATGATTAATTGTGAAGCAAATAATAATGAGAGCAAAGGTTTATATATGTATATGGGAACATGTATTTTTTACATGATGTAATATAAATTCACATCAAGCCAATAAGTTATTTAACCTTTCCCCATTATATTTGGTTTTCAGTCAGGAACCAAACACTTCCCATCTATTGTTTCGATGTGTGATATATTTTTCAATTGATACACCACAATGCACAAAAGATGGGACTTCAAAGAATATTGAGAATATATGTTGGATAAGAATAAGTATTGATTACCACGTACTTAGAGTCGTTAAAGGTGCGATTTGATTGATTGATTTTTATTTTAACAATCAATATTTCCAACATGAGGGGAGATAAAAAGCAGTTGAAAACAATGAAATGAACTATCACTTGATCCTCAAATTAATAAGTGTGAACTGAAAGTACAAAAGATAATTCATTTACAAGAATAAATTGATTACCAGATGTATTCACTGACTTAAATATAGTGACTAGCTAAGTCACATGTATCAACTGCTAGTGCTCCAATTGAATTAGTGTCCCAGAAAGGGCAACCATACATTGGTGATAAGTCTATGGCATGCCTGAAGCATGGTAGACTAGTCGGCTCCAAGAATAAAAATATTCAAAATGGAGCTGGTAATGAAGATGGTCGAGTCGAGGTATAGTTAAGGGTTTATTGAAGAGACATTAGACATGATGGTTCCAGAAGAACCTCAGGTACCTGAAAATAAAGATATCTTAGTAAATTATATCATGTCTAGAAATATTTCTGGAATCGAAACGAAATCGATGTCGATAATAAATTTGTGTATCTATATAATATATATAACGCTTGAAATATTTGTAAATGATGAGGATTAAGAACTAAGATCTGCCGAAAATTAAATGTGAAATGATTGGCCAAAGTAGAAAGACGCAAGTAAGGCAGAATTGAAATCTCTCATGAATCTAGAGTTTTTGGACAAATGGTCCATGCAACTAAAAGTTATAAAATATGTGAGATACAAATGAGCCTTTGTGCAGGAACATAATGAGAAAGGTGACATTATGAAATGTAAGGCACAATTTTTTGCACGAGTTTTCTCGTAAAGACTCGTGAAAAATTATGAGGAGAAAATTCTCCGGTGGTGAATGCAACAATGTTGGAATCTGGTAATATAAAAGAGAATTGATATGCGTCTAATGAATATTATGATATCTTAAATATATGATAATGAATTTTACATGAAATCCCTAAAGGATTTAAGTTTTCAAAATCATGTAAATCAGGTTCTCAAGAACGATGTAACTGTTGTATACAGATTTGGATCCGAATACATTATATATGTTGTATACATTGATAAATTTAAATATAATAGGAACTCATGATAAGTTCCATGAGGCAATTTAGCGCCTAAAACAATCATCTTAAGAATGTAATTCCTATGCAATGATAAGCATATGGTGATTATAAAGTATGTAAGATTGTACAATACAAAATGGAAGTAAAACAGGTAACGAGTTCTTTGAATATGATATGGAAAACAATATGCTTTACGCGACAAAACTCTTGAAGAGCTCATTAACGCACATTATTGGTTAACATGGAAGGAAGTCCATAACTAATTGAAAATGCATTGAGGCATTGGAATTAAAGGGTCGAGAAATATATTATATGAATTTAACAATTTTTATATATGAACTAAAATACCTTACTCAGACATGGTATAGTTAACTTGGTGATTATCTCTGAGGCAAAAGACATGAATATGTTGTACTCGTTCATGTGTTATAAGATATGTTGATCATATTATCAGTCGTCCTGATGAGATGATATGCAGGTTGAGCATTTGTTAACCATATCTTTGTCAAGTTACATCCAAAAGATGTTGGAGCATTTTAATATCTGAATGTCAATCTCTAAGAAAGTTGAAGATTGTTAAAACATTTGGTATAAAATGAATTATTATCATCATATTCTGAATAACGATTATCAATGGATAAGTACCATAGTTAAGTGCAATCGATGCAATATTTCGTGTACATTATACACAACTAGATATATCATTAATTTATGTTAATGTATTAATCTGTATATACTTTATTAAGAAAACTTTATGGTTAGATAGGTAATTTTACATCAACATTAAGATGGCATACTAAGAGCCATAGTGTAATTCCCTAATTTTTACCCCATTTCTTCCCTTTATGCCCCTAATGTGCAATCTTTGATGACAATTGTACAAATGACTAATGCACTCATTCTAGATCATTGTTTTTGAAATTGTTCATTTATTCCTCTTTCAATGTCATTGTCCTTTCCACATTCCCTCACCACCCTCTTCTATTTATTAACGTTTTGAAACCCACAACCCTTGAGCAACCACCCACTTAAAAACTAATTATTGTTTCATAATTCCATATAAAGACATATCGAGTCGGTGTGGTATGCCAATTACCAAGTTTCAACTCTATTTGGGGTCATACCAAAGCCAACATCAAATGAGATGTTTGGAGGTAACATCTTGAATCACATGCCTGCTTAATCTTATTCAGTCTAAACTATTGCATTTGTGCGTAATTTTGTTACAAAATTTGCAGGTTTGATGCTGGGAGGAAGTATAGAAGTTGATGCGTGGTATGAGTTTAATTAATTTGATTTATGTGAATGAGAGAGTATAATATTATTTTCCCTTCCATTTTATTGGCTATTTTTCTGTACAGTACTGACTTTTATAGTATGTGTTTAGCAATATAGAGTTTCTATGATATTATTTTATTTGAATTACTTGTTTATATGTATAGTTTGCATAACTTGATTTATTGGTTGGTATTATTTACATTGAATGTGCTCTCTTTATCATTTATAGCAGCAGCAACAACAACGACTTCCATGTGATTCTTTTTTGATGAACCATTAGTCTTTTCTTTGTTTATAATAATCAGGTTCCAATGCTTAAAAATAAGCCAGGTTTATACCTCATAGTTCCGCACTTAACCAGGCACTGTGGTGTATGGTCCATAATATGGAGTAGGGCGCAATCCTATTACATCTCCAAAAGTTAAAAAGTATTCCCTCAACTTGTAGAATAACGACTCGGAGTTTAATTTGATTTGATGTTTAACTTAACGACACTGTTGTGTTCTCTGATCCAACTTTAGGTAGCAATGTAGCTACTTTTCGGGGCTGTTTTGTTGCTATTTTAGCAACTGGCTTGGATTGGTTTTTGGCATGTAATTGGCATGGAATTCTCTTTTTTTTTTTCTCGATGATTTTTATTATGTATGTCGAAGTTAGGTTTTTTAGGTTATATAATAGTAGATTATTGATGCTGTCTTCTTATTGAAATTCATATATATTTGAACTTGGCACATACCGGTTTGACTCTTTGTAAAGACATACCTTTCACATACTACTTATATCACATGTGGTTATATCATATTATGAACATCTTTTTACTTGACATTTTATCTTTTATTTAATTCGGTGTTGTACATAAACATTTAACTTAACCTAAATGATTGACAAACTAACATAAGCAAGTATTGTGTGTTACAAATTGTCGATGCCGCAACATCCTCCGTATTTATTTGATTCACTAATTTCATCAATATTTTATTCATTAACTACGTTAAAAGCCACCTCCTCCTCTTGGTTCAACTAAGGAAGACTGTCATCCCAAGTGTGTAAATAAATATAACAAGTACCCGTGGCAACGCGCGGGCATTGCCTCTAGTACAATATAGTTTGTTTTCAGTAAGGAGACATTGAAATGATTTAAAATCAAATATTTTGATACTCTCAAGGTATGAAAAATATGATTTTGTATTTTACTAACCCGTAAAAAAGGATTTGGCTAGTCTTTTTGATGCAGGGAATGTAACACTACTAACCCGTAAAAAAGGGGTTCGGTTAGTCTTATTGGTGCAAGGAATGTAACATAACATGCTTGTTGATTTTATAGTACGCATATACGTGAAGAGGCACTAGACATTTAACATGAAGATCATACATATTTGCTTAGTTTAAATATGTGTATATCAAGAATATCAAGTGGCACTTCATTGACTACAAAAACATTGCACAACTTTCATAGAAGATCGACATCGTCATTCAACGATACATATTAAAATGAGGGGGAGTATTAGAGACGTTGCACTCTTTTTCCCTTCACTAAGTTTTGTCCCACCGGGTTTTTCTTAGTAAGGTTTTTAACGAGGCAACACAACTGATCCAGTAATATCAACGGGAGTTAATACGCGCTGCACTCTTTTTCCCTTAGCTATGGTTTTGTCCCACTGGGTTTTCCTAGCAAGGTTTTTAACGAGGTAGTACCACCAAGCGTATTAAAAGAATAATATACTATAGTAATCCATCATGTGGATAGTCAAGGGGGAGTGTTATAAATATATATTTATTTGTGACTCTCCACATGCATAACCCCCATCTCCCCATTAGTTTTGTATTAATATATAAGCCCTATAAATAGTGGTATGTATATTTCATCTAGACACATCAATAAGAATGAATTATTCTATTATGTATTATCTCTAATCCATGTTCTTATATCTATATTTATTGTATGTTAGTTGCTAGTAAGCCGTTGTTTTACTAACACTCTTTTAATACTTAATGATATATTTATTGGTGAAAACAGGTATGTGTGAATATTTAAATTTAAAAGAGTGAAAATAAAAAAGCTGTTTATTGTTGGGTGACGAAAGAAAATACATATGTTTCTTGTGCTTTTATGGGTTAAGTTTAAAATATATTTAACACTAGGTTAGCTTCCCGTGTAATACACGGATAAAACCCAAAAAATAGACCCATGTACCAATTTATGTATTACATAATTTTGAGCCATTTATACATGTGTACCTATTTTGAAATTCATAATTTATGTCCTAGTAAAGATTACTCACACCATGTAGCCTATACCCAAACCCAAGGATTTTTTGTTAGATTTGTGTCATGCCAAAAATTCACACACCTAACTTTTAAGATTCAAGTGCAATTCTCCGATCTTCATAACCAGAATTGGGTCCCTATAAAGATTTTAGCATATGAATATATTATCAAATTAAGAACACATTAACAATATGACTCTACACATTTCAAGCTTGCTGCATATGGGGTGTCATAATGGGATAACAATTATATATTTTTATTAAAGTCCCATCTACAATCTTATGTCCATATGCTATCAAAAACATCCGCTTAACAAAAATGTCAACAAAATTAAAGATGACTGCACCACCACTAATTGCAGGTCATTTTGTTCCCTCAGCAAAAACTTCGAAGGCTAAGTATAAAATTCACCTAAGGTTACTTTATTTTTATAAAATGTGAGGTTTGAATCTGAACTTGCAAAGTATTTGAACACAAATAGTTTTCTGATCTCACTTTGGTTAGAAAGTATCATTAGAGAAATGTTGGTTTCATAATATATGTGTACACAAGATATAGATGCCTTAGAATCAACCAAAAGTTCATTGGCAGGCTTTAATTTCGTAGGACTTGTGGCAAATAATGAATCTCCATGAAAGATAAGCTATGTGTTAATATGATCGGAATCATAGTTAGCAAGCAACTTATCAACTAAAATCATAAAATCATCCTATTCTTACCTTGCAAATTGAGGGAAAATCCCAACCTGTAATGATGAATTGTGAATTTAATAAAATCTAATTAATTGATAAAGAGCAAAAAAAACATGAGGAAATTTAAGAGAATTGAAAAACCTTGAAATCAAAATCTTTCTGTCATATATGAGGCTTTCTACATCCTCTTTATTTTTTTATCTCAGGTGATGCAGGACCCTCTTGCTTTTCCTAATGCAGTGACACTTAAGAAAAATGTTATAAGTGTTCAATACTTTTATGTAAGAAGCTTTCAATTTCCACTAAATTCCCAAATACACATAAAAATAGATAAATTAGACATGGGACATATATTCATAACGAAAAAAAGCAATTCCAAAACTACATAAGCAACTTTTGAAGCCAAAAAAGCACTCGTAACAGAATCATAGCCCAAAATCCAAATTAATAAATCCTAGATGTAAATTCTTAATGTCAACGTATATGATATATCTACTACCTTGATTTGAAATATCCATCAAAATATGATATGAAGAACTGCAATAAACTTGATTCGATCGGGCACATTGAAGAGGATAAAAAACCCTAATCAAATAAGAGACGAATGTATAAAATCAAATTGAAGAAACAAAGGTAAATCAAAGCAATGTAAACGGTACCTAAAATCACAATATATAAGAGGAATTGAAAAGGCCAAATAATTACTTGTAGATGGATCAGCTATGAATCCTTCGTTGATGATGTTCGGGTTTTGTTTTAGGGTTTGAAAGACTAAAAAAAGGGTAGATAATGAAAAGAAGTTAAGTTCCATAGATATGGGTCATAATCCATAAAAAAAAGATCTAGCAATATTTGCGGGAGACGCAAAAAAGTGATACGATGGAGAAGAACAGGAGGAGACGTGATGGTGAAGAAGACTTGGGTTTTGCTGAGAAAGGGGACTGTAGTAACAGAAAAGAGCACCAGACCGGGAGAAAATTATGGGATTGAATGAGCGGGAAAAAAAAATTAGAAGCCCTCAGAACATGCCAAGTGTCCCACAACAGGTTTTATTTATATATTATAGAAGATGATGATTGATGACTTCAAATATTACTAATTCATCAGTCATCACACTTTATAAACGTAATAAGCCCATGTTTAGATCACGCTAATTTTATCACCTTTTTGTTTAGTGTCTGTTTAAAGTTCTTGATTTGTTTAACAGTTTAGCTTTCTCTATTGTTTTTTTTTTCCTGTTTAACCTTTGTTGTTTAACGTGTTGCAACACGTGGCGGCCGCAACACGCCGGTGTAAATATTTTTTGAAAATCAAACTTCATTAAAAACGGTAAAAACACTCATCTCTAAGGAGGAGAACGGCCCGCCACCAAATAATTACATCAAAGTGAATTTACACCATGATTCCCAATTACAATTTCTATCCTTATGTCTATATTTGTACCACAAAAAACCATACAATTTCACATCCGCTATAATATCCACCACTTTAGTTTCTTTATTTCTAAATACCAAATTGTTTTGTGCCTTCCAAATACGCCAACAAGTAATGATGATGACTCCTTGTATCGCTTCTCTATATATCGGAGGATGGCCACAATTCTTAAAACCTCAATCAAGTCTTTAGTATCAAATGCAATCATGTCCGCAATACCGCACCATATAGTAATTCCTTGCCAAATACCACACACCATCTCACAACGCCCCGGTGTAAATAACTAGTTAGTTTGAAGCATATAAGTGTTTACATGGTCCACGGATTAAAGAGTACTTTGAGCATACAATTTGTTCTTTTGGAAAGATAGCAACCATAACAAAGGCTTAATTAGTAGAGCATTCCTTTGAGAATTCGGCTGAGCTAACAAGATTAAGAGCTTGTTACTAGTGCGTACGACCTACTAGAAAACACACGTTAAATGCATCATGTTTGTAATTGCTATTTATAGTTTATATAACGGTCCTCGCTCTATCTTCGAGTAATAAATATCCAAATAAATTCGCCCGTCAAAACTAATGACCCATATCGGTTAAAACATAAACATTAAAACACGAGATTGAGCAAACTTGAAAGACTCTTTTTATTATACTAGCAGGAACCCGCGCGTTGCGGCGGGGTTGCACGTTGTTTGGCTATATATAATTTTGTATGTATATAATTCATATTTTTAGCTTTAAGACTTGTACATTTAGTTTTAAGACTTGTTTTATTGGCTAACTATAGAGATAACCATAAGAGATATATTTATATAGATATAGATTATTATTATTACTACTACTGCTGCTAGTGACGAAAAGGTAGAATACATTTTAAAGAAAGTGTAAATTTGATTTATAGTTTTGAATAACATTTGTGCAATTTTATGCTTTCTAATGATTGACTAGTGGGTAACCCGCGCGTTGCGGCGGAGTCGACAATACGCGATAGGAACATGATATGCATCAGACATAAGTATTTTGCATGTATTTTAACTGAGTCTCTTTTCGCCTTTCAAGGAGATAGCATGTCCTTCTTCACTCGCAAGATTGCTAATGCAAAAAAAAGATCACCAAAGTGTACTTCAAATACATTGCTAAAGGAGTTAGATTGTATAATTGTAAACAAACACATAATATTGCCATGAATAATATTTCTTTTTAGAGTATTAAAAATATACATTTTGGTAAAAATATGTATACGTTATGAGGAATTTGAGCAAGTTATTCCCTTTTGAACCCATTAGGGTAAAACCGTAAAATATTGTGAATTTTTGATAATTTAATGAAATAAAGTTACCCCATAGGAAGATGTAATAATTCAATGTAGATACAAAAATAATGAAGGATAACTTGATTGTGTGTTCCCTCTCAATCGATCGTCAAAATTTGTAAATCTTATTGAAAACATAGTACCTAAGAACCTTTGAGAAGTAGAAAACGGGTTCTTCGGATCATAAGACTGAAACATAGGTACCTTCAAAGTGACATCAAACGACAATCAAAACATCAAAATGTTAATAATTTACAGTTTACACACTTCAAATAAACATAACATTCAACAAGTGAATCACCCAAGTCGTAAGAGACAAATTAACATCACAAAAATCTCCTCCCAGTGATCTCTAAATAAAAATCATATATGAGCAATTCAAAAAAATAACACCAAAATGGGATTGTCTTTCCTTACTTACACATACCAGAAACTTCCTGGTACAGATTTCCGATGGCATCAAGAAAGGAACAAGTGACAATCCATGGAAAAAAAATTATCAACGTACTAAAACAAAACACGTGCATCAACCATGGAAAAAAAATTATCAACATACTAAAAAAACATGTGCATCAACCTTGAGCCTTATTATTTTACTCGCACAATTACGAAACAACACAAATAATGGATGTAAAAGAAAAACAAAAGTTGTCACGCGTATCAGAGGTAGTGTGTACAAGGCTTAGGGCTAGTGGAATGATGAACCGTGAATGCATATTAAGCAGAGATGTTTTGCAAGAATTACCCTCTTCATTCCACATTCCGTGTCTCACTTTCTCCTTCTATTAAACCTAAATCTGATTAGGCCTTTCAACACCCAAATTCAAACCGTCAATCACGAAGAAGGAAACTCCTATTTTTTTTTGGAAGGAAGAGTGGTGGTGGTTTGGATTGTCGATGTTCAGGAGATAGGTAAAGGGAATATATGGTTTGATTGTTATTGATATTGAAGGGAGAAAACCAAGAGGTTTATAGTGAGTGGTGGTGTTAATGTTTAGAGATAAGTAAAAGGTTAATTAAATAGGAGAATATGAAGTGAAAAAATAGAGAACTCTTGAACTTGTTTCATTGTTAATGACCATTAACCTCAATATTGATGAGTAAAAGACTAATTTACCCTTTTACATATGCATCAAGTGTTTGTACTTTAGACAATAAAATTTGTAATTACTTAAATTTTACCGACGTCCTTGCCTCATGCTTTATATATAGTATAGATTATAACATCTAAATTTAACAATGTTTTTTTTTTATAGTATCTTATATTATGAAATTCTCTAAGATTGTCTACACCATGATATTAAAGTTCTCAAATGCTTTAATGGTAATTTATTACCATTACTAATTATTTTTAATAGGTTAAGCAAGTTGATTTAATTGATGAATTAAATTTGTCTTGACAAATAAATAAAATTACAATTTTATCCATTTAAATGAATATGAAATGACAACCTTACCAATTCAGAACCCATTATACAGAAGTATAGATATAGATATATACCAAAGTGCACAAATTACAATTTACAATAACCTTAGCCCTAACCATCTATTTATAATAACCATACATCTTGAAAGACAAGAAAACGTAAGCCACTTAAATAGGTATCTAAATTAATACATTATAAACATAACTAACTTTTGTTGTAGTTCTATAAATTTATCATCACCAACGTGATGATCTATGACAGTTTTTTACTGCATGAGTTTACATATATAAAATGCATCCGGTGGTTTACTAGTTATATATTGAAAAAAAAAAAAATAAGTTTGGTTTGTGAGAAGAGAATACCATAGTTAATAGTACAGTTATCCAATGCCTATGGTATCCATTGATTCCCCATTTTGGTTTTAACCCTGGATTTGGCTCGATCCTTTCAGTAAAAGATTGGGCAGAATTTCATTGAAATTTAAGAACGAACGTTATCTTTTCTTATCCTTATCCGTATCCAAAGTAGCCATTGCCTCGAACTCAAATTTGATCTCCTTCCGTACTTCACAAACAGCAACTAATTCAGGACTCCATTTGGTCCCGTGATATCAGTTACTACTCCTTGATCGCTTATACTGCCCCAAACATTTGACTGCATTTTCTAACCGAAATGAAATATGACTACTGAAATTCAATTGTACATCCAGAATAGTCCTAAAAAGACATGGTCCCAAGCTGATACCTGACATGTCCCCTCTTTATTTTTTGTTCGACGAGCACTGAATCCATATTGATACTTTATTACACAGGTTTTTTCTGAGATGACTCAAAGACCTTACATATTGGAATTCTATATCATCAATATTCTTTTTCTTTCTCTCATACTTAAACATCTTTTAAATTTGACCATTGCATTGCAATTTATTATTTATGATCCCGTATTTAGATAAATGAATGAATTGAATTTGTAAGACTATCTTTTTATAGAGGGTTTTTTTTTTTTAAACGGTGAGTTTTGTTAATAATCAAATATGGATCACAAAGGTTTATTATTGTTATCATCATTATTATTATTATCCTTGGATAGTCGGAACTCGAGCTTAGTGTCATCCACGAATAGTCAGAGCTCAGTTGTCACTCAACAATGGAGACATCAAAAGAAACATTACAAATTTATGGTAGCCAAAATCACTCGGTGCTCGTTTGAAAAAAGGCGAGCTCGAAAAATGCTTGCTCAGTTTTCGTCTTGGTTTAGTTTGTAAACGAGATAAGCACGAGCAAATGTCCACTCAATTTAACTTGACTAGTGAGCATGCCTAATTTCAACCTTCCATATTTTATCTCTTACTTTTTATAAATGTATCTTACCAATAAATATCATAATACAATTCATAAATCTATATTAGTAGTTATTTAATATTTCAATTATTTAATACCCCGTAATACTTGTGTTGTAGGTGTTTGTTACTTCAAACTTTAATATCACGCTTGCTTTTGCTATGTTAGACCGTCTGTTGTATAATAACGAAGTGGCCACACCATCCCGTTAACGCTCTGGCCTGGTCGTTATCGAGGGCACTGTGATTGGGATGGCGGTCGTTATTCACGTTTTGACTGTTGGAAGGCTAAAATCAAGGACAATATACATCATTAATCCACACCTCACAATCGTCATCCAACTACCACTGGTGCAACCAGATCCATCACAACCATGTCGCATCGGACCACCTACCACCTGAAAAATCACCTTCACCCGACCACCTACCCCACAACCACTCCCGGCCATCACATTTAAAACCTACCACCTAAAAACATAACATTTGCCCGACCATCACAACCATCGCCGGTGCCCTCATTCCAGTCGGTTCTCTCCCTCTCACACTCTAGGGTTTTGTTTGAAGGTGTGATGTGAAAGGAATGAGGGAAAGAGGGAAGAAAGTGAGCTTAAATAGCTAGGTTTTGGTGTAGTTAGGTTAGGTGTGCACCATATATTTTTAACTGTTTATTTTTATTAATTTTTTGTCAAATATTTTGAAAAAATAATTTTAAATGATTGCAGCGTGATTATTCCACAACACCTAGCTATTGAACAGTTTAGCTATTGTCATTTTGCTGACTTGACACCGATATGATATCACTTTTTATTAGTTATTATTGAACAATTTAGTTAATTCATAACAAAAACCGTTAGGGCATTTGTAGTGGGGGGCTCCATGGGAAATAAAATATTATAAAGTAATAGAAGAGGCTTCATGAGGCTTTATGGGAAAAGAGGGGTGTAGTGGGAAGGGGCTCCATGGGGCATCATAAATGGTCCCCAACGTTCAATTGTTAAATTTTTAAACGGTCCCAAGGTTACAGCGCTCACCAAATCCATAAAGCTTCCCCCCATAGCACCCCATAGCGTCGGAGGGGGCGGTGTTCCTAACGCTATAGGAGGCCAAAACGCCTGGGCATGAAGCTTACTACACAAGCACTTAGTCACATTCGTTATTAAACAAGCTAATGACCAGGGCCGGCCATGGTGGGGTGCGGGGAGGACTCTCGACCCGGGCCCAATTATTAGTGGGGCACATCCGGCCGGTCACAATGGGGGATTTAAAAATATTGGAGGGTCGTCAATAACCTTATTGAACCGGTTGGAAATGGTTCATATCTAATATGCGCTAATTTACAGCCAAAAAAATTACAGGGTAAGAGTTTAGAGAGGAAGACGATGGTAAATGCATAAATACTCAATATTTTAGTAAAGTTACATTTTTTTTGTTTTTGTTTTTTTTAAAGTGACTTTATTACTATTAGTACTTAAAAAAGCATACGTGTGTAAAACATGTGTTATTGTCGGTCAAACATGTCATTGTATTGTCAGTCACCATATTATTTTCAAAATTAAAAATGATAAAAAACTGCCGTTCCAAACAAAAGATAAAGAAAACCCTAAAACTAATAGTTTAATTTTACCACAATTTTTTACTTTTATTATTTTTCGCTTATTTCATTTGATTTTAAAAATATCTAGTTTATTTCATTTGATAATAAAAAAACCATAAAACTAATCATTTATTGTTAGTCGATCCGTTTTATGCCCCCGTCAAAGGAAATTCTATATTCGCCACTGCACTAAAGCAACTTAACAACTAGTCCATTAGTCAATAACCATTAAGCGTTATCCGACTTAAGTAAAAAAAAAAAAAAAAAACTTTGCGAATTGGCAATGATAGTTATCGAGAACGAAATGCTGCATAATATAAATTGTGAATAGTTGATCTATCGATTTGATATTACTTTACCTGTCACTTAAAAAAATACTTTACGTTTATTTATTCCGTTAACGCTTAAGGCTAAAGGGAACATTTTTTCGTGACTCGAACTGAGCACCTGAATTCTCATGATCGACCATGCTAATGACAGCCACAAGTCGTAAAGTATGATCCAATATCGAATATTATTATTTATAGGAAACATGGCCGAATTTATTATCATTAAAACTTGGTTAAACAATTCGTTTTTTACTTGTGATTCTAAATAAAGAATAATAACTATCAGACAACTGTCACACCTTGATTGAATCCTTATTACTTTTTATATAAAAACGGGTGAAATGTTAAAAATATAGATATTTTAACGTTTTGTTATAATTAGCAGTTTATCCATATCTTTTTTGTTATTATCCAAATCAAAAATAAAATTACACAGGAGAACATCGTTATCAAATAATCAAATAAAACTAGTATGTTACCCTGGCGTGTTGCACCGCGTCTAAATTTACAGTAACTCGAATTTATACCGTTAAAACATAAACTGAAATTTATACCAACTCGAATCTGGACAAAAGTTACGTCAAAATGTAGACCTACAATTTGGTTTGTTGTGGTACTTGGTATGGTAGCGACATTCCATATGAGTATACGACTATTAGTACAAATTGTAATGCCGTTAGTAGTAACTAAAGTCATTTGTATATGTTAGTACTAATGGCGTTATCGTTGAGTTGTTAAAAAAAGGAAAAACAAAGAAGTTAATGCCATTAGTATTTAGTACTAACGGCGTTACCGTTAGTAATATTCCTTTCAAGGTTTATATAAATATATATTATAATTAGTAAGGTTTTTTTAGTTGTTTTGATACATTTATCAAACATGTTTACCATGCGTTACAAATCATATGACTTCCATTAACAGACAGATCTATCGATTATCCTTCAGTGAAGGTCCGTAGGAAAAACTGACTATGGTAAAGATTTCATAAGTGGATTTAAAAGAACCATTGGTTGAGAAGTAGACTGGTCTAAGAATGGAGCGCGATTGAGAAGTAGATAGGTCTAACAGTGGACTGTGGCTGAGAAGTGAACGTGTGAAAGGGTCGTCATGTCGATTAAAAGTGATGGGATGAAAATAAGAAATCAAAAGTGGTTATCTCCTGGACAAGAACTATAGGGTAAATTAACAAAAGGCTGATGTATTGTATTCATAAACATATACACACAAACACACACACACACACACATATATATATATATAGGGTTGAGTTCCTGTACAAATAGTGTTTTTTGTGAGAAGTATAAGAAGTGTTTTGGGCCCTTAGATCTTAAAATGAATGGCTTAGATTAAATAGTGGCAAAAATTTAATAAATGTTATATGTTTGACTGATTGACTAGATTTTATGGGGTATAATAGACATTTTATGTGTTATAAATATGGAAGGCAGTTAATCATCCTACATACCCGTGAATCACATATTTTTTTCCTCATTTTTTGTTTGATTCTCTCTCTAAACACACAATGAAGATGATCGATTATCAATAAAAATCACACTCTACCCATAAAAATCAGCTTCGTCTACAAGAGTATTAATTCAGCAAAACCCTAATTTTTCATTACCGTGTTTTACCCTACTCGATCGAACAATATTTTTTGGGGGTTTTATTTTTTTGTTGTTGCATGTACATGAACAAGGAAGAAGAAAGATTCATCTGAGTGTTTAATGGGAAAGGATGCCACGTCTGAAGAAACGGGAACCAAAAAAAATGATAGGTGATTTTTTTTAATTAACAGGAATGGTGTTATAGATATAAAAAGATGTGATGATTCACAGGTCCATTGATGATGGATGAGAGGTCAAAGGGTGTCATACGTACCGATTGTATACAGTGGAGTGTTTTATGATGATTTTTGTTCGTGGTAATTGGGATTGACTAAAAGTTTTTTTATTTTCGATTATTTAGGATGTTGTGTTTTATCATTATCATCTGTTGTGTTTTATACTCATAGTTTGTATGAAGGTGTGTTACATCGTTACTGTGTAATAAAACACTACGTATTGAATAACAAAACAATTGCTGTGTTATAAAACACCATACGGAATAACACACAATTGGGATTGATTAAAAAGTTCTTTGATTTTTTATTGGCTGGGATGTGTTTTATCATGATCATCTTGCTGTGTTTTATACTCATAGTTTGTATGAGAGTGTGTTTAGATTTCTTGGTGTTCTATGAATATTGAACATGATTCATACACATAACACCACGGATTGAAAAAAACACCCTACAACGTTACTATGTAATAAAACACTGCGGATTGAATAATAGAAAACAACGTTACTATATAATAAAACACCACGGATTGAAAAAAAACAACATTGTTGTGATGTTACGTTGAAGAAGAAAAAGTGCAGAAAACATAGACTCTACCATTAAAAAATGAAAATGGAAATGTAACTAAATGCATGATACTTTCCTCAAATAATTAAATTGATTAATTATGATTAATGGTAAATTGACTAAGCTACCCTTATCTCAAAATAAATAAGATTGCCACATGTCAACTTTCTATTGCTTCTTACATTTCTCACAAAAATTCCATTTTGTACAGGAACCTAAACCTATATATATATATATACACACACGTAGATAATCCTGTAGGAATATTGGTTAGTGTGAGAAGTATAGGAAGGATTAAGAACTGACATGTAGGCATCATGTTTTTTTTTATTTTGGAATGATTTATTGGGTTGTTTTAGCTTGAAAAAACACTTAACACAACAATATACAAAAATTTAAAAGACAATCCAATGTATTATAATTATTAAATTTAAATTACAGATAAAACACCCTAGTAATTACTTAAAACACTCTGCTTAAAACACCCTAGTAATTACTTAAAACACTCTGCTTAAAATACATTGTTTTTCGGTTATTAATTTGTTATGTTTGGTGTTTTTCTAAGCAAAAAAATCCAAAACATCATGAATACGTCAAAAAAATATGCATACATATCAATTTTTAATCATTCCTACACTTCTCACACAAATCTATATATATAGGGGGAGGATAAATTGAAAACCTCCATGAGTTAAGAAAACTAAAAAAACCCTTGTAAAAACCATCTAATTTTTTTTTTGAAAAAAATACACAAGGTAACATACATGTATTAAATTGTTTTGGGCCAAAAAAAGCGCCGATTGGATATTTAAAAAAAAAAATAAACAAATTTGCGCTGTTACATATGTAACAACACAAACTTTGTTTATTTTTTTTTTAAATATCCTATCAGCGTTTTTTTTATTTTTTTGGCCCAAAACGCTTTAATTCATGTATGCTACCTTGTGTATTTTTTTCAAAAAAAAAAAAATTAGATGGTTTTACAAGGGTTTTTTCTTAGTTTTCTTAACTGAAGGGGGTTTTCAGTTTATACTTTCCCTATATATATATATATATATATATATATATATATATATATATATATATATATATATAGTGGAAGGATAGGGAGAAAACCCTCCAAAATGAAAAAACTCTAGAAAACCCTCAAAAAAACCTACTTCCGAGCTTTTTTTTTTAAAAAAAAAATTAGGGCATGTAATATACATGTTTTTGAGTGTTTTGAGCCAAAAAAATCAAAAAAGCGCCGAAGGGTTTTTTTTTTAAAAAAAAAATAAGTTTTGTATCATAACATATGTTACCAGTGCAAAAATAAGCTAACATGTGTTATGATGCAAAACTTATTTTTAAAAAAAAAAAAAAACCCTTCGGCGCTTTTTTGATTTTTTTGGCTCAAAACACTTAAAAACATGTATATTACATGCCCTATTTTTTTTTTTAAAAAAGCTTGGGAAGTAGGTTTTTTTGAGGGTTTTCTAGAGTTTTCTCATTATTTAGGGTTTTCTGTGGATCCATCCCCTATATATATATATATAGAAACCCATTTTTAGAGTGAAAACCTTGGAAACTCTGACTTCCCGAGCTTTTTAGAGCCTGAAAATTTTAGGGCATGTAATATACATGATTTTAAGCATTTTGAGCTAAAAAAATAAAAAAAACGCCGAGCACTTTAAAATAATAATAATAATAATAAGTTTTCGGGTAACACATGTTAAGCGATATTAACATGTATTAACAATGTATTACCCGAAAACTTATTTATTTTTTTTAAAAAAGTGCTTGACGCTTTTTTGATTTTTTTGGCTCAAAATGCTTAAAATCATGTATATTACATACCCTAAAATTTTTATAAAAAAAAAAAAAAAAAAACTCAGGAAGTTAGAATTTACAGAGTTTTCACTATAACAAGGGTTTTATATATAACCTTATACTATATATATATATATATATATATATTATATATATATATATGGTCTACCATTGGGTTAGGCATTGAGTTAAAAACTTATTTAGAGATTTTATTAATATATGGCTCCCGAGTCTCGGGAAAATCGACTTGTTTGTACAGCTAGCTCAATTTTAGACTTGAGCTCATTCAAATCGATTCAGTTTGATTTGAGATTTTACTGAGCAAATCTCAAGTAGTTCACAAGTAGTCAACTCGTTTACATCTAGGTTCCATAAACAATGGCAATCCCATAATTCTTTTTTACCGGAGTTAAAACCTTTTTGCTCTTTCATTTTCTGTCTATCTAAAGGGATTCATTTTTACCAACTTTAGTCTTTCAAGGTTAAGTTGGGTGACCGAAACATTATAGGCTTTTTTTTTTTCAATTTGATTTGGTTCATATGTAGGTGATTCCGATTCTAATTGTTGGTTTGATTGCCCGTTGACATTTCGTCAATTATTAACTACTAACTCAACACAACTTGATGCTAGGTTAAGTGTTAGTATCCAGGGATTCTATACTAGAGGTATACGGTTTAAACCTATCTTCATAAACATGATATTATTTTTATTTTCATTTGTGTTTAATATAATAAATATAAAAAAAGAGTATAAGATTTAAATCCGAGATTTCTCAAAAATAAGCAAAGGTAAACAATAATCCAACCAATTTGTTTTTTAACACCTAGGCCCTAGCGTCACATCAACAAAAAAGATTCCATACACCGTGACACGGGAATCTAGAAGGGGCAACAAGGAGGGTAGTGACAAGGTTTTAAACCTCACTACGTACGTGAAATTAACATGACATACACTTTTACATGTTTTTAGCTAACCCGCTACCTATATAGCCTAACATAAAAGAAAGAGTGTGACATGATCGCTTGAGCCTAGTCTCCACGGAGTAGGTCTGACCATAAGTATGACATATTTCAAAGGGAAAATCATCAAATTGGCCATTGACCAAGGCATTTCACCAAAATGGCCAGCTCAACCGTCTTTGGAGTGACGGTTCCCAGATCCCGAGACGTCTCCGTGAGATTTTCCACGAAGACTGATATTGACACGTGTATATCGATTCTCTCCCCTCACACACACTCTCTCACATGTTGTACCGTACACACATTATATCCTCTCTCACATGTATATTGATTCTCTCTCTTCACAAAAGGTTTCCTTTTTGGCTGGTAAAAAAAATAATATACAAGAGAGAGATGGGAAGTGCTCTATTCAAAAAACAAAAGGGAGATGGGAAGTGAAGATCTTAACCATTAATATTAAGGACCCATAATATTAATCTATCTCTAAAAATCTAAGCCGCAAATTTCAATCGAATCATATTATCCCTGTTAATTAAATTAATAATATCTGGTAATGGCGGATAAATCGGCGAAACCACGGACGCAATCGAGCCAGTTACAGCGGCGAGCTCCGACGTAGATACAGTTCGTCGATGAGTAACTAGAACGCTGCGATTCCTTATCTTCTTTAGCTACGTCATCTGATGTTGTGATTCTTTTTTTTTTTCAGATATTGGGTACAACTTTGAGAATAAGTTGCCGGAAAATGACGCCACGGTCGGAGTAAAAGGAGCATACACCAACAATCTCTTGTATATGTGATTCGTCAAGCTTTACCAGAGACGTCTCGGCGGCGCTGAGACGTCATCGGAGACGTCAGGCAGGTCTCTGTGACATCTGCCAGTCCTTGGCGTCATTTCATTGGGGCAGCACCGGTGGTGTCTCCGAAGTCGCTTCCACCTCCTCGGGATCCGAGAACCGTCTTTCCAAAGACAGTTGAGCTAGCCATTTTGGTGAAATGCCTTGGTCAATGGCCATTTCTGTGATTTTCCCTATTTCAAATATATCATGACATGTGATATATACCATCATATCATCTTTAGTGTGATCAATGATAGATTTGCTAGCCTTCTCAGGTTAAATCAACCTTGAGAAGTTACTATTAGGCAATGTTTTAAAAACCGGTAAATACTAGCCGGTTATATCGGTACTACCATTTTTGGATGGAAATCCGGTACGAAACACTTAGGCAATGTTGATTAACTTTTTGATAGTATTTTAGTATATAGTTATGTACTTTTAGATTATTTTTTGTGTTAGCTTTGTAATTTATGAAATTGTATGCTAACTAATCAATCCAGGTAAACTACAAGGTACAATGCGGTTCAACTGGTTTAACCATTTTTTTGCCAAATCCAGTATAATTAAAAAACCAGTTTTTAAAACATTGCTATCAGGCTATCTAGTGGTATAAGAAACAAAGGTCATAGTTCACATAAGAGGATTAAATCTAAAAAAGAAAGAACCATTAATAGAATGAGTAAAAGAAAGAGATCATCCAAAATTTGTGGGGGTGGAAAGGTCATGATGGGCGTACATGCAAGGAGGGAACAAGAGATACTCAACAAGGACAAGATGGTGGTGGTGGTGGTGGTGGTGGTGGTGATGATGATGGACAAGAAACAGAAGATGACTTTGAAGAAAATGTAGAAGAGGAATGTTTTCAAAGTTTTTTTGTTCGACACAAAATGGTGAAATTCAAGTAGCCTAACGTGCTTATTATATAGGATCAATATTTTCATTTATTTGTGCGTAGGTGTAGAAGATCCTAAATCATTCAGTTGACATGAATATGAATCAAATCAAATTCATTTAAAATTTTTTTTTTGAAACGCAATAGATTTATATTGGTTAACGTATTATTGGTATTTTTTTTAGTTTAGTATAATCTATACCAAATATATAATTGGATAATTGGCTCGTCAAGTTTGATATATATCAATACAAACTTTCTCAATGGGTAGTCGTCGGAAGCCTATTCCGGAGAAGATTCAAGGGCGTATTACAAAGTTTTTTGTCACAAACTTGCCGGATAAATGCAGTGGACAAGATGTAGCGGAGTTCATTAGGCCGTTTGGTGTAATATTCGATCTATACATTGCTCGGAAGCGTGATAAGATCGGAAATAGGTTTGGTTTTGTTTCGATGTTGGATGTGAAAGATACTCAACAAATGGAGAAGAATCTGAGTGGTATTAAAATGGGGGATTATGGTTTGAAGGCCGATGTTGCTAGATTCATGTTGGAAGATGGAGAGATTGGGCTGCAGCAGAAAGAGTATCGATCAACGGAGAAGGGAGAGTCATCAAAAAGAAGCATAGGTGGTGGAAGTGGGATAGGAGAGAGTAGGTTTCAGCAGGGTGGCAAATCGTTTCAGGAAACTTTGACAGGGAAAAGGAATGTTGCTTATGATACTCGCTTGGTTGCTATTGACGATAAGATTGTGGCGTTCCATGAAATGCATGGGAAGGCAGTTATTTTCAGGATGTTGGATCTGGAGACTTTGAAAAATATCAAGGTTACGTTACGGAATTTAAACATGGAAGAAGGCAAAGTTCAATACCTGGGTGGCTTATCAGTCATGGTGACGTATAAAGATAAAGAAACGGCATAGGAAGTTATTAAGGCTGCAAAAGAGGTGGTCGGGAACTTCTCGGCTATTTCTTCTTAGGAGGGTCAAGTTCTAGCGTATGAAAGATTAGCATGGTTGAAGATTAAGGGTTTACCTTTACAATTGATGAAAGAGGAAGTTATGGCAAAGGTGGGTGAAGTGTTTGGGAAGATAGTTCACAAACCACCTAGATCAAATGAAGATGCAGATCTTTCTTATAAATACATGGGAGTGTTAGTAGGGGAGGTTAAAGGGATTTCGGAAGAAATTACGGTACTTTGGAGAGGAAGAAGATTCCGGGTATGGGTCACTGAAGAAGCTGGGGATTAGGTTCCAGAGTTGTTTGAACCGAAAAATAGGGAAAATTATGAGGATGATGATGGTGGTACGGCGGATAGTGAGAAGGATGACCGAGATATGGAGGAGGATTCGGTTCCAACGATGACTCAGTTTCAACAGGAGAACAAGATTATTGATGATAAGGGAGGGGAGCCGGAGTCGGAGAATTATTCCCGCGAAAGGCCGGAGAAGGTGACAGTTATGGAAAGGGAGGCGGTTACGGATTTGGAGGAGAATTTCCAGGAAACTCTTAATGATATTAATGCTGATGCCTTTATTCCCAGGTGTAATTTTGATTTTGAAAAAAGTCTTAATGGCATTAATGATATTATTGATGAGGATAGATTTACCACAGTTATTAGTAAAAGAAAAAAGAAACAAGGGTTGGGCTTGGAGTCTTTGGGCCGGACTAATATAGAATATTCTAGTAGTTTGGAAAAAGAGAAGTTGGGTAAAAAACATAGAGGGGTGTGGAAGTAGTGGGCCTGGAATGTTTGGACCATGATTCGGTAGATGAGGGTAGTAGTAATTTGGAGATTAGAGAGGGGCAGAATGGTAATTCTGGGAATAAAGAAAAGTCCTTTGGTTCTGATGGTGGGATATCGTTGAAGAATAATAATACAGGGAAGGACACTTCGCTGGAAGCAACAAGGAAGGAGAACAAGAAAAAGAATTCACATTAGATGATTAATAAAGAGATTGAGGAGACCGTACGGATGGGGGCTCGACTCGGTGCTCAGTTACAGAATAGGGAGAAGTTGATTCAAGATGCTATTGAGGGAGAAGGGTACAAGTTGGTGTCCAATGAATGTAATGTCTGTCAACATTCGTGGAATCAGGGTTGATGGTAAGGCGTCTTGGATGAGAGGGTAGCGTAAAAGGTATGATGTAAATTTTATTGGTCTTCAAGAAACTTTAGTTTCGGATGTTACTTTCAGTGAGGTTTCGGCTTTGTGGGGAAATGGGGGTTGTGATTTTGATTTTGTTGATGCGTCGGGTAGATCAGGAGGTATAGTTAGTATGTGGAATGATAAGGTGTTTAAAAAGACGACATCTGTAAAGAATCGGAATTTTTTAATGACTACTGGTTTCTTTGTGGATGATGGGTCGGTGATTAATATTTTTAATGTTTATGCTCCGCAACGTGCGATTGCTAAACGTACTTTGTGGGCAGAATTAGAAGGGATTATCAGAGGGTGTCAAGGTATGGTTATTCTTTTGGGCGATTTTAATGCGGTCAGGTACATAGAAGATAGGAGAAATTCCAGATTCAATCAGATTATTGCTGATGATTTTAATGGTTTTATAGACCGATTGGGCTTGCAGGAATTTTTTATGAGGGGATATAAGTACACATTTTTGACAGGAAGGGGTAAAGAGCATAAAATGAGTAAAATTGACAGGGTCTTGGTATGCCAAACGTTTTTTAACAGGTGGTCGGGTGCGTGTTTGCGTGCTTTGCGTAGAGAGGTGTCTGATCACTGCCCTCTTCTATTAACGGTAGTTGACTCGAACTATGGTCCGAAGCCATTTAGATGGTTTAATTCTTGGTTGGATAGGGAGGGGTGTGAACATATGGTGATAAAGGAATTAGAAGAGTTTACTTTTGTGGGTAATCCTGATGAAGCGCTAATGGTAAAATTTAGATGCCTCAGAGATTCGATTAAGAAGTGGTGGAAGGAAGTGGTGAAAAAAGAAGGAGAAAATAGGCAAAGTATGATAGAAGACCTGGAAAAATTGGAAGCGGAGGTTGAGGTGAGAGATTTGGAGGAAGAGGAGGTTTGGGTTTGGGAGGAATGTAGGAAGGGAATTGATTTCTTGAATTCATGTCAAAATAGGGACCTTAAACAGAAATCGAGGGTTAGGTGGGCCATTGATGGGGATGAAAACTCGGCTTATTTTCATGGTATTGTTAATGGGAGGAAGGCGTCAAATACTATACCGGGATTATTAGTTAATGGTGCTTGGGTTTCGAAACCGACCTTGGTTAAAAGGGAGGTTTGGCGGCATTTCAGAAATCATTTAGAGAAGGAATTCAGGTGAGACCGATGTTAGTGTGTGATAATATGAAGACGCTTCAAAGTACGGATGGGGAAGCTTTAGTTATGGAATTTTCTAAAGAAGAAATCAAGGATGCGGTTTTTGATTGTGATTCGGATAGAGCTCCTGGCCCTGATGGTTTCAATTTCAGGTTTGTTAAGCATTTTTGGAGTTTCTTTGAAGATGATTTTTGCAATCTTTTAAACTATTTTTATGAGTTTGGGCGGATTGGGAGGGGGTGTAGTTCGTCTTTTATTACGCTCATTCCTAAGACTAAAAATCCGGTGGGTTTAAAGGAGTATAGGCCTATTATTTTGGTCGGGATCATAAGCAAAGTCATTTCTAATGTGTTAGCGGCCAGAATGAAAAAGGTTTGTCATTTGGTTATTTCGGACTCTCAATCGGCGTTTATAAATGGTAGATTCATTTTAGACGGCCCCATGGTGATTAATGAGATGATTGGGTGGGTCAAAAGCGAAGGAAAAAAAGTGTTTATGTTAAAATTAGACTTTGAAAAAGCATATGATAATGTTAATTGGGGTTTCCTTTTATCAGCTTTAGCTCAAATGGGGTTTCCCGGGAGATGGTGTAATTGGGTTAAGGGGATTTTGGAGTCGGCTAGGTCTGCGGTTCTCGTAAATGGCTCGCCTACTTTTGAATTCCAATGTGAAAAAGGGGTTAGACAAGGAGATCCTCTTTCTCCTTTTTTATTTTTAGTGGTCATGGAGGTTCTTCACTGTTTGATTGAAAAAGCAGTGGAGTTGGGAGAGATAAAAGGGGTTGGTTTGGGTGGTGGTAATAAGATGATTTCTCATTTTTTCTATGCCGATGATGCATTGGTGGTGGGGGAGTGGTCGAAGGAAAATCTGGAAAATGTGGCTAGAGTTTTGCGGGTGTTTTATTTATGTTCGGGGCTAAGAATTAATATCAAGAAATCCAATTTGTATGGTATTGGTATTGATAACAACGAGGTGGAAACTATGGCGGAGGTGATTGGTTGTAGAATAGGTACTATTCCTTTTGAGTATTTGGGGATCCGGGTGGGAGCGAATATGACACGGGTTTGTCATTGGAATTCGGTTATTGATACGATTCGGAATAGACTTTCGGGATGGAAGGCTAAGACTTTGTCCATGGGTGGCCGTTTAACACTTATTAAATCGGTGTTGCAAGTCTTCCGATTTATTACTTATCTTTGTATAAGGCCCCGGTAAAGGTTATAGAGATTATGGAGCAGTTAATGAGAAACTTTCTTTGGTCGGGAACGGAGGAGGCTAAGAAAATGCATTGGGTTTCATGGGATGAAGTTACGAAGCCAAAAAAGGAAGGAGGGTTGGGTATCGTAAAATTAGCCGATGTTAATTTTGCCTTAATCGCAAAATGGGCCTGGAGATTTACAACCGAGAACAAAGCAACCTGGAGAGAAATTATCGAGCTGATACATGGGGGCAGAGGGTCTTGGTGTTTTCTTCCAGTTCGAAAAGCTGTACAAGGAGGCTGGAAAACAATAGTGGCGATGCTGCAATCGAAGAGAATCCAAGGTAAAATGCTTCAGCAGTTTATAAGGGGCAAGTTGGGCAATGGAATGGAGATAGATTTCTGGTCCGATCATTGGATTGGGGACTCTCTGCTGAAAATCAGGCTACCGAACTTATATAAGCTGGACAAACACAAGAAATGCAAGGTTAAGGATAGATTACGTCAAACGGCTAATGGTGTTGTTTTCGATGGGAGCTGGATCAGATTTCCGAGATCTATAGAAGAGCTATCGGAGGGTCAAGACTTGGAAAGGCTGCTGGGTACAGTTAGTTTAAAGGATGGTTCGGACAAATGGTTGTGGGATGATGGTGGTGACAAAGAATTCACGGTTAAGGGGGCCAAGAGAATGTTGCGAGAGGGGAACGTAGATGGGTACAGGATGAAAATGAAATGGGAAAGTTGGATTCCGATTAAGGTGAACTTGACGTCTTGGAGAGCGGAAAGGGATCGTCTTCCAACTCGACTTGCTTTGGATAGAAGAAGAATAAGTGTGCCGGACAAGAGCTGCCCTTTTTGTTCCTCGGCAGACGAAGACATAAACCATTTGATAGTGGGCTGTGAGAGCGCTTATGGTGTTTGGAACATGATTTGTCACTGGTGTAACTTGGCTCCTTTCTTCGCCTACGAATTTAAGGATCTTTTGTTACTTTATAAAAATGTGCACGGGGGTAAATGGAGAAAGAAAATAGTTCGGGGGCATTGTGATGATTAGTACATGGGTTTTGTGGAATGCTAGGAATGCGAAGGTGTTTCAAGACAAGACTAAAAAGACCGTAGAGATGGTGGCGGAAATAAAGTCTAGATCGTTTATTTGGTTAAAACATAGAGCGAAATTTAAAGAGATTGTTTGGAAGGATTGGAAAAAGTGTCCTTTGTATATGTGTAATTAGTGGTTGGCGGCTCTTGGTTTAAGAATGTTCCGTTTAATTTTCAAAAAAAAAATAGAATAAAATAAAATAATACGGTTTAAAAACCGAGTCATGTCAAGTGTGTTTACACGTTTATTTAGTTTTAAAACCGGATTTACTTGCCTATTATCATGTCCATGTACACACATACTCGTTCGGCCTAGTGAACCAAACATGTTTAGGGTCGATCAATTCATGTGTGTGCCACTCGTGTGTGTATGCGAGTATATATATTTAGCATAAGATAAGTTTTGTAAACAAAGATCAATAAATTGAAAGTTTGTGATATTAACATACTTCATTGTGTTATGTTAGGCCGGTTATATAAGATCAAAGGGCCATGGGTCGGGTTTGTCATCGAGGCCAATTATTAAGAAGGGTATTGTGTGGGTAAAGAGGTTATTTAACATACCTAGAGTTTCTTGGCCTTGTATTAGCTTGATAAAGCCTTGTTGATCCTCAAGTGGCTTGATAATGATGTCGTTAGTGTGCTTGGCCAAAAGAAAAGGGAAGGGTCGGGTGGTTTGGTGAAAGCCGATTGCAAAGGAAAAAAAAGAGAGTTTGTGAGTCTTGGTGTGTGGAATGAAGTGTGTGGTTGATTCCTTTATATGGCCAATAATTTGGAAGGATCATCCCATAGATCCTTGTAATTAATAAAGATGCGAGGCGACGATCAGAACGTCGTCCAGAAGCACGAACAGGGCGTTGGCTGGCATCACGGAGCATGCGGCGAGCAGACATCTATGAGGTAGTTAATTAATAATCATGAGATGAGAAAATGTAAGTGTATAATCGTACAGATGATTATGAAGATATGATCTTGTAAGCAATCATGATATGCAAAGTATTGTATATGAAACGAGAGGGTATTATTGGAAAAACTTGTACAAAATGCTTGGAGTGCCCTTGTCTAGCTGTAAAGCTCAACAAGAACGTTGACTTTTCAAAGGAATTGAACCCAATGGTGATCAAAGAAGACTTGCTTTAGCCTATAAGTGGACACTCACTCCAGGAATCCCTAGGTAAGCATAACAGGTCCGTAAATGGATTTATGCGCTATGCTTGCCTATGCCAGAAAACCCAGTGTACAGGCGTCCACCCTTCCAGATTGCACGTGTCCTTATCACACTCATTAAAGTTCAACAACTTCGAAGGAGTATAATAAGAGTAGGTATTATGTCTAAGAGTGTCTTCATAAAAGGTACTGCTCCCGTTCTATGATGATGTAAAGTTTCCACTCCCTGTAGGACACCATCTCTATGCACCATGATGAAAGATGAGAAGAATGGAGAAAGAGAAGAAGGAAAGATGGAAGAAGGAAAGTAGAGGGAAATGAGGGGTAGAGTAGTTTAGGAAATATAATGCATGAAAGTTGAAGTTCGGTTATAGTCTAGGCCTTTTTCATCTAGTAACCTAGTTCCCTATAACCATGGCTCTGATACCAATCTGTAACACCCCAACCGATGGCGGAATCATCGAGGTGCCACGTAGTGACGATTGTTCAAAAGCACATGGTACTAAAATGTAAATATTATTGAATAATCCAAAATTGTCTTACATGGAAATGAAAAATACATTGTCTAAATGAAATGGAAATATTGAAATAACTGAATTAAAATAAAGCACTAAATGTTCCTTGTTAAAGCACTAGATCAAACTGCACCTGAAACATGTACAAAATAGATTTGGTCAACATATGAAATGTTGGTGAGCATTCCTAGTTTTGATATATATAGTAGGTTAAAAAGTTATACAATTCAAGTGCAAGCTACAGTGCAATTATGTAAACTATGTATCATACAAATGAGCTAAATCAACCCTGTGACTGTATAATGTACTGTATGAACGGCGGTGTACTTATCCAATAAATGGATAAAAGCTTAACACTGGCCACGGATTCTCCGATGAAAAAGGGGGAGAATCAATCTAGGCGGGTTGTCAATCCAAATAGCGCTATCCAATGTTAAGGTCGGCTTGTACCATGTTAATGATTTCACTAAGTACAAATGTAATCCACATGTAATGTCTAAGCATAAAGCACGTTGTAAGCAATGCACATAGTACTATAATTGTATTGTAAAAATGTAAACTTGTATTTGAAATTGTAATAGTGTACATGTAACACCCCAAAAATGTATAAAAGCAAAAAGGGGTAGGAATACTCACTGTCTATGTAAGCTTGAAATTGAACTGGACAACGAAGTATGCGTTGAAAATATTCCAAAGAATCAACCTAAAGAATTTGATAATGTGTAAGGAATAACTCTAGGATACACGAAAGTCTAGGGTTTCGAATTGGGGATAAACGTTTATTTGATTAATAAATAAATTGTTTATTAAAATATAAGAAGTTTAATAAATAAATAAATAAAAGTCTTTTTGTAAAATTTTAAGTTAAATATTGTCACAACATAAGATTTTGATTATCAAAATAATTTTTATAAAATTATTTTCTTGAAAATAGAATATTTACTTTAATTATTTCAAATTGTCTAAATATGACTTTAATATCTAAAAATATTAAAATTAAAGAATTTCCGAATTAAAAATTGTATTTCAGTTCTAAATGGATAGAAATAATTTATGTAAAATTTTGGTGCAAAAATATTGAAAAATGAATTTATTATGATTTATTTATGATTAAAACTAACAAAAATTAATTAAAAATATAAAATAAACGGTTTTTCTGAAAAAAAAAATTTTCTGGAATGTTTAAGAATATACAAGTTTAGGATAATTTTTGTGAGATTTAATAAAATCGTTTAGATATTTTTATTGAATTTTATAATTTTAAATGAATAAACTTGTAATATTTATTATATATATTAAATAAATTATTTTTGAAAAACTAAAAATTGGATGATGAACTTTATCAGTGGAATAGCATAAAATAAATTTTGTAGAATTTATAAAATAGTTTTAGTATTTTAAAACGATTTTAAAAAAAGAATGAAGATAATATATGTATAAATGATAACCAAAAAAAATGCTTGTTCATGGTGGGACTCGAACCTGGGCCATAGGCCGGTTCAAGTCTTACCACCACTTGTTTCAACCAACTGGTCTATGGTTCGTTTTGTGATAGATTCTGATTTGAAATAATTATATACACAACTACAATGGTATTCTTCCCCAAATGTATACAAATCGAGCCCTAACCTATCAATCATCACGATTAGAGACCAATAGCCCCTGAATTCATGGGGCTATTGCTCGTCATGTGCCGAAGACTAAAACCCACGAAAGAAACAAACTTACAAGATACGAATTCGTGATGTGAGAGCTCGGTCAACAAAAGTCAAACGCGACTCTATTCTTCGGTTTGCAGGTTGTTTAAACGAAAATTGAGAGTAAAGGAATGATTATCGGCGATGTGTGATGGTGTAGTGATGTTCAATTTATAGGGTACAAGTCTGGATGTTGATTTGGTAAGTGTGGCTCGGCTATAACCATGAACGCGCCTAGATGGCCTTGATTAAACAATTTGATGATGATAGTTCGCGTAATAATAATCCTACCAAAATTAGGTTGGTCAATGGTCAAGGATGGAGGAAATCTTGGCTGATGTCTGCTGCGATCGTACAGCAAGGAAGAAGAAGGAAAGGGATCGACGTTTTAAGGGGTTAAATATAATTAGGTTCTGGTTTAAGTCAAACATGATGTGTAGCTCAGTTGGTTATGACGCGTGGGTGGACTAGGCTTCTGCCCGGGTTCGATCCCTGGCATAGGCGTTTCCTTTTTTTTTTTTTTTAAACTGTTAAGGGAAGGGAAGAGTGGGCTGCATGCTGGGCCAGCTGTTGGGCTTAGAGGTTGGGCTCAGGAATCAAAAGAAGGTTATGGTTGGGTTAGGTTTAGATAATGGTTTGGGTTGTAGGTTAATGGGTTAGGATGATGGTTTAGAGATAAAAAAATAAAATGCATATATAATGACTATATAAAATCTGAATTTTTATTTTTTTTTATTATCATTATTATTATTATTATTAATAAAAAGGAAAAGTGACGGATGTCACAGCATCCCCTACTTTTAGAAACTTCGTCCCGAAGTTATTAGAAACATAGGGTTATGGATGCTTTGGGAAAAAATTAAGGTAACTGTGGTTTGGAAATTTTGAGTTAAGGCACGACGTAAATTTATGGGTAACAGAGAGAATTGTTTCGAGAGATGTGAGTTAAGGATTGGATTATGTTCGTCTCGAATAATAAGGAGAATAAGAATCTAGTAATTCACTAAGTTTCAAGTTTTAGGAATCTTATGATAAATGTACGAGTTGATTGTCTACAAAAAGACTAAATGAATTACCAAATAACCAGAGTTTGTTCCTGGTCCGACTTCCAGTCTCACTTTCAATGCATCATTAGTGTTTGTATACAGGGTGTACCGCAGCTAACCCACCACACCTTTGATACCTCGAAAACGTACTGGACGCCTACCAAAAACTCTAATAGAATTTCACACTACCCTAACGCACCTGTAAATTCATGATTACGTTCCGAACCGGAATCATCAATTTACCTTACATTCGGGTTTTATGTCCTTCTATGATCCTATTCTAACAACACATTAACACAAGTAAATTTCACAAGAAGATGTCACATCAAGCACGTTGAGTTACAATGAGATGTTATCAATGAAATGAGGCCATGTAATAATGAGGTCAATTGCATGGGTTTGTAATGACTTGTAAGCATAATAGTATTTAAGTATGGGCTACCACTCGTCCGAGGAGCCCTTTAAATGAAATGTTTACCTGAGTTGCGTGGATAATACACACATGCAAGCAAGTTTGTAAGTACTACAACCATTAAGTGTAAGTGTTATCATGAATAATTAATTGTTTACGAGTATCATGAATAATTCGATGTTCAATGAATAGTTAAATTAAGGGAAAAATCAAGTTTCATGTAATAACCAATGATGTTTTTAGAAAAGCTCTGTATGATCAAGTATCGAGTCTTTGTAGTTTGGTTTTCATGAAAATCAAGTCCAAATGTTTCGATAAGATGTAAGGTAGAGTCGGAAACTTATACGATATAAATAAACGTAACCGAATTTGATAAATTTCCAATATGTGTTCGTACACAATAGTATGCAAGGAAATTTCTAGATGTTGTATGCTAACGAGTGCGACAAAATTGGGTACAAAATGGTAATAGGATCAAGAAAATGTAAACACGAGTATTGGATTCTCGAGTCTTGGGAAAATTTCATCCATGGCTTAACCAGTGGGATTATCGTCATCCTGATCAGTAGTTTCGTTGGTATTGATATTGAAAGCTCGTCCATGTGCCACCAGGTTTACATTGTTCAATTTGGGACATTGAGGTAGCATGTGATTAGGGTCTCTACAATGATAACATGCCCGACCGTTAGTAATCTGTAGTGGTCCCTGGGCAGCTGTTTGATGATTACTCTGTGTCCCAACCATTACTCGACAAGTGGTAACAAAGTGTCCAAACCTTCCACATCTAGTGCATTGACAGCATGGAAGATTTGCAGGGTGATGATATTTGCAGGTGTTGCATTGAGGATGGATTCCCGTGTAGGCTTTCTTGATAGGAGGCTGAGCCACCGGATCAACAACAGCATGGTTCTGATTATCGCCCATTCGTTTCTTAGAGTTCGAAGCAGTAGTGGCGACCTTTGCTAAAATAGTCTTAGATTGTTCAACAACATTGGTGGTTTTCTCAGTAGGTGTCTTGGTGCCCTTCCTAACCAAGTTTCCTTTCCTTACGTGTTTGTCTGTTAATGTGGCTGCAAGTTGGATGGCTTCTTCTACCGTAGTGGCTTTGCCTCCAGTGACAACGTCTTGAATCAGGTCAGGTAATCCCTCGATATATTTTTCGATTGCTCGAGAGACTGGGGTGACCATGTGTGGAACCAGTATGCTAAGTTTGTGATATCGAGTATTATACGCAAGATTCTCACCACTGTCTTGTTTCAGTCCATGGAACTCTTCCTCCAGTTTCCTGATTTCGTTCCTAGGGCAGAATTTGGTGATCATGAGTTCCTTAACATCTGCCCAAGATAATGATAAAGCAATATCAGCTCCTCGATTGCGCTTTTCACCATTCCACCAGGTTAGCGCCCCCTTTTTAAGGACACTAGTAGCATAGCGAACGCGGAGTTCATCAGGACATTCACTGTTCACAAAAGTACTCTCCATGCTTTCAAACCATTGGAGGAGGCCAGTAGCACCCTCCTCACCAGTGAATTTTGTGGGGTTGCAGGAGTTAAAGTGTTTGAAAGTGCACCGAAATTGAGTCATACTCCCTGTGTTGGCACTGTTACTATTCTGGGTTATCTCACTGACAAGGTTTGGGATCACTGCAGCAATTTGTTCGGCGCTAAAGATGCGAGGCGACGATCAGAACGTCGTCCAGAAGCACGAACAGGGCGTTGGCTGGCATCACGGAGCATGCGGCGAGCAGACATCTATGAGGTAGTTAATTAATAATCATGAGATGAGAAAATGTAAGTGTATAATCGTACAGATGATTATGAAGATATGATCTTGTAAGCAATCATGATATGCAAAGTATTGTATATGAAACGAGAGGGTATTATTGGAAAAACTTGTACAAAATGCTTGGAGTGCCCTTGTCTAGCTGTAAAGCTCAACAAGAACGTTGACTTTTCAAAGGAATTGAACCCAATGGTGATCAAAGAAGACATGCTTTAGCCTATAAGTGGACACTCACTCCAGGAATCCCCAGGTAAGCATAACAGGTCCGTAAATGGATTTATGCGCTATGCTTGCCTATGCCAGAAAACCCAGTGTACAGGCGTCCACCCTTCCAGATTGCACGTGTCCTTATCACACTCATTAAAGTTCAACAACTTTGAAGGAGTATAATAAGAGTAGGTATTATGTCTAAGAGTGTCTTCATAAAAGGTACTGCTCCCGTTCTATGATGATGTAAAGTTTCCACTCCCTGTAGGACACCATCTCTATGCACCATGATGAAAGATGAGAAGAATGGAGAAAGAGAAGAAGGAAAGATGGAAGAAGGAAAGTAGAGGGAAATGAGGGGTAGAGTAGTTTAGGAAATATAATGCATGAAAGTTGAAGTTCGGTTATAGTCTAGGCCTTTTTCATCTAGTAACCTAGTTCCCTATAACCATGGCTCTGATACCAATCTGTAACACCCCAACCGATGGCGGAATCATCGAGGTGCCACGTAGTGACGATTGTTCAAAAGCACATGGTACTAAAATGTAAATATTATTGAATAATCCAAAATTGTCTTACATGGAAATGAAAAATACATTGTCTAAATGAAATGGAAATATTGAAATAACTGAATTAAAATAAAGCACTAAATGTTCCTTGTTAAAGCACTAGATCAAACTGCACCTGAAACATGTACAAAATAGATTTGGTCAACATATGAAATGTTGGTGAGCATTCCTAGTTTTGATATATATAGTAGGTTAAAAAGTTATACAATTCAAGTGCAAGCTACAGTGCAATTATGTAAACTATGTATCATACAAATGAGCGAAATCAACCCTGTGACTGTATAATGTACTGTATGAACGGCGGTGTACTTATCCAATAAATGGATAAAAGCTTAACACTGTCCACGGATTCTCCGATGAAAAAGGGGGAGAATCAATCTAGGCGGGTTGTCAATCCAAATAGCGCTATCCAATGTTAAGGTCGGCTTGTACCATGTTAATGATTTCACTAAGTACAAATGTAATCCACATGTAATGTCTAAGCATAAAGCATGTTGTAAGCAATGCACATAGTACTAGAATTGTATTGTAAAAATGTAAACTTGTATTTGAAATTGTAATAGTGTACATGTAACACCCCAAAAATGTATAAAAGCAAAAAGGGGTAGGAATACTCACTGTCTATGTAAGCTTGAAATTGAACTGGACAACGAAGTATGCGTTGAAAATATTCCAAAGAATCAATCTAAAGAATTTGATAATGTGTAAGGAATAACTCTAGGATACACGAAAGTCTAGGGTTTCGAATTGGGGATAAACGTTTATTTGATTAATAAATAAATTGTTTATTAAAAAAATAAGAAGTTTAATAAATAAATAAATAAAAGTCTTTTTTGTAAAATTTTAATTTAAATATTGTCACAACATAAGATTTTGATTATGAAAATAATTTTTATAAAATTATTTTCTTGAAAATAGAATATTTACTTTAATTATTTCAAATTGTCTAAATATGACTTTAATATCTAAAAATATTAAAATTAAAGAATTTCTGAATTAAAAATTGTATTTCAGTTCTAAATGGATAGAAATAATTTATGTAAAATTTTGGTGCAAAAATATTGAAAAATGAATTTATTATGATTTATTTATGATTAAAACTAACAAAAATTAATTAAAAATATAAAATAAACGGTTTTTCGGAAAAAAAAAATATTTTCTGGAATGTTTAAGAATATACAAGTTTAGGATAATTTTTGTGAGATTTAATAAAATCGTTTAGATATTTTTATTGAATTTTATAATTTTAAATGAATAAACTTGTAATATTTATTATATATATTAAATAAATTATTTTTGAAAAACTAAAAATTGGATGATGAACTTTATCAGTGGAATAGCATAAAATAAATTTTGTAGAATTTATAAAATAGTTTTAGTATTTTAAAACGATTTTAAAAAAAGAATGAAGATAATATATGTATAAATGATAACCAAAAAAAATGCTTGTTCATGGTGGGACTCGAACCTGGGCCATAGGCCGGTTCAAGTCTTACCACCACTTGTTTCAACCAACTGGTCTATGGTTCGTTTTGTGATAGATTCTGATTTGAAATAAGTATATACACAACTACAATGGTGTTCTTCCCCAAATGTATACAAATCGAGCCCTAACCTATCAATCATCACGATTAGAGACCAATAGCCCCTGAATTCATGGGGCTATTGCTCGTCATGTGCCGAAGACTAAAACCCACGAAAGAAACAAACTTACAAGATACGAATTCGTGATGTGAGAGCTCGGTCAACAAAAGTCAAACGCGACTCTATTCTTCGGTTGCAGGTTGTTTAAACGAAAATTGAGAGTAAAGGAATGATTATCGGCGATGTGTGATGGTGTAGTGATGTTTAATTTATAGGGTACAAGTCTGGATGTTGATTTGGTAAGTGTGGCTCGGCTATAACCATGAACGCGCCTAGATGGCCTTGATTAAACAATTTGATGATGATAGTTCGCGTAATAATTATTAGGGTAAGTCAGCAGTAGTTAATCGTATTCAATCCTACCAAAATTAGGTTGGTCAATGGTCAAGGATGGAGGAAATCTTGGCTGATGTCTGCTGCGATCGTACAGCAAGGAAGAAGAAGGAAAGGGATCGACGTTTTAAGGGGTTAAATATAATTAGGTTCTGGTTTAAGTCAAACATGATGTGTAGCTCAGTTGGTTATGACGCGTGGGTGGACTAGGCTTCTGCCCGGGTTCGATCCCTGGCAGAGGCGTTTCCTTTTTTTTTTAAACTGTTAAGGGAAGGGAAGAGTGGGCTGCATGCTGGGCCAGCTGTTGGGCTTAGAGGTTGGGCTCAGGAATCAAAAGAAGGTTATGGTTGGGTTGGGTTTAGATAATGGTTTGGGTTGTAGGTTAATGGGTTAGGATGATGGTTTAGAGATAAAAAAAATAAAATGCATATATAATGACTATATAAAATCTGAATTTTTTTTTTATTATCATTATTATTATTATTATTATTAATAAAAAGGAAAAGTGACGGATGTCACAATTGTGGAATGTGAAGCATGATGGTTGACTTGCCATAAGCAAGAAATGTATGAAAGGGACTTGTGCCTTGTGTCTCTTTTTGTGTTCGGCCGTAGGTAAGGACAAGGAGAAGAAGATCAATCATGGTTTAGGTAGGATCACATAGGTTTGTTGTAGTGTCATTAGTTATAGGTTTCCATTGGTATAAGAAAGTTGTTAAATGTTATGTGTTGTGTATATATGTTCGGCCGATGGTATAGGAAAGAAAAGGGTAGTTAGTTGTTTGTTAGTTATTGTGACACCCGTCACCCTCATCCTTTAGCAAGTTTTCAATCCTCGTCCCTCATGTAATCAGGATGCTTCATTCAAATCCTTATAGAGTCGTTACCTGATAATTTAATTATCCCAACTTTTATCTTATCGAACAATGTTATCATATTCTTATCAATAATTAATGTACAAATACACTTTATTTTATATATCTTATAACGTTTGAATTCATTTATCTATAGAGAAATTTATGAGAATGTCGTTTTAAATACTCATTGATAGTTTTTTTTTTTTCTTGAATTAAAATTTTATAAGGGAGTAACATCTAAACTTTTTGTGTAAACATTTAAAGTTAATAAGTTCCAAAAATTTAAATGTTTGACTAAGCTTTTCAAGGAAAATTATACAGTTTTAACATAAGATACAACCAACATAAACCTTACGGATTATTTCTATCAATTCCGAAACTTTTAAACAAGGTCCTGCTGCCTTCTCGTTTTTCCGGTCATTGAGTCGCCGCCGGCGACCATATTCCGGCGACCTTAACTCCGGGGAACATGTTATTAATGGCCTTTAACTTGTTTTTAGTCATTAACAAACGTTTCTCCGTGAAATTTCAACGAATTCCAATCTTTATATTGAAACATAACGCATTATTAATAGAGCTTAAATTCGTTGTTAGAAGCTTAATGGCCGGAATTTATTAACAAGTTAAAGGTGCGTTTTTTATCAACCTTTATATAAACCGAGCACCCAAATCTTTTTCTGCACACTTCATGATTCCAATCAACCCAAAAACACCCGTTAACCGCATCCAGAAAGGGGTTTAAATTTCGTTTTTTTACAGGCTTGAAGTCTCGATTGCGAACCACTTTTCAGCATGTAAGTCGCAAGTTTATGTGCTGTTTTAATTCATTAATATGCGCAATCGTAAGTCCTATGGATTGGGTTGTTATCTGTGTCGAATCGGGTGTTATTGTTTTAAAGGTTAGGGTTAGGGTTCTTGAGTAGAATTGGGGGAGAAGATGAATAAGGTGTAATCTTATAAATAAAGTTTGTTTTGAATAATATCATCAAAAATCCATATAGTGTAGTGGTTGTCTGGATGCCATGTTCTAGGTTAGACTCAAGGCCGAGTCCTTCTGGATGCAGATCTGGTTATTTTCTTTTGTTATGTTTTTTTTCTTCAATCTTCATTTCTTATTTTTTAAAAATATATATAATATATAGAATTTGAAATATTCATAATAAATCTATTTTTGATCCAAAAATTATAAAAATTTAGGTGAAGCATCTTGACACCATAAAGAAAATTACCACACTTTTTTTTTCTTGAAAAAAGTCTTATTTTTATATTTTTATTGATTTAATTTGTCTTAATCATATTTAATTGATTAAAAATTCATTTTTAATGATTTTAATCTCAAACTTTTTGGGAAATTATTTTTAATCATAATGAACAAAAGCAAAACTTATTGGTTCAGAAAACATTTATTTTTATTGATTTTCCTATTTTTAATCATTTAAACATGATTTAAGTTGATTAAATCAGTTTTAAATATAAATAAGTTTAGAAACATTATGGGAAAATTATTTTCATTTATTTACATCAGAAAGCATTAATTTTCTAAAAAAATAATATTTTTGGAGCATGTCTTGTATTTTTAGTCTTATTTATGTTTAATTAGACATAATTAAGCATTTATTTATTTCTGTACAAAGTGTTTTTTTGGTAAGAACTGTGAGAATCAAAAGAGGGAATTTTTTTTTATTTTTTCGAATTTTTCCCATAATGTTAAACATGTATTATAGTATTGAAATCTAAAAAAGACAAAAAAATAAATAAATTTTGGTGTAGAGTAATTACTGTTGTAGAGTAATTACATAATTACTCTAGTGTAAACTAATGTATTTACTTTAATGACGTAATTACACTAAAAAATAAAATAAAATTATATTATTCATCTAGAAATTATGTTTAAGCACATGGGAAAAAAAATTCTAAAAAAAATAAAATTCCTCCCCCTCCTTTGATTCTCATCGTTATCACAAAAAAAAAAAAAAACTTTGTATTTGATCTTTACTCTATTTATTTATACTATTTAACATCTATTTTATAAATACTTTTCTTATAAAATAGAAATATTATTTTGTTTGAAAGTCTTAATTCTCAATTGTTGGATCATTATGTAACTCATAATTATATGTTCAAATATTTATGATTGTTGTATTTATTTACAATAATTTGGTTAAAGTAATTAACTCAATTATTTTGCCTTAATTATTCAAAACATATTTTTATCTAAATATTCAATTGGTAATAATTATATTACTTAAACCACATTTACAAATTTTGATATATTATTTTGACATACAACTTTTACATTAATGCGATTTATCATAAAAACTCTAATTCCTCAAATCGACTTAGCAAACCCTAATGCCTTAGAACCCTAGATACCTTAGACCTTTTTGACATTTCCTTATAGTATTCTTATACATTATAGGTATAATTCTTTGGAATTCCCATTTCTTAACTCACGTCAGCTTAAGTTGGATTATGATCGCTTTCGCAAACTGTGAGTATATATTTCCCCTTTTTACTGTTTTGCTCTTTTGGGGTGACTCATGTACCATTATTATTAAACTTACGTATATTATTTATAAAGCAATGTACTCATTGATATGTTTTGTGTGAATTGTATAAACGATTTGTCAAAATCATTAACCTTTGGGCCGCACCTAACAATGAGTAGTACTATGAATTATATCCCTTGATTGACTTACGTGAACGAGTTAAGTCGTTGCTCACTGTTATGGTTTTTATTGAACGATGTGTGAACGATTATTGAACGATGTGAGGCTTGATTTTGAACCTTTTACATATTACATATATCATAGCACATAAATTGCGAAACATTTTTCTATTATATGTATTCAAACAGGGTATGCTCACCAATACATTTTTGTATCGACAAAATCATTTTCGTACATGTTTCAGGTTGTTCTGAGATCACTTTTAAGCTTTTGGAACTTAGACTTAGATTGAGATTTACTGTATTTCAGTTTAGGTTGTCGTTTTTAATTGTTGTATTTCTTTCCATGTAATAAACTATTCAATTCAATATATTCAAATTTACACTTTAGTGCCATGAGCTATTGAACAATCGTCACTATGTGACACCTCGATGTTTCCGCCATCAGTTGGGGTGTTACAGTTATATAAAAGAGGCAAACCGCTTTCCATGGAAATAAGTGGTGGGTAAATGGGGAAGGTTCTAAATTGGTGTAATTGAGAGACAAAACAATCTCAGTATCTATATCCATAACCGTGTGTGTATACATATGCATATATAGGTGTTTAGTTGTGAATTGTTTAACTTATTATTGATGTGGGAAAGGACGTCACATGGTCGGGAGTGGTTATGTCACATGAGGAGTTTAGGTCCATCCCGTCATCCACGGTTCACCTTAATATCATGTTGGAACGATAACAATCACCCGCGCTCCCCATAAAAGATGGTCAACGAATCTAGGTTCGATTGTCAATCCAATAGATCTATTATTGAGTATCGCCGGCTTGGCCATAGCTAATGATTATGTATGTTGAAGTTTAAGTCTAACTGTTGTTGTTGTCTAAATCATGAGGCATTAAAGTTTACAACTAGACATGTATGTAGAATTGCTTAAGTATAATGTTGCAAGTATAAAGAATTGCATAAACATGGTTACGTAAACTCACCTTAGCAAAGTATTAAGTCTCGAGAAAAATTATAAGTGTAGCCCCAAAGTTGCCAAGTATTACCCTATGTATAAGGTAACAAATAAGTCTAAGTCTTTCTAGTCTACAAGTATTTTCTAGGGTTTCGAATTGGGGATAAGTATTTGTTTGATTAATAATCAAATTGTTTATTAAATATAAGAAATTCAATAAATAAACAAACAAAAGTCTTTGTGTAAACTTTAGATTAAAAATGGTCACATTATAAGGTTTTAAGTATGAAAATAATTTTTATAAAACTATTTTCCTAAAAATAGAATATTTAATCTATTTATTTTAAATTGTCAAAATATAACTTTAATATCTAAAAATATTAAAATTAAAGAATTTTTAAATTAAAATTTGTATTTCTGTTCTAAATGGACAGAAATAATTAATATAAAATTTTGGTGCAAAAATATTGAAAAATGAATTTATTATGATTTAAAAATAACAAAAATTGATTAAAAATATTAAATAAATGATTTTTCAGAAATAAAAATCATTTCAGAAATGTTTAATGTCATATAAACTTAGAATAATTTTTGTGGGAATTTATATAATCGTTTTGATATTTTTATAGAATTTTATAATTAAAATAGAATAAACTTGAAATATTTATTATATATATTAAATAAATAATTTTTGTAGAATTTATAAAGCAATTTTAGTACTTTAAAACCAATTTTTAAAAATATAAGTGAATATATATAAATCAAAAAGGTAAAAAAAAATGTTTGTTCAAGCTGGGAATCGAACCCGGGTCTGGGACCTGTTCGCGTTTAATATCACAAGTTCAGACCAGTTGGTTTGAACCTGAGAACGATTGATCTCTGTTAGAAATAATTATATAATTATGTTGAAACTTGATTTATAAACCTTTTAAAAGAAAAGAATAAAAACTGTTTAATGTGGGACACGAACCCGCGTGCCCCGGTTAACAAACAGACAGACACAACCACTTGATCTAGATCAGTGGTTATGTTTTGTTTGTTTCTGTTTTAATTAAATATACAGGTCTGCAGATGTTTCTTCCCCAAATAAAAATTCGATCGAACCCTAGTTATGCAATAATCAAATCTAACAAACAATAACCCGATTAATCATAGAGTTATTGTTTGTAGATGGCCGATGAACAAAACCCATCAAAAAAAGAGAACTTACAACAACGATTTCGTGATTAACGAGCGGTCAACAGAAAAGTCAAATCCGAACTAATTGAAGCTTGAAAGATGATTTTTAACAGAAATTGAGGATGAGGATAGAGTTTTCGGCGAGTTAAGTGTAACATCGCGTAATTTTCCACAAATTTTAATATAAAAGCTCTTATTATTTTCGTTAAATAAAGTCTCTTTATTTTTTCTCACAACTAATATATATATATACATATATATATATATATATATAAATGTATAATAATAATAATAATAATAATAATAATAATTATAGTAATAATAATGATATGGGATGGGATAAGACATAAGCCCAAACCCATATAATTCTGAACCATAATCTGAGCCCACATGTCACACCACGACAAAGGCGGAAACACGTGGCGCGACGGTTCAAAAGCATAAAGTCAAGGTTATTGCTAAACATAAGTAATTTAAGAAAATGGGTCATTTATTATGACGTCAAATCTGTTTCAATCATTACACAAAAGTAAATTGTTTTTGAATTAATCATAGAGGTTTCTCATATATATCCCAAATGCCTTGGGAAATAAAAGTGAAACCCCGCAAAAGTTCGACGTCGCATTGGAGATTCTCCGACCCAGCTCGCCTGATCCATCATCATCTAGTTACCTGAAAGATATGTTTAAAAAGTTTCGTCAATATAAACATATTGGTGAGTTCACAGGTTTTCAGTTTCTAAAACTTGAATACTTGGGAATACCATGTTATGACAATATATAGGAGTTGCAAATTCCTATAAATCTACTTGAGACTATAATCAAACCAAGACGTATATAAATAAAATGCCCCGCTCCAAGTCGTTGCTCGGTTTCCCACGACTTAAGTTCAGAATATTTGCACCCCAGGCATAACCTAATGCATAATCGACGCTATCGATTAGGGGTGGGCCTTGTCAGGCACCAATAGTACTATCCGAATATTCCTCCGGTTTCAATCTCCGAATAAATGATTATAGAGGCGAGGACTCAACCCCGAGTGGCGGTCACACCTCAAGTAATAAACCCGTCAAACATTTCCCTAACATATCTTTCCCCCGAAAACGTAAAAATAGTTTAAAATGGGGCCGTGAAACTCACCTGAAACTGCGTCTGGCTCAAAAGGGTGGATAGCAAGTGGGTGGTCTCGCACCTACAAACGTCCTAGACGTATAAGTCACTATTCCTATAGTGCATGTGCCTTGGCAAGTTGTACACCCAACTCCCGACCACAAGTTGTTCCAAATCCCGTTTAATTAAGCGTGTATCCTAGGTTTTGTTGGCGTTACATTACCCTTTGTGTTACAAGTTATATATTACTCTAGTTAATATTTCCATAACTTGTATCTTATTATCATCGACTCGACTTCACTTAACATATAATTATTTTCCCATTTAAATAATTATACTTAAGATCGCATCGCTCGATATAATATATATTTCAATGCTCGACCCGACTCACTTTGCCACACATTTGTTTTCCCATTTAAACAAATATGCTAAGATCTTGTCGTTCGATTGTATATTCTTAACGTCCGACTCAACTCACCATACCGTATATTTATTTTCCCATTCAAATAAATATACTAGGATTTCGTTGGTACGACATACACATATATATATCCTTGTCTTCTCGTCGCGGCTTTCCTTCCTACATATCTACTTTCCCATTAAGTAGATATACTGGAATTTTGCCGAGACGAGCGTACATATATATAAATGTGTAATCTTTCTCGTTAAGTATATACGTTCGTTTTAACGTCTTATTTGTTTATGTCATGTGTTTCTCCCACGAATAATTCTCTTAACACTTAGGAAAGTGTTTATTAGTTTTCACCCAATGTATATATATATTTTACTTCTTAAAATATATATTTTTCTTATCTTGCCGTAATGGCATTTTTCTCATGATTTGTCCGGGTACGGTTCGTTAACGCGTTTTAGTTCGATATCTTAACTCGTTTAGTTAATTTTTCCAAGTTTTTCCCAACATGTATTTTATAGAAATATTATCCATATTTCTTCCTATTTTCACATGTTACTTGGATGGTTTAAAATACTTATGTATTTTTAACCCAACTTGTTAACTTAACTACAAAAATGTTTCCAACACTTTTATATTCCCATTTATATAAAAGTATTCATTTTTGTATAAGTTTCCCAAGTTTGTTTAATATTTTTATAAACTCTCTATTTTATAAAAATCCTTGTGTTAAAACCCTTTACATTTTTATAACATTCAAAAATACACTTTTGTACAAAATACCCAAGTATTTCTACTAGTATTTACAAAAAGCATCCTTAGACTTTATTACTTACATTTTTGACACCAACCTTTCCATACTTGTATTTTTGGACTAATAGTTTCTAAAATGTCCATTTTAGTCCTCTAACTTTCAAAGTTACAACTTTAGTCCCTTAACTTACAAAAGTTGCATTTTTCCACTCTAACTTCCAAAGTTAGCATTTTTCACTCAAAATAGTAAACTTTGAAGATTCAACTTTTTGTTGGTAAGTTATTTTTGTATCAAAACACTTATGTTAGTCTTGTATTTCATATGGAAGACTAATTATATGTGTGTTTTATGTATTTGTCCATTTTATCAAAATATCATTCATCTAAGTAAGCTAACTTAGATTTTCCATCTTCTTCCTTTATGAACTTCTAATATGTTTTACCACATATTATAACTTAGATGATCATAATAAGATGAATTAAAGTTACTTTTAACATATTCAAGTTCATTTCATATTCTTAACCAAAACATCATCCTACTTAGTCTTACATGTAAACTTTATATATTTTCAAGACTAATACATCATCATCAACAAATCCATGGTTTATTTTCATATCTTTAACCTTCCATTTTACACATGTAAACCTATTAAAGATTATGTTCAAAACCATTTTTAAACCCTTCATGTACAACTTGCTACTAGGAACACATACATGAATAATAACAATCAAAAACAAGATTAAGAATGCTTACTACTAGCACAAGGCTAGGGAAGACAAAAACCTTGGATTTGAGAGGGGTTTAGTGTGTTCTTCCTAGTGGTTTAGCTCCAAGCTCTTGAAACACACAATAGGGGTTTGGATGATGGATTGTTTTGAGTAATTTGGAGATGTAAAAACTTGAAAGAACAATGTGTGTGTGTGTATGGATACCCACGGCCCAAAGAAGGAAGAAGAAGAAGAGTGTTTTGCTTTGTTATTCAATCTTCTAACACATGTTATTTATAACCTTATCACATGTAATCTTCCATGGATCTTGTGATTATTACTAAGGATATGAGAGATATGTATTGTACTAAAGTTGATCTTGGATGGATGTGGGAAGATGATGATGGCCGTAGGTGTATGTATGTATGATTAGAAGTTTTGCTTGCAAATCTTACTAAGCCTTATGATCTTCCATAATCTTTATACAAGACCCTTCTTATGCATGTGCACTCTAGTGTAATGATGGCTAGCTTTGGTCTTGGATTCTTATGGCCATGGGCCGAAAATTTGTAAAGGGGGGGACAAGAAAGTGTGTTGCTTTTGTACTTATGTTACTTACACATTTGTCTTATGTTAAGCATGCTTTACTTAAGCTTTTAGATTATAATTATCAACACAAGTTGCATGGACATATCCTTGGCCTTTAGGCCGGCCCTTAGAGGGGTTTGGGTGGGGTCCACAACTTCAAATGTTTACCCATTGTTTGTTATGTTTAATCCCCCGTCGTTCGGGTGTCGTTCGGGTATTTTTCGGGTTTTAATCACGCGTTATTCGGACATTAAAAATACCTTTAATAACCCTTAAATATAGTCTAATTTAAGCGTTGATTGGTTATTTAGGCCTTTGCCGGGTGAAATTATGAGTTATACGCGTATCGGGTGCGGTACGCGCATTTTATTCGTTACCGGGAGATTTGTACAAGACGTTTTCATTTATGGTTTTGGAGTTCCAAAACTCATTATATCTTATGAAAATACCCTTTATTTTATATCCTGGGTGTCCGGGATCCGTTTCGTTTATTTAATTATTACCGGGTAATTGCCAACGTCCATACCGGATAGCTTATTCGCACATGATCCAATCATGCTTTACCATTAAACGTATGCATTCCTATGCACTATTTGGAAATTGCTATCCCCTAAGGCCTTGATAATTAAATCACACATAATTGCATTTAATTACGTTAATCATATATTAATTAATTCGTACGAAATTACCTTATTTTTGCCGGTTGTTACATTCTCCCCCGTTAAGAGAATTCCGTCCCGGAATTCACTTCGAGTTCTCCGGTACAGGTGTCTTCTCGAATAGGGCGGGGTATTTTTGTTTCATCCGGTCCAGCCTTTCCCACGTGAACTCCGGTCCACGCTTGGCATTCCAGCGCACTTTGACCAACCTGATCTTGCTGCGCCTTAGTTTTTGGACCTTCCAATCAGTTACCTCGATTGGTTCTTCAACGAAATGTAACTTGTCGTCAATTTGGATTTCTTCAGCAGGAATAATGAGAGTTTCGTCGGATAGGCACTTTTTCAAGTTCGACACATGAAACGTGTCGTGTATTCCACTAAGCTCTTGAGGCAACTCGAGCTTGTATGCCACTGTGCCTACCCTGGACAAGACTTTGAACGGTCCAATATATCGCGGGTTCAGCTTTCCGCGCTTCCCAAGGCGCGCGACACCTTTCCAAGGTGACACTTTCAGTAGGACCTTGTCTCCGACTTGAAACTCTAAAGGCTTTCGCCTCATATCAGCATAGCTTTTCTGGCGGTCCCGGGCCGCTTTGAGGCGTTCCTTTATCAGAAAGACCTTGTCCGTGGTCTCTTGAACAATCTCGGGCCCGGTGAGTTGCTTTTCTCCAACTTCCGCCCAACATAATGGCGATCGGCACTTGCGTCCATATAGAGCTTCAAACGGTGCGGCTTGAATGCTCGTATGATAACTGTTGTTGTAAGAAAATTCTACCAATGGCAAGTGCGTATCCCAATTACCTCCGAAATCAATCGCGCATGCCCTTAACATATCCTCCAAGGTCTGGATGGTTCGTTCACTTTGACCATCCGTTTGGGGGGTGATATGCGGTGCTCATGTCGAGGCGAGTACCGAGGGCTTCATTCAAACTTTCCCAAAATCTGGAAGTGAAACGACTATCCCGATCGGAGATGATAGATACAGGTACCCCGTGTTTAGATACCACTTCCTTAATGTACAAACGGGTTAGCTTCTCCAACTTGTCCGTTTCGCGAATCGGAAGGAAGTGTGCAGATTTCGTCAATCGATCAACGATTACCCAGATCGTGTCATGGCCGCTTGTCGTCTTGGGTAACTTGGTAATGAAATCCATGGTGATTCGTTCCCATTTCCATTCCGGTATTTCCGGTTGCTGAAGCAAACCGGAAGGTCTCTGGTGCTCAGCCTTGACCTTTGCGCAAGTCAGACATCGCGCAACATAGGCTGCTATATCCCTTTTGAAATTCGGCCACCAATAAAGTTCCTTCAAATCGTGGAACATCTTGTCTGCACCCGGGTGAACCGAATATCTAGAACTGTGAGCTTCGGCCAATACTAGCTCACGTAATCCACCATATACTGGAACCCAAATTCTATTCATGAAATACAATGTCTGGTCCGTCTTTGGTTCCAGTGAATCAACCATCTTTCGTAACCTTTCACCTTTGACATTCTCGGGTTTGAGGGCGTTAACTTGAGCTTCACGAATTCGTTCAGTCATATTCGTGTGGATAGTCAATCCCAAAGCTCGAACACGCAATGGTTTAACCCGTTCCTTGCGACTCAAGGCGTCAGCTACGACGTTCGCCTTACCGGGATGGTACTTTATCTCACAATCGTAATCGTTTAATAATTCAACCCATCGCCGTTGTCGCATATTCAAATCCTTCTGATCAAAGATGTGTTGCAAACTCTTATGATCAGTGAAAATCGTGCACTTGGTTCCGTACAAATAGTGCCTCCATATCTTGAGAGCGAACACCACTGCACCTAATTCCAAATCGTGTGTAGTGTAGTTCTTCTCGTGGATTTTCAGTTGTCTGGAAGCATATGCTATTACCTTTTCCCGCTGCATTAGTACACAACCCAAGCCTTGATGTGAGGCATCACAGTAAACCACAAAATCTTCCGTACCGTCTGGAAGTGACAGTATCGGAGCGCCACATAACTTATCTTTTAACAATTGGAATGCTGCCTCTTGCTTTTCTGTCCACTCAAATTTCTTATCCTTTTGGGTTAGCATGGTTAATGCTTGTGCTATCTTTGAAAAGTTCTCGATGAACCTTCTGTAATAACCCGCAAGGCCTAGAAATTGTCGTACTTCGGTAGGGGTCCGAGGTGCTTCCCAATTTTTAATTGCCTCGATCTTGGCGGGATCGACGTGTATGCCCTTCTCGTTCACCACGTGGCCTAAAAAGTGAACTTCCCGAATCCAAAAGTCACATTTCGAGAATTTAGCATAGAGCTTCTCTTTGCGTAACACTTCAAGAATTAACCGAAGGTGATTCTCGTGGTCTTCTTTCGTGCGTGAATAGATCAAAATATCGTCAATGAAGACAATGACGAATTTGTCCAGGTATGGCTTACACACGCGGTTCATTAAGTCCATGAAAACCGCTGGTGCGTTGGTCAAGCCGAACGGCATTACCAAAAATTCATAGTGTCCATACCGGGTTCTGAAGGCCGTTTTTGGTACATCTTCTTCTTGTATACGCAACTGGTGATAGCCTGACCTCAAATCGATCTTGGAGTAATAGCTGGAACCTTGGAGCTGATCAAATAAATCGTCGATCCTGGGGAGAGGATAGCGATTCTTGATGGTTAGCTTGTTCAGCTCTCGATAGTCGATGCACATGCGAAATGTGCCATCCTTCTTCTTCACAAATAAGACGGGAGCTCCCCAAGGTGAGAAGCTCGGTCTTATAAAACCTTTGTCCAATAATTCTTGTAGCTGGCTGGACAGTTCCTGCATCTCTGATGGAGCTAGGCGGTATGGCGATCGTGCCACAGGAGCTGCTCCGGGAACGAGGTCGATGCGGAACTCGACTTGTCGAGGTGGTGGCAACCCCGGCAAATCTTCTGGAAATACATCCGGAAAATCTCTGGCGACTGGAATGTCTTCCAACTTTCGCTCGTCGGCCTTCTTGTCCACTACGTGTGCCAAGAATGCGACAAGCCCTTTTCTCAGACACTTACGAGCCTTCATGCTCGAAATAATCCTTAGTGGCGTCCCGTGTCTTTCCCTTGAATTGAGAGAGTTTCACCGCTTGCGAGGGGAACTTGAATAACCTTATCGTTGCAAACCACAATGGCGTGATGTGCGAACAACCAATCCATGCCGACAACGATGTCAAAACTTCCCAATACGACTGGCAATAGATCAATCCCAAACTCGTGCCCACAGAGTTCTAACTTACAATCTTTTGCTACCTCTCTCGTTTCAATAGTTTTACCATTAGCCAGTTCTATAGAGTAGGGTGTACCTAGCTTACTAGTTTTTAAACCAAGTAGTCTTTTAAACTCAATGGATACGAAGCTAAAGTCAGCACCGGTATCAAATAATACAGAGGCATAATGACCATTTAGAGGAAACGTACCAGTGACCACATTGGGGTCTTGCCGTGCATCACCGGCTCCAATCACAAATGCCCGGCCGCGGGCCTGATTGTTGATCTTGGGGCAATCTTTCTTCCAATGATCTAATGACCCGCATGCAAAGCATGGTCTAGCCCCTCCATTTTTCGGTGCTCCAGATCGGCACTCTTCAGTCTTGTGCCCGGTGCGGTGGCACTTCCCACAAGTTAATCCATTGTTTCTCTCCTGGTTTCCCTGCTTGTTACCGTTACCACGTCCCGTGGCGGCATATCCCTTTCCCTTCTTGTTCGAGCTACCCGACGCTCGATCCCTTTTTCCCTCATCCCTCTTTCTTTTCCCAAACCTCGGTTTGTTACCCTGATCATTAGTCACAGCAGCTGAACTTGATCCCTGATTCTTGGCCTCAACACTGCTTGCCTCAGAAATTTTTAACCCTGAAACTTGGCGGATTAGGGTACCCATGCGGATAGCATCCTCAGTGAGGCTTAGTGCCAGATCAATCGCTTCGCGCATGGTCGTGGGCTTGGAAGAGGTGACCATGCTGCGGATCTGTGGTGCTAACCCGAATAAGTAACGTTCCACCTTGTTCTTTTCCGGTGTAACCAGACGAGGTACCAGTCGAGCGAGATCATGAAATCTAGACGTATATCCAGTAACGTCTGCTCCTACCATGGTGAGGTTCCAGAACTCGGTTTCCAATTTCTGCACTTCGCTTGCCGGGCGGTATTCGGCAGTCATAAGTTCCTTCAGTGCCGCCCATGATAGAGAGTATGCAACATCATCTCCTAGAGACTGTACTTGGCCGTTCCACCAAGTTAGGGCCTGATCTAGGAACAGGTTGGTGGCGTACATGACAGACTGTCGAGGGGTACACCCGCTGATGCGGATAACTGCCTCGGTCTTTTCAAACCATTTGACCAGGCCTATGGAACCCTCAGTGCCGCTGAAGTTTATTGGTTTGCAGTCCAAGAAAGCCTTGAAAGTGCAGCCGCGCTCTCCTGAGGCTGTCCCTGTAATAGTAATGTAGTATGTTATTATGGGATAGGAGTTTTTGAAATATCCTCCCATCACTTTTTCATTTATTCTTAAACCTCTTACCACTGGGGGAGGTCTCTCGTCGCTCGCTCCCTGTCCTGTCATGGGAGTGTTCAGAGCGTGCGGCTTCGTGTTCAGCGATGGCGCGAGCTATGCGCTCTGAGATCAGTGTCTCCAGTTCAGCGGGGGTGGTCGGTAATCCGTCCGAACCGCTGTTGCTTCGGGTGGCAGGTGCCATTTTTCTTCAACAATATATATATCAAAGGTTAATTTGGCATCATTTATACAATATCATAAAAAGCATAAATAACAAACCAAAGCATGAATACAATAATCAACACCATGACATCACACAACATGCAAGCACACCATACAGAATAAATAATAATAACTGTAGAACACAAATTTCACCATAACAAGTCTTTCATTAATTTCAACATAATGATTACACTGATTTGTTCGATACAACAAAATTGAGGATTTCCTCCTCTTACATCATTCATTTGAAATACATCAGAAATATATTGTTATATGCCGGCACAACCCGCTCGGCTAGGCAAAATATAAGTGGGTGTCATAACCCACGTAGTGCTATCATACAACTACTACTACTACTACGGCTATCTTCAAATACTCTACCATAATGTCCCAATGAGCCCCTACTGTGGCGGTGGCGGAGGAAACTGATACTGAGGCGCATGCATGCTAATCGTCATGCTGATCTCCGTGATGCGCTCGTACAAAAACTGTCGATGCGCCCAGTGTGCATCCCCAGTAATCCCGCACTGCGCATCCATGTGCAAGAGCTCCTCTGCGTAATGTGCTAAGGCATCACGAGCGTCAATCATCCTCGCCCACATCAATCTCGTCTGCTGCTCAACCTGATTCACGGTGCGCTTGCACCGTGTTGACTAGAGTCTGAAAGTCCTGCTCTAAAGTAATGGTTGAGGTCCGGGCGGGTCCAGAGAGGGGTGTCATCCTGTGAAGGTGGGATGGTCCGGGTATATCAGGGCGAACTGGCGGGAATGGGCCAAAAGGGTCTGGTGCGTGGAAGAACACCGGGGCAAAGCCCTGTGGTACGGGTGTGAAGAGTGGAGGTCTCATGTAAGGATCTCCCGCACCCAAAGGGTACGGTGCAGGTGTCATGCCGGGTAAGGTGGGTATCGGCAGTGTCGTGGTCATGGTGGGTGGTGGTGGTACAGGCTCGGCTAAAGGGGTCAAGAGAGGCTCAGAGATAGTGGCCACTCTGGGGTGGACACTGTCACACCCTCAAAATCCACTTGCGGGGTTTTACCGCGAGGCGCATGACAAACCAGGATCCAAACCAACGATCACAATAAACAAGTCTAAATGTAATTAATGCAATACCAAAACATAGTTTTAAAATCCCGTTTACAGCGGAAGCTTATTCAAAATAAAGTTCAACATAAATAATCAAAGTTCAATGTTTATGAAATCATGCAACTCTATCTAGACGCCGTGCAGACGCGTGCGCCCTAGTTCCATTGTGCTACCTTAGCGACCTGAGAAAACATGTAAAAGTTTACGTCAGCACAAAAATGCTGGTGAGTTTACAGGTTTGCAGTTCAAGTACCAAGTTCACCTGTCCATACTATAACAAATAGAAAACCAGTATACGCTAGCTAGGCGTACGTTTTGCTACTACCACGATTGGAAAACCATTACTAACACGTATACCAGTTTTGTGCCCGAATAGTTCCAAATGTTCCTGTTGTTCCTGTTTGAGACAATATGCACTCGCCCGGCCCTCCAAGCCGACGAGCGGGGTTGGTCACTCCCAATAGCGCTATTCACATTTCCCCGTTGTGCAAACCCGCACATTCATGGTTCCCCCGGGACTTCCAAAGATCGTGTAGTACACAATAGAAACCCATAGTATGACAGTAGTTACCAAATAATAGTTTTAACACATGTTTTCTCCCCCGAAAGTATGAAACCAGTTTAAAAGAGGGGCCGTAAACTCACCTTAACGTGCAAGCAAAGAATCCGAACAGCAAGCAATATATGCTACCGACACCCTAATAACAGTGTCGCTTAGTGAGTATAGGCGTAATATCATTACCCATATAACTCGTTTGTCCAAGGCGTTTTAAATGTTCAAAAAGTGTGTATGCGACGCCTAGTGATTCTACATGCAATAGTAAACCCTACGGACCCGTTGGTGAATACGTTGGTTACAATTAGTTTCTACATTCCGTATGTGTCTCAGACAAGTGTACTTCAGTTACATGTCAATTCCATACCACTTAAGACCTCAATTAAGCACATAAGCACATAATACACAATCTGTGTTTTCAGGACAGATTGTGCGCCATCAAAACGAATTTATTTAAAATAGCAACCCAGTGAGTTAACCTCCCAAATTTTTACTGAATTTACTTTGGGATTCACTCGACAATACCTATTTTTGTTTTGTCTCAATTCTAAACACAAAAATTATGAAAATTCGTACAACACAGCTAGGTCCAGAAAATCTCCTCAACAGGTCAGTTTAGTAGTAAAATTCTTAAAAATTGTGTATTCATCCAAACGAGATGAATCCACTTGGAAAAGCTCTATTTTTCCAGTATTGACCTACTGTAAAAATTTCATAATCTAATTCCTTGTAAATCTCAAGTTATGACCATTTAAAGTTAACCCAATTTACAAATCCGAAAATCTGATATGACCCTTAATCAATTAAAATTCCAAAAACGACTCAAACGATGTCCAAATTCGATGGTTTTGCCCATTATGAAAAGCTAAGACCATGTACGTTACAATCATGCAAAGAATCGACCAAATCAATTGTTTTCAAGCCACGAAACAGACCCTACAAGTCGACTTTCAGAATCTGTCTAGATTCTGATCGTACAATATCATCAATTATATCAAACCCTAGTTGCATATTATCAATCAATAATACCTAATAATCATCATACAACTTTCCTAATACCTATTCCCATCAGATCCTATTATCAAACATGTCAAGATCAAAGCTTTAAGAATCAAAACACCAATTACTTGCGCAACAAGTATCCTACGATGTTACTAAGCGTTTATGAGTATGTTTAATCCATTTAATCTTCAAAAAGATTCATGCTTTAATGTTTTATAAACTCATTCAGACCTGGACAAACTTATTATATGATTTTTATTAATGAAAACACAAGATAAAAGCATAAGAAATCGTAAGATATACCCTTAGCTCTCTCAATCGATCAATCGCGCGCCTTGGAGCCTCCCAATTGATGATCTTGAGCCTTAGCAGAGGTTGTTTGAGTGAAATATTCGTGTGGGGCAGTAAGGGGGCGATTAGGGTTGAGTATGAGGGCTGCATGGGAGTTTAGGTTGCTTAAATATAAGTTTAAGGCGGTTTAGACCCGTCAGTTCGTTTCGAGCGGCCGCTCGGTGCCTGTGAGCGGCCGCTCACAGGTCCGGGTGGCGCGCTCTTTTCTCGTTTCGTCTCCCGACGCGTTATCCTTTGACGTTTTCGTTATTTCGGACCGTAACAAGTGTAACCCCATGCATTAAGACCCTAATCCACCTCACGCTCCACTTTTAATAATTTTTATTAACGTGTTCGGGTTAGGTTCACATAATCACGTATGGTTTTCACATAAGTTGTCAGATATCACCGAGACACCTAAGTTTGTTATTCACCAACGTCCGAGGTTCACTAATCATGAAATCACATGTTAACTCACACAAGGAGTCAGAACCCGACCCACACAAGGAGTCAAAGCATCTCATAACCCGCAGGTTAATTAGTCCCTAGATGTCCAAACCGGACTAGAAAACGTTTTGTAAGTTGTCTCAAACCCGAGACAATGCGCGTATGTCCTTTCTAGCTATCTAGCTAACCCTCGTTACGTATAATATACGCGTGACTCGCTAAGGTAGACTTTCATCTAGACAATGTTGTTAACCAGAATTTGTCGGGTGTCACATCATCCCCACGTTAAAAGAATTTTCGTCCCGAAAATTGCACAAGTACCAAAAGATAGAAACCAAGAGAGAGAGATTCACCCGAGTTGTCACATCATCCCCACGTTAAAAGGAATCTCGCCCCGAGATTCATTCAACTGCAGTGGAGACATATCTAGACTCAAACGCTTCCTTAAGAAAGAGATGAGGATACTTAGACTTCATCTGATCCTCCCGTTCCCACGTGTACTCAGGTCCCGGTTCGAGTTCCATCGAACCTTCACAATGCGAATCTTGCTATGACGTAGGCTACGAATCTTGTAATCAAGAATCTCAACAGGTTCCTCCACAATCCGAAGACGATCATCAACCTTGATCTCTTCCAGTGGAACAATAAGATATTCGTCAGCCAAACACTTCCTTAAGTTAGACACATGGAAGACGTTGTGGACATTACCGAGCTCCGTCGGTAAATCTAGTCTGTACGCCACCGGTCCAATCCGTTCCAGGATTGCGAACGGTCCGACGTAGCGAGGGTTAAGCTTGCCACGCTTTCCAAAGCGTATGACGCCCTTCCATGGTGGAACTTTCATAAGCACCCTGTCCCCAACCTGGAACAATAGCGGTTTGCAACGGCGATCGGCCTAGCTCTTCTTACGATCCCACGCAGCTGCCAACGGTTACGGATCTGTACGATTTTTTTTTCGAAGTTTCGTACACTAGTTCAGGCCCAGTGAGTTGACTCTCACCCACTTCAGCCCAACAAAGAGGAGAACGGCATTTCCGTCCGTACAGTGCTTCGAACGGAGCCGCCTTGATGCTCGTGTGATAACTGTTATTGTACGAGAATTCTACTAACGGTAGATGAGCTTCCCAACCCTTCCCAAAATCGATCACACATGCCCGCAGCATGTCTTCTAAAGTTTGAATCGTACGCTCCCTCTGACCGTCAGTCTGTGGATGGTAAGCCGTACTCATGTCTAGTTGGGTACCCAAAGCCTTGTGCAAAGACTTCCAGAAGTGAGAAGTAAAATGGGAGTCACGATCCGAGATAATAGAAACTGGTACCCCGTGCTTAGAAACAACTTCTTCAAATAAAGACGAGCCAAACGATCCATGGTGTCGGTCTCCTTAATAGCAAGAAAATGAGCTGATTTCGTCAACCGATCGACAATCACCCATATCTTGTCGTTCCTGCTTGGTGATTTAGGAAGTTGTGTGACAAAATCCATAGTAATCCGTTCCCATTTCCATTCCGGAATTTCAGGTTGTTGCAGGAGACCCGACGGTTTCTGGTATTCCACCTTGACCTTAGCACAGGTCAAGCATTTGCTCACGTATGAGGCTATGTCCGACCTCATGTTTGGCCACCAGTAAAGCACCTTCAGATCTTGGTACATCTTATCCGAACCAGGATGAATAGAATACCGGGACTTATGAGCCTCATCAAGAACAAGCTCCCGTAGTCCCCCGAATAAAGGAACCCATATGCGTTCTGCGAAATAGTGCAGGCCATCAGGCCTTCGCTCTAGGTGCTTGTCGGCACCGTGCATAGTTTCAGCTTTAAGGTTTTCCTCCTTCAAAGCTTCCAATTGGGCAGAACGGATTTGATCAGGTAGCGACGAATGGATAGTGAGCTGCAACGCCCGAACGCGACGAGGTTTAGAAGATTCCTTCCTGCTCAAGGCGTCTGCTACAACATTCGCCTTGCCAGGATGGTACTTAATAGCACAATCATAATCGTTCAAAAGTTCAATCCAGCGACGCTGCCGTATGTTCAGGTGTTGTTGGTCGAAAATGTGTTGGAGACTCTTGTGATCGGTGTAGATGGTGCATTTGGTACCGTACAAGTAATGTCTCCAAATTTTCAACGCGAATACCACGGCACCCAACTCCAAGTCATGAGTTGTGTAGTTCTTCTCGTGCACTTTGAGTTGACGAGAAGCATACGCAATCACTTTCTCGCGTTGCATCAACACGCAACCGAGTCCATGAATGGAAGCATCACAGTAAACGACAAAATCATCAGGACCCTCAGGTAAAGACAAAATAGGAGCAGAACACAGTTTAGACTTCAGTTCTTCAAACGCTGACTCTTGTGGTTCACCCCAGTCGAATTTCCTATCCTTCTGAGTGAGAGTGGTGAGGGGTTGAGCAATCTTCGAGAACCCCTGAATGAAACGACGATAGTAGCCCGCAAGGCCTAGGAATTGCCGCACCTCAGTTGGCGTCTTTGGTGCTCCCCAGTCCTTGATCGCTTCGATTTTAGCTGGATCGACATGAATCCCTAGTTCATTAACCACATGTCCTAGGAATTGAACTTCGCGTAACCAAAAGTCACACTTTGAGAACTTGGCATAAAGTTGTTCCTGTCGCAAGAGTTCCAAAACTAACCGCAGATGTTCCTCGTGTTCGGTCTCGTTCTTGGAGTAGATCAGAATGTCATCAATAAACACAATGACGAACTTGTCCAGATATGGTTTACAGACGCGGTTCCTCAAGTCCATGAAAACCGCCGGTGCGTTCGTGAGACCGAAAGGCATGACCAAGAATTCGAAATGGCCATAACGTGTTCGAAAAGCAGTCTTTGCAACGTCAGCCTCCCTGACGCGCAGCTGGTGATAACCGGACCTCAAGTCGATCTTGGAATAATAACTAGAACCCTGAAGCTGGTCGAATAGATCATCAATACGTGGAAGAGGATAACGGTTCTTGATGGTCAATTTGTTCAGTTCTCTGTAGTCTACGCATAATCGGAAACTCCCATCCTTCTTCTTAACAAATAAAATCGGGGCTCCCCAAGGGGAAGAACTTGGCCGGATGAAACCCTTGTTCAAGAGTTCCTGTAACTGACTAGACAATTCCTGCATCTCGGGAGGTGCAAGACGGTAGGGGGCCCGAGCAATAGGAGCAGCTCCCGGTACGAGGTCGATACCGAACTCAACCTGACGATGGGGAGGAAGACCAGGTAAATCATCGGGAAACACATCAGGAAACTCGCGTACAACCGGAATATCGTCGATCTTCTTCACATCACCAGAGGAAACAGATAAAAGCGCCAAAACGGCTGGATAACCCTTTCGAAGACACTTAAGGGCTTTCATGCTAGAGATGATGTTTAGCGAAACACCACCCTTGATACCGTACACAGAAAGGAATTCTCCATCAGGGAGAGGAATCCGAATAACCTTATCATAACAGACAATCTCCGCGCGATACAAAGACAACCAATCCATGCCTACCACAACGTCAAAACTACCCAAAGGTACCGGCATAAGATCGATGGGAAACGTTAAACCCGACCACTCTAATCGACACTCCCGAAGGACACTAGTAGCCTCAATCGTTTTACCGTCAACCAACTCAATAATATACTTAGTCTCTAATGGTACGGGTACTACATCTAGCAGTCGACTAACATCCATGGATACAAAACTCTTGTCGGCACCGGAATCAAATAACACACTAACAGAACGATTATTGAGAAGGAACGTACCAGTGACTGTGTCAGGGTCCTGTCTAGCCTCAGCGGCTCCAATGACGAAGGCACGTGCATTCCTGCCGCCGCCTCCGTTGTTCCCATTCCCGTTGTTTCCACCCTGTTTCAGTTTTGGGCAATCCTTCTTGTAATGCCCAGTGTCACCACAGTTGTAGCATCTTGTTTCCCTGTAGTCCCCTGAGTAGTCGGAGCTGAGTTAGTAGTCGGGGCCTGGGTCGATGGAAGTGTAGCCCGACAATCTTTAGTGTAGTGCCCTGTTCGCTGGCAGCGGTGACAACGGTTACTGTCGCAGTTCCCTTGATGATGACGTCCACACTTGTTGCATTTGGGCAGTTTTCCCGCATAACCACCCTGCTTGTTACCCGAAGAAGATGAACCCTCATTATCAAACCTCTTACCCTGCTGTGTTGGCCCAGATCCTTTCCCGTCATTTTCCCACTTGCGCTTGTTGTTCTCTGGGGCCTTAACAGTCGAACCCTTCGCAGGCAAAATACCCTCATTCACCTTTAAGTTGGTCATCCTATGAGCCGATCGAACCACCTCTGCGTATGTAGGATGATTTCCCGCAGCCACTAACCCTGCGATTTCCGGTACTAACCCCGAGGCATAGTGTTCAATCCTCCTGAACTCTGGCACATGCAGATCAGGACACAGCACTGCCAACTCATTACGCCTTACCGTATACTTCTCAATCTCAGACCCAGTCATCTTGAGGTTCCACACCTCCACGACCGCCACCACCACGACCGCCACCACCACGCCCACCAGCGCGGCCACCTCCACGTCCTCCTCGCACTCCAGACATGATTCCGACAAAAAGGACGAGAAAATTTAGTTTCACAGCTAATGGTAACCACTAGCGTTCGCAAGATCAAAGCTAGATCCAATCCAGGACTATCCATTCAAACCCAGAGCTCACTAGGGCTTCCATGCATTTCGGTTTATGATTTTGTGTGCACCCAAAATGATAAACTGCTCTACATGGTCCTCCAAGTGTTCTCCTAGTTCAAAGTTCAAATCACCGAATATAGACTCTTAGCTACACACCGTAATGCCACGGTAGTTTATGACAAGTGTTTCTATTGGAGTATGAAAGGGAGAAGTCCGAGCCTTGGACAAATCTCAAGAGCACACGAGTTACTCCAATAGACTACACTACCTAGAAAACAAGTAACCCAACCTAAGATAGAACGGATGATGTAACGTAGAAAGACCAACGATTTAGAGACACCCCGACAAGACCATACGTAAACCACTATAACGTTTAGTACCATGTGATCGTCTAGTGTGTGCGACTCGGCTATAGACTAGACCCTACATGCAGTCCTAGTTCACTATAACCATTGGCTCTGATACCAATCTGTCACACCCTCAAAATCCACTTGCGGGGTTTTACCGCGAGGCGCATGACAAACCAGGATCCAAACCAACGATCACAATAAACAAGTCTAAATGTAATTAATGCAATACCAAAACATAGTTTTTAAAATCCCGTTTACAGCGGAAGCTTATTCAAAATAAAGTTCAACATAAATAATCAAAGTTCAATGTTTATGAAATCATGCAACTCTATCTAGACGCCGTGCAGACGCGTGCGCCCTAGTTCCATTGTGCTACCTTAGCGACCTGAGAAAACATGTAAAAGTTTACGTCAGCACAAAAATGCTGGTGAGTTTACAGGTTTGCAGTTCAAGTACCAAGTTCACCTGTCCATACTATAACAAATAGAAAACCAGTATACGCTAGCTAGGCGTACGTTTTGCTACTACCACGATTGGAAAACCATTACTAACACGTATACCAGTTTTGTGCCCGAATAGTTCCAAATGTTCCTGTTGTTCCTGTTTGAGACAATATGCACTCGCCCGGCCCTCCAAGCCGACGAGCGGGGTTGGTCACTCCCAATAGCGCTATTCACATTTCCCCGTTGTGCAAACCCGCACATTCATGGTTCCCCCCGGGACTTCCAAAGATCGTGTAGTACACAATAGAAACCCATAGTATGACAGTAGTTACCAAATAATAGTTTTAAACACATGTTTTCTCCCCCGAAAGTATGAAACCAGTTTAAAAGAGGGGCCGTAAACTCACCTTAACGTGCAAGCAAAGAATCCGAACAGCAAGCAATATATGCTACCGACACCCTAATAACAGTGTCGCTTAGTGAGTATAGGCGTAATATCATTACCCATATAACTCGTTTGTCCAAGGCGTTTTAAATGTTCAAAAAGTGTGTATGCGACGCCTAGTGATTCTACATGCAATAGTAAACCCTACGGACCCGTTGGTGAATACGTTGGTTACAATTAGTTTCTACATTCCGTATGTGTCTCAGACAAGTGTACTTCAGTTACATGTCAATTCCATACCACTTAAGACCTCAATTAAGCACATAAGCACATAATACACAATCTGTGTTTTCAGGACAGATTGTGCGCCATCAAAACGAATTTATTTAAAATAGCAACCCAGTGAGTTAACCTCCCAAATTTTTACTGAATTTACTTTGGGATTCACTCGACAATACCTATTTTTGTTTTGTCTCAATTCTAAACACAAAAATTATGAAAATTCGTACAACACAGCTAGGTCCAGAAAATCTCCTCAACAGGTCAGTTTAGTAGTAAAATTCTTAAAAATTGTGTATTCATCCAAACGAGATGAATCCACTTGGAAAAGCTCTATTTTTCCAGTATTGACCTACTGTAAAAATTTCATAATCTAATTCCTTGTAAATCTCAAGTTATGACCATTTAAAGTTAACCCAATTTACAAATCCGAAAATCTGATATGACCCTTAATCAATTAAAATTCCAAAAACGACTCAAACGATGTCCAAATTCGATGGTTTTGCCCATTATGAAAAGCTAAGACCATGTACGTTACAATCATGCAAAGAATCGACCAAATCAATTGTTTTCAAGCCACGAAACAGACCCTACAAGTCGACTTTCAGAATCTGTCCAGATTTGATCGTACAATATCATCAATTATATCAAACCCTAGTTGCATATTATCAATCAATAATACCTAATAATCATCATACAACTTTCCTAATACCTATTCCCATCAGATCCTATTATCAAACATGTCAAGATCAAAGCTTTAAGAATCAAAACACCAATTACTTGCGCAACAAGTATCCTACGATGTTACTAAGCGTTTATGAGTATGTTTAATCCATTTAATCTTCAAAAAGATTCATGCTTTAATGTTTTATAAACTCATTCAGACCTGGACAAACTTATTATATGATTTTTATTAATGAAAACACAAGATAAAAGCATAAGAAATCGTAAGATATACCCTTAGCTCTCTCAATCGATCAATCGCGCGCCTTGGAGCCTCCCAATTGATGATCTTGAGCCTTAGCAGAGGTTGTTTGAGTGAAATATTCGTGTGGGGCAGTAAGGGGGCGATTAGGGTTGAGTATGAGGGCTGCATGGGAGTTTAGGTTGCTTAAATATAAGTTTAAGGCGGTTTAGACCCGTCAGTTCGTTTCGAGCGGCCGCTCGGTGCCTGTGAGCGGCCGCTCACAGGTCCGGGTGGCGCGCTCTTTTCTCGTTTCGTCTCCCGACGCGTTATCCTTTGACGTTTTCGTTATTTCGGACCGTAACAAGTGTAACCCCATGCATTAAGACCCTAATCCACCTCACGCTCCACTTTTAATAATTTTTATTAACGTGTTCGGGTTAGGTTCACATAATCACGTATGGTTTTCACATAAGTTGTCAGATATCACCGAGACACCTAAGTTTGTTATTCACCAACGTCCGAGGTTCACTAATCATGAAATCACATGTTAACTCACACAAGGAGTCAGAACCCGACCCACACAAGGAGTCAAAGCATCTCATAACCCGCAGGTTAATTAGTCCCTAGATGTCCAAACCGGACTAGAAAACGTTTTGTAAGTTGTCTCAAACCCGAGACAATGCGCGTATGTCCTTTCTAGCTATCTAGCTAACCCTCGTTACGTATAATATACGCGTGACTCGCTAAGGTAGACTTTCATCTAGACAATGTTGTTAACCAGAATTTGTCGGGTGTCACAGACACCACTACAGGGGGTGTGGGAGGGCTCGCAGTGGCGAATGCCTCCATGCCTGCCCTATGTAGCTCAGAGCTACGGGCGGGACTACCCTCGTATACAAGTGCTACTGGGGCTGGCTCCTCCTGGGGTATGGGCTCGAGTGCTGGTGGGGCTACGGGGTCGGCTGGGGCGTCCTCTAGCATTGGAGCCACTGGCTCCTCCTGATCAGCCGGAATCTCGGGCACCAACATGTGCCCTACCGAACCTACAGACTCGTCGTCGGAGTCGTCGGATATCCACCCGTTCCTCCCACGGGGGATAGGCAGGAGTCTCATGCCTGCAGGTACGTGAATGTGGGGTAAGGGTGCTGGCTCGTGCTCCACGTGAGCCTGTCGGTCGAATGGAGACTCTGCCGCATCCGACTGGGCTGGAACTGGTCGCGACGGACCGGAACAGCCGTCAGGGAAATCCCTGATGGCTTGAACGGGGTGTACGGCCAAAGGTGCGGCCGGTACGATGGGCAGTGGCGCGTCAATCACGGCCGGTGCCCAGTGGGGGTCCTCGCTGGGGTCTGTCTTATCTGAGCTATCGTCGCCTGCTCCGTCGGCGGCGACGCCCATCTCTACGTCCTCATCTCCCGAGGAGAGCACTACCAACTCTGCTGGCTCTGGTGGTGGGGCTGGGATGATCTGCAAGCTACTGTCGTAGCTCGGCGCGATACTTCCTGCGTTCGACATTCCTGGCAAAAGAACCGTACTAATATATATGAATTATTTAAATTAGACAGTTATGGCGTACTCTATAGTAACCTTCCTAACTTCTAATTTCACGTTAAAGCATAACAATACCCATGGCTGGCTTGGTCGGAATCTCCTCATGCCAATGCTTCTTGAAAATTACTTTTATTTAACACCATGTATATTTTCTTTTGAAAACTTTATCTTTAGAACCAAATCCGGTTATAGTCTAGTTTTTAAAGAAAATACTCTAGTTCGCTATAACCTTGGCTCTGATACCACGTTCTGTCACACCACGACAAAGGCGGAAACACGTGGCGCGACGGTTCAAAAGCATAAAGTCAAGGTTATTGCTAAACATAAGTAATTTAAGAAAATGGGTCATTTATTATGACGTCAAATCTGTTTCAATCATTACACAAAAGTAAATTGTTTTTGAATTAATCATAGAGGTTTCTCATATATATCCCAAATGCCTTGGGAAATAAAAGTGAAACCCCGCAAAAGTTCGACGTCGCATTGGAGATTCTCCGACCCAGCTCGCCTGATCCATCATCATCTAGTTACCTGAAAGATATGTTTAAAAAGTTTCGTCAATATAAACATATTGGTGAGTTCACAGGTTTTCAGTTTCTAAAACTTGAATACTTGGGAATACCATGTTATGACAATATATAGGAGTTGCAAATTCCTATAAATCTACTTGAGACTATAATCAAACCAAGACGTATATAAATAAAATGCCCCGCTCCAAGTCGTTGCTCGGTTTCCCACGACTTAAGTTCAGAATATTTGCACCCCAGGCATAACCTAATGCATAATCGACGCTATCGATTAGGGGTGGGCCTTGTCAGGCACCAATAGTACTATCCGAATATTCCTCCGGTTTCAATCTCCGAATAAATGATTATAGAGGCGAGGACTCAACCCCGAGTGGCGGTCACACCTCAAGTAATAAACCCGTCAAACATTTCCCTAACATATCTTTCCCCCGAAAACGTAAAAATAGTTTAAAATGGGCCGTGAAACTCACCTGAAACTGCGTCTGGCTCAAAAGGGTGGATAGCAAGTGGGTGGTCTCGCACCTACAAACGTCCTAGACGTATAAGTCACTATTCCTATAGTGCATGTGCCTTGGCAAGTTGTACACCCAACTCCCGACCACAAGTTGTTCCAAATCCCGTTTAATTAAGCGTGTATCCTAGGTTTTGTTGGCGTTACATTACTCTTTGTGTTACAAGTTATATATTACTCTAGTTAATATTTCCATAACTTGTATCTTATTATCATCGACTCGACTTCACTTAACATATAATTATTTTCCCATTTAAATAATTATACTTAAGATCGCATCGCTCGATATAATATATATTTCAATGCTCGACCCGACTCACTTTGCCACACATTTGTTTTCCCATTTAAACAAATATGCTAAGATCTTGTCGTTCGATTGTATATTCTTAACGTCCGACTCAACTCACCATACCGTATATTTATTTTCCCATTCAAATAAATATACTAGGATTTCGTTGGTACGACATACACATATATATATCCTTGTCTTCTCGTCGCGGCTTTCCTTCCTACATATCTACTTTCCCATTAAGTAGATATACTGGAATTTTGCCGAGACGAGCGTACATATATATAAATGTGTAATCTTTCTCGTTAAGTATATACGTTCGTTTTAACGTCTTATTTGTTTATGTCATGTGTTTCTCCCACGAATAATTCTCTTAACACTTAGGAAAGTGTTTATTAGTTTTCACCCAATGTATATATATATTTTACTTCTTAAAATATATATTTTTCTTATCTTGCCGTAATGGCATTTTTCTCATGATTTGTCCGGGTACGGTTCGTTAACGCGTTTTAGTTCGATATCTTAACTCGTTTAGTTAATTTTTCCAAGTTTTTCCCAACATGTATTTTATAGAAATATTATCCATATTTCTTCCTATTTTCACATGTTACTTGGATGGTTTAAAATACTTATGTATTTTTAACCCAACTTGTTAACTTAACTACAAAAATGTTTCCAACACTTTTATATTCCCATTTATATAAAAGTATTCATTTTTGTATAAGTTTCCCAAGTTTGTTTAATATTTTTATAAACTCTCTATTTTATAAAAATCCTTGTGTTAAAACCCTTTACATTTTTATAACATTCAAAAATACACTTTTGTACAAAATACCCAAGTATTTCTACTAGTATTTACAAAAAGCATCCTTAGACTTTATTACTTACATTTTTGACACCAACCTTTCCATACTTGTATTTTGGGACTAATAGTTTCTAAAATGTCCATTTTAGTCCTCTAACTTTCAAAGTTACAACTTTAGTCCCTTAACTTACAAAAGTTGCATTTTTCCACTCTAACTTCCAAAGTTAGCATTTTTCACTCAAAATAGTAAACTTTGAAGATTCAACTTTTTGTTGGTAAGTTATTTTTGTATCAAAACACTTATGTTAGTCTTGTATTTCATATGGAAGACTAATTATATGTGTGTTTTATGTATTTGTCCATTTTATCAAAATATCATTCATCTAAGTAAGCTAACTTAGATTTTCCATCTTCTTCCTTTATGAACTTCTAATATGTTTTACCACATATTATAACTTAGATGATCATAATAAGATGAATTAAAGTTACTTTTAACATATTCAAGTTCATTTCATATTCTTAACCAAAACATCATCCTACTTAGTCTTACATGTAAACTTTATATATTTTCAAGACTAATACATCATCATCAACAAATCCATGGTTTATTTTCATATCTTTAACCTTCCATTTTACACATGTAAACCTATTAAAGATTATGTTCAAAACCATTTTTAAACCCTTCATGTACAACTTGCTACTAGGAACACATACATGAATAATAACAATAAAAAACAAGATTAAGAATGCTTACTACTAGCACAAGGCTAGGGAAGACAAAAACCTTGGATTTGAGAGGGGTTTAGTGTGTTCTTCCTAGTGGTTTAGCTCCAAGCTCTTGAAACACACAATAGGGGTTTGGATGATGGATTGTTTTGAGTAATTTGGAGATGTAAAAACTTGAAAGAACAATGTGTGTGTGTGTATGGATACCCATGGCCAAAGAAGGAAGAAGAAGAAGAGTGTTTTGCTTGTTATTCAATCTTCTAACACATGTTATTTATAACCTTATCACATGTAATCTTCCATGGATCTTGTGATTATTACTAAGGATATGAGAGATATGTATTGTACTAAAGTTGATCTTGGATGGATGTGGGAAGATGATGATGGCCGTAGGTGTATGTATGTATGATTAGAAGTTTTGCTTGCAAATCTTACTAAGCCTTATGATCTTCCATAATCTTTATACAAGACCCTTCTTATGCATGTGCACTCTAGTGTAATGATGGCTAGCTTTGGTCTTGGATTCTTATGGCCATGGGCGGAAAATTTGTAAAGGGGGGGACAAGAAAGTGTGTTGCTTTTGTACTTATGTTACTTACACATTTGTCTTATGTTAAGCATGCTTTACTTAAGCTTTTAGATTATAATTATCAACACAAGTTGCATGGACATATCCTTGGCCTTTAGGCCGGCCCTTAGAGGGGTTTGGGTGGGGTCCACAACTTCAAATGTTTACCCATTGTTTGTTATGTTTAATCCCCCGTCGTTCGGGTGTCGTTCGGGTATTTTTCGGGTTTTAATCACGCGTTATTCGGACATTAAAAATACCTTTAATAGCCCTTAAATATAGTCTAATTTAAGCGTTGATTGGTTATTTAGGCCTTTGCCGGGTGAAATTATGAGTTATACGCGTATCGGGTGCGGTACGCGCATTTTATTCGTTACCGGGAGATTTGTACAAGACGTTTTCATTTATGGTTTTGGAGTTCCAAAACTCATTATATCTTATGAAAATACCCTTTATTTTATATCCTGGGTTTCCGGGATCCGTTTCGTTTATTTAATTATTACCGGGTAATTGCCAACGTCCATACCGGATAGCTTATTCGCACATGATCCAATCATGCTTTACCATTAAACGTATGCATTCCTATGCACTATTTGGAAATTGCTATCCCCTAAGGCCTTGATAATTAAATCACACATAATTGCATTTAATTACGTTAATCATATATTAATTAATTCGTACGGAATTACCTTATTTTTGCCGGTTGTTACACCACAGACCTGAGCCCATTAAACCAGGCCCAAACCCCTCCTTCCCTCCTTTCATATTAATCAAAAAAACAAAAAGATTGATATTACGCGTGAACATTCAATCCCAAGTCAACAATTTCCAATTCGAGCATACAAGACATTACACTATAAATTAAAGGTTCCTGGACCTCCTCACCTCGCCGAATATTCACCCTCTACCTCCAATTCTTCTTAATCATCCTCTGTGTGTGAGATACGATTGTGTTTTTGACTTTTCAAGTTGACCGAACAATCTAGCTCGTAACAGCCCTGTAAGTTTCAATTTTTTGTTAGGATATGTTCATCGGCCCTCAACAAACAATAACCCTATAGTTAATCGGGTTATTGTTTGTTAGAAATGATTATTACTAACCTAGGGCTCGAATGGGTTTCATTTGGGGAAGAACAAGCTTGCAAACTTACGCATATAGTTAATACAGAGACGAAATAATCACCAACTGATCCATAGACCAGTTGGTGTGACACTCGTGTGTAAGAATCAGAACCGGCCTGAGGGCCAGGGTTCGATTCCTGCTGGGCAACTTCTTTTTTTGTTGTTTTATGTTCAAAACAAACAAATTAATTATAATACTTATAATTTTATAAATTCGATTTAAAATACAAAAACTCTTTTATTAATTCTACAAAAATTATTTTAAGTTAATCTAATGAAAAAGTTCAACTTACAATTTTTAGTTTTCAAAAATTTATTTATTTAATATATATATTAAATAAATCAAGTTTATTCTATTTTATTTATAAAAATCTATAAAAATATCAAAACGACCTTATTAATTTCCACAAAAATTATTCTAAGTTTTTATAACAATAAACTTTTCTGAAATGATTTTTATTTCAGAAAAACCATTTATTTAATATTTTTAATCAATTTTTTGTTAGTTTTAATCATAATTAAATCATAATAAATCCAATTTTTAATATTTTTGCACCAAAATTTTATACAAAATATTTCTGATCATTTAGAACAGAAATATGATTTTTAAACTAATATTTTTTTAAATTTTTATATTTTTAAATATTAAAGTTAAAGTTTGACAATTTGTAATAAATAGATTTAATAATCTATTTTACAGAAAATAATTTTGTAAAAATTATTTTTATACTTTAAACACATTATTGTGACCATCCTAAATTTAGATTTCATAAAAAGATTTTTGGTCATTTATTTACTAAATTTCTCTCAATTGTCGAACATTTTTTATATTAATCAAACGAGCAATTATCCCCAATTCGAAGCCCTAGAAACTTATGCATTGGTAGACTAGATAGACTTAGACATATTTATTACCTTATTATAGGGTGATACTTGACATACTTGGGCAACACCATTATTCTACTTTTCAAGAGATAACACTTTTGCTAAGGTGGGTTTACATAGCCCCTTTACTCTATTTTCACTATTTTTGGGGTGAAACATGTTCAAATATTTTATACTATCATTTACTCATATTTACTTGTGATTCAATTACAACATCATCCTATCATTTTACTGTAACAAAAAGACACAGTACAATCATTAACAATGATCAAGCCGCCTGTTTAGATTATAGCGCTATAGGTCTGACAAACCCATCCCCCGCATAGACTCATGGATGATCGATAACAGTAATAACTTTTAATTAACTTGCGAGTTAGTCACCAGTCGACACAAGGTTTGGTTGTACAAAGACGCATTGTTACATGTCGGTATCATACTCTATCATCATACAACTTTGAATGTTGTACAAACTATTGTTATCATTTATTTTCAAAAACCTATGTATTCTCACCAACTTTTGTTGACCCAAAACATTTTCAACTTAACATGTTTCAGGTTCTACTTGTTTGAAGATTTGCTTGAAGATATGTGCATAGTTTTATTCAATTTGATGTACGAATTCTTGTAGAACCATTGTATGTAAATTATTTAAATCATTTAATGAAGTTATTATTCACCATGAGCTACTGAACAATCATCACTACGTGACATCCCGATGTTTCCGCCATCGGTTGGGGTGTTACAGATTGGTATCAGAGCCATGGTTATAGGGAATTAGGTTATTAGAAAAATAATCTAGTCTATAACCATAGGATTTAACCAGTACTTGCTTCTTTACTTGCTAATCTCTATCTCCCTCCTACTTCTTATCCCTACTATCATCCTTACGAGAAGATGCTCTACATCACTGGATTCACTCTTAGACTAATAAGGCAAAATCCTCAGGTTTAACCTGAACTACCTTGAGATCTCGTCGAAGTTCTAGATTTTAATAACGAACACGTGCAATCTGGAAGGGTGAACGCCTGTATTCTGAGTCTTCTGTCTAGGCTGGCATTGCGCATATATCCCAATCAGACGAGGGACCCGGATGCCTACCTGGGAATTCTCGGGATGAGTGTTCACTTATAGGCTAAAGCATGTCTTCATATGTTATTAAAATTTAGAATCTTTGATAAGTCAACGTTTTCATCTATTCGTTTTAATTAATGAATAAATGATTACATTCCTTATATAAACTCTCATTCATTTCATTGTGTCTATTACAGATCATGCCTCCACGTCGCAGCACTCGCAACAGCAATGGTGAGAACCACGAAGAAGGTGGTGATAACCATAACCATGACCAAGTTCCTAACCACAACAACAATGGTGTTGATGCCCAATTGGCTGCAATCATTTCTCAACAAATGGCGCAGCAAATCGCAACTCTGGTTCCCAACTTACTAGCTCAAGTCATCCAGTTGAACGGCAACGGCAACGGGAATGGAAATGGACACCACAATGGGAATGGACTTCCAGCCTGCACCCTTAAGCATTTCAACTCTTGTAACCCTCCAAAGTTTAGTGGTGAAGAAGGAGCTACAGGACTCCTCCAATGGTTTGAGGGTATTGAGAATACCTTCATCAACAGTGAATGCCCCGACAACTTCAAGGTTCGTTACGCCATGAGTGTTCTCCATAAACGAGCACTCACTTGGTGGAATGAAGAAAAACGTACTCGTGGGGCCGAAGTTGCTCTTGCTATGACATGGGACCAAGTCAAGGAGGTCATGAAGGAAGAGTTTTGTCCTCGCAATGAAGTTAAGAAGCTTGAGGATGAGTTCCACACCTTAGCCCAAGATAGTGGGGAAAACCTTGCCTACAACACCCGCTTTCATGAGCTTAGCTTATTGTTGCCTCACAAAGTCACTCCGCTACCTGTAGCCATCGAAAAGTATATCGGTGGTTTGCCCATGCAGATTCAAGACACGGTATGGGGAAGGAACCCTGCTACCCTTGAAGAAGCCAAACGTTTAGCAGCTACCTTAACTGATAATCACGTAAAGAACGGGACCTTAGTTCGGAAAGGCAATAAAACAAGTATTGTAGCCGCGGTAACTACTGAGAATCAGAAGCGTAAGGCCAAGGATCCTGATGTCAACCTCACTACACAAGCTTCTAACAAGAAACCTTATACAGGAAACCATCCTTTATGTAATACATGCAACCGACATCATCCCACTGATTCAGCATGTCGCTTGTGCACCAATTGTGGAAGGTATGGCCATCTGGTCAACACGTGTCGTGGGACCCCAAATCCAAATGCCAACCAACCCACCAACCCTGCTCAAGCTGCTAACCTTAATCAATACAACTATGGTCAATGCTATGAATGTGGAGACCCAAATCACTTCCGTAACCGATGCCCTAAACTAAACAGAGATCAAGACCCTCCAGCTACTTAACAACATGTCCCACCACTCGAACGTTGTTTACTTTTATTCTATGTATTGACTCTATTTGAATAATAAATTCTAGTATCGAAATTTTTTGTCTGAAAGTTGTTACATGATGCATGATTGTTTGAATGTGAACAAATTATAAATCTATACAACTACAACCCCATATTGTGCATAAACATGTTATCAATTTGCAATCTATGTGCTACACTTAATAAAGGTCATCATGCCTTTTCAACAGTCGGGAGAGGCCCTACAACCTGTTCCACGACTAGTGAGGGCTATCGAACCTACTCAACGATTGGTTAGAGGTCATTATGCCTTATCAACAGTCGGGAGAGGCCCTACAACCTACTCCACGACTGGTGGAGACTATCGGACCTGCTCAACAATCGGTGGAGATATAGAAGGACGCAAAACTTTAATGTAAGGTAAATTGGTGATTGCGGTCCGGAACGTAATCATGAATTTACAGGTACATTAAGGTAGTGTGAAATTCTATCAAGGTTATAAACTCTAGTTGTCTGGTAGTTCATCAACCCACACAAAACACGAGACAGTTTATTTTATTCATGTCATGCTATAACCCAAATCACAATTATTTTCATTTCTACCCAATCACCTTCAACCCTGTGCTTTTCAATAAACTTCGGGACGAAGTTCCTAAAAGTAGGGGAGACTGTAACATCGCGTAATTTTCCACAAATTTTAATATAAAAGCTCTTATTATTTTCGTTAAATAAAGTCTCTTTATTTTTTCTCACAACTAATATATATATATACATATATATATATATATAAATGTATAATAATAATAATAATAATAATAATAATAATAATAATTATAGTAATAATAATGATATGGGATGGGATAAGACATAAGCCCAAACCCATATAATTCTGAACCATAATCTGAGCCCACAGACCTGAGCCCATTAAACCAGGCCCAAACCCCTCCTTCCCTCCTTCCATATTAATCAAAAAACAAAAAGATTGCCCTTGCCGGGTTTCGAACCCGAGTCACTACACACACACACACACGCGTTACCCAGCTGCTCCACACCCTTTAACTGATTTCATTCCAACTCTAAAAATATTAAAGCACACTTTTCTCCCTTTTTCTTTGTGCCCTGTTACGCGCTGCAGCAGATATGAATATGAAAACCATATTTTGACCAACCTAATCCCCACATTAACTCGTAATTTCTTTTAAAATGGAATGGGACCATGATTGCCGGCCTAATGTTCATCAATTACACGAACAATTGCAATCAATTTGACCAAATTGATTGATATTACGCGTGAACATTCAATCCCAAGTCAACAATTTCCAATTCGAGCATACAAGACATTACACTATAAATTAAAGGTTCCTGGACTGTGACACCCGGCAAATTCTGGTTAACAACGTTGTCTAGATGAAAGTCTACCTTAGCGAGTCACGCGTATATTGTACTTAACTGGGTTAGTTAAGTCGGGTTATGGTTCGGGAACTATCGGTTTAGTCTAGAGGATCATTGGATGTTGGTCTAGAGGTTCATTAGATGTCGGTCCTTAACCAAGTGTACAAACGGTGACGATTTGTAGGATCGTCAGGGCATACGGAGCATACGAGTCTCGAGTCCCGGGAATTGGTGAACGAGTGTGAATATGTGTATTTACTTGTGTTATGTGTTTACAATCATTATGTGACTTGTCGGTACGTTAATATGTGTTAACATATGTTAAAACGGGGTTTAACGCGCAAAACACACGGAACAGGCCCCTATAGGCGATTAGGATAGCCCAATCGCCTATAGGAGGGGCGACTGGGGGACCTTAGGGGCGATTAGGGGACTGATCGCATGACTGTTCATGCGATTAGGCCCCAATCGCATGAACTTACATGCGATTAGGCTTCCTGATCGCGTGTAAAGCTGCATAATCGCATGTTACGTGCTGGACGACTAAAAACGACTATAAATACCATACTTGACCTCATAAACTTCATTATACAAACCCTAGTCGTCCCATAACCTGCCCCAACACACACACAACCTCTGGAACGCGATTTTTGATCAAAACACAAGGATTCAAGCATAATCCATCATTCTTTCATAATCCTAAGGTTTGGTTTCCATCCATGAATCTTTATAAACATTTTTAATCAATCCCTAACGGTCCAGACCTGTTCTAAAACGAAAAAGCTTTCTGATAATCGTTAATAAGGGTTGTTAATCGGATTCTAACTAGTATACATGTGTTATGGGTGTTTATGATTAGAAAGCTAGGGTTTTTATGATTCATAATGATGGATTAACATGTTATTAGGTTAAATCAGAATAATATTAATGTTATGATGATAATATCTGAGTAATTGATTATTAGGGTTATTGTTATGCATGTTAGTATGATGATTGCATGCTATGGGAATGGTGTTTGGATTATGTGATTGCATGCAGGGCTGATAATACGAGGCAAAACGAAGGGTTTTAGTTGAAACATGTTTAGAATAGTGTTTGGGATGATATTGGGTAGTTACACACGTTCTGGATCGGATTTGGAGCGTTAAACGCGCGAAAAACTGGAACAGCAAGGTTACAGGCGATTAGGATTGCTAATCGCCAGTTTTTCATGCGATTAGGCCCTAATCGCATGAACTTATATGCAATCAGCCCTAATCGCATGAACTTATATGCAATCAGCCCTAATCGCATGAACTTATATGCAATCAGCCCTAATCGCATGAACTTATATGCAATCAGCCCTAATCGCATGAACTTATATGCAATCAGCCCTGATTGCTAGTTTTTACATGCAATCAGCCCTGATTGCTAGTTTTTTACATGCAATCAGCCCTGATTGCTAGTTTTTATATGCAATCAGCCCTGATTGCTAGTTTTTATATGCAATCAGTCCTAAATGCTAGTTTACTTTTCCTAATCGCGTGTACGGCTGCTGTAAGTGTAAATTAACATTCCGAGACCCGATTTGACATGTAGTAACATGCTAGGAACCTCGTAACATGTCTAATAACTTGGTAACATATGTTTGGATGTAATACGGTGATACGTGAACTATGTGCTATAACTTGTTGTGCGTTAACGTATGTTAAGTGTGATTGCGTTATTGTATGTTTTAGAGCGTAAACATAACACGGGGAGTCTCGGGTCACCAATGGGATGTCGAGTCTTGTACTTTGGGTCAGTTAAACAGTCACGGTGTTTTCAAACGAACTTGGTTATGGTCTGGACATTTAGGGACTAATTAACCTGCGGGTTATTAGTCTAAGTACTTGTAACTGTCATATGTTAGGTCACCGCTTTACGGGACTAGCATAGCAGCTGAGTTTACTCAGGTTAAGGAGTAACGCAACTTAAGGTGAGTTTACGGCCCCTCTTTTAAACTGGTTTTATACTTTCGGGGAGAAAACATGTGTTAAAACGATTATTTGGTAACTACTGTCATACTATGGGTTTCTATTGTGTACTACACGATCTTTGGAAGTCCCGGGGGGAACCATGAATGTGCGGGTTTGCACAACGGGGAAATGTGAATAGCGCTATTGGGAGTGACCAACCCCGCTCGTCGGCTTGGAGGGCCGGGCGAGTGCATATTGTCTCAAACAGGAACAACAGGAACAACTGGTACTTTTCGGGCACAACATCTGGTATTCGAGTTAGTAATGGTTTTCCAATCGTGGTAGTAACAAAACGTACGCCTAGCTAGCGTATACTGGTTTTCGATTTGTTATAGTATGGACAGGTGGACTTGGTACTTGGATTACAAAACCTGTAAACTCACCAGCATTTTTGTGCTGACGTAAACTTTTACATGTTTTCTCAGGTCGCTAAGGTAGCACGACTGGACTAGGGCGCACGCGTCTGCACGGCGTCTAACTAGGGTTGCATGGTCTTATAAACGTTGAACTATTGTTTCATTTTTGAGATACTGTTATGAATAAGCTTCCGCTGTAAACGGGATTTTAAACTTTGTTTTGAAATTGCATTTATATACATTTAGACTTGTTTATTGTGATCGTTGGTTTGGATCCTGGTTTGTCATGCGCCTCGCGGTAAAACTCCGCAAGTGGATTTTGAGGGTGTGACATGGACCTCCTCACCTCGCCGAATATTCACCCTCTACCTCCAATTCTTCTTAATCATCCTCTGTGTGTGAGATACGATTGTGTTTTTGACTTTTCATGTTGACCGAACAATCTAGCTCGTAACAGCCCTGTAAGTTTCAATTTTTTGTTAGGATATGTTCATCGGCCCTCAACAAACAATAACCCTATAGTTAATCGGGTTATTGTTTGTTAGAAATGATTATTACTAACCTAGGGCTCGAATGGGTTTCATTTGGGGAAGAACAAGCTTGCAAACTTACGCATATAGTTAATACAGAGACGAAATAATCACCAACTGATCCATAGACCAGTTGGTGTGACACTCGTGTGTAAGAATCAGAACCGGCCTGAGGGCCAGGGTTCGATTCCTGCTGGGCAACTTCTTTTTTGTTGTTTTATGTTCAAAACAAACAAATTAATTATAATACTTATAATTTTATAAATTCGATTTAAAATACAAAAACTCTTTTATTAATTCTACAAAAATTATTTTAAGTTAATCTAATGAAAAAGTTCAACTTACAATTTTTAGTTTTCAAAAATTTATTTATTTAATATATATATTAAATAAATCAAGTTTATTCTATTTTATTTATAAAAATCTATAAAAATATCAAAACGACCTTATTAATTTCCACAAAAATTATTCTAAGTTTTTATAAGAATAAACTTTTCTGAAATGATTTTTATTTCAGAAAAACCATTTATTTAATATTTTTAATCAATTTTTTTGTTAGTTTTAATCATAATTAAATCATAATAAATCCAATTTTTAATATTTTTGCACCAAAATTTTATACAAATTATTTCTGATCATTTAGAACAGAAATATGATTTTTAAACTAATATTTTTTAAAATTTTTATATTTTTAAATATTAAAGTTAAAGTTTGACAATTTGTAATAAATAGATTTAATAATCTATTTACAGAAAATAATTTTGTAAAAATTATTTTTATACTTTAAACACATTATTGTGACCATCCTAAATTTAGATTTCATAAAAAGATTTTTGGTCATTTATTTACTAAATTTCTCTCAATTGTCGAACATTTTTGATATTAATCAAACGAGCAATTATCCCCAATTCGAAGCCCTAGAAACTTATGCATTGGTAGACTAGATAGACTTAGACATATTTATTACCTTATTATAGGGTGATACTTGACATACTTGGGCAACACCATTATTCTACTTTTCAAGAGATAACACTTTTGCTAAGGTGAGTTTACATAGCCCCTTTACTCTATTTTCACTATTTTTGGGGTGAAACATGTTCAAATATTTTATACTATCATTTACTCATATTTACTTGTGATTCAATTACAACATCATCCTATCATTTTACTGTAACAAAAAGACACAGTACAATCATTAACAATGATCAAGCCGCCTGTTTAGATTATAGCGCTATAGGTCTGACAAACCCATCCCCTGTAACACCACAACCGATGGAGGAAACATCGGGGTGCCACGTATTGATGGTTGTTCAGTAGCTCATGGTGAATAATAACTTCATTAAATAATTTAAATAATTTACATACAATGGTTCTACAAGAATTCGTACATCACATTAAATGAAACTATGCACATATCTTCAAGCAAATCTTCAAACAAGTAGAACCTGAAACATGTTAAGTTGAAAATATTTTGGGTCAACAATTGTTGGTGAGAATACATAGGTTTTTGAAAATAGTTGATAACAATAGTTTGTACAACATTCAAAGTTGTATGATGATAGAGTATGATACCGACATGCAACAATGCGTCTTTGTACAACCAAACCTTGTGTCGACTGATGACTAACTCGCAAGTTAGTTAAATGTTATTACTGTTATCGATCATCCCTGAGTCTATGCGGGGGATGGGTTTGTCAGACCTATAGCGCTATAATCTAAACAGGCGGCTTGATCATTGTTAATGATTGTACTGTGTCTTTTTGTTACAGTCAAATGATAGAATGATGATGTAATTGAATCACAAGTAAATATGAGTAAATGATAGTATAAAATGTTTAAACATGTTTCACCCCCGAAAATAGTGAAAATAGAGTAAAGGGGGCTATGTAAACTCACCTTGGTATAGTATTAGGTATTGAGAATTTGTATGAGTGTAGCCTAATAGCTTGCCAAGTATTACCCTATGTATAAGGCAACAAAATAAGTCTAAGTCTATCTAGTCTACAAGTATATTCTAGGGTTTCGATTTGGGGATATCCAATTGTTGAATTTAAAATAAAATGTTAAATAAATAAAGGAAAATTTGATATTTAAATAAAAGAAAGTCTTTTTATAAAAATTTGAATTTAGAATGTTCACAATAATGTGTTCGAAGTATAAAAATAATTTTTATAAAATTATTTCCTTTAAAATAGATTTTTAAATCTATTTATTACAAATTGCCAAAATTTAACTTTAATATTTAAAAATACTAAAATTGAAAAATTATTATTTTAAAAATCATATTTCTGTTCTAAATATTCAGAATTAAATTGTATAAAATTTTGTGTGCAAAAATAATAAAAATTGAATTTATTATGATTTAATTATGACTAAAACTAACAAAAATTGATTAAAAAATATAAAATAAATGATTTTTCAAAATTAAAAATCATTTCAGTAAAGTTTATTATTGTACAAACATAGGATAATTTTTGTAGGAATTTATAAAATTGTTTAGATATTTTAATGGATTTTTATAAATATAATAGTATAAAATTGATTTAATTATTATAAATATTAAATAAATTAACTTCAGAAAACTAAAAATTGTAGGTAAAACTTTTACATCAGATTTGATAAAAATAATTTTTTTAGAAATTAATAAAAGGTTTTAATAATTAAAAATGAATTTACAAGATTAAATGTAATATATATATATATAATTGATTTGTTTTAAAAGTGAAAAATAAGTGAAAAAATGGGCGCCCAAGCTGGGACTCGAACCCGGGTGCCCTTGGTTACAAGCAAGGATCACAACCACTTGGCCTAGGCCTGTGGTTGTGATTTAGACCTGTTTTAATAAAATAAATACACTTATCCCAAACTAGTTTATCCCCAAATCAGATTTACAAGCCCTAGCTTTTCCAATCAAACGATTCACACATCAATAACCTGATTATTCATAGGGTTATTGATGTGTGAATGCCGATGAACAAACCCCACAACAAAATTTATGCTTACAGTGTTGATTCGATGCTCGATTGGCTGGTCAAGAAAAAGGTCAAACGTGTATTCGTGAGGCACAATCAGAGTGAATTGAAGAAGATTGAGGGTTTGAGAAAGGATAAATGGCGAGTTGTGAAGGATCTCAGATCATCAATTTATAGTGTAATAGCTTCAGTCTTCGAATTGGCAAGTGTTGACCCACATTGAAGTCCATACGCGTATAGTGATAAATTGGTGGTCAATTGATGGATGTTAATTGATAATCTAGTCACTGATGGCCGATAATTGCGTTCCCATTCCATTTAGAATCAATTACGAGTTAATGTGGGGATTAGGTTGGTCAAAATATGAATTTCAAATTCATATCTGCTGCAGCGCGTAACAGGGCAGAAAGAAGGAGGGAGGAAAATGTGTTTTAATATTTTTAGAGTTGGGATGAGATCAGATAAAGGGTGTGGAGCAGCTGGGTAACGCGTGTGTGTGTGTGTGTAGTGACTCGGGTTCGAAACCCGGCAAGGGCAAACTTTTTGTTTTTTGATTAATTCGGTCAAGGGGGGTTATGGGCTTGGTTTGGGCTCAGGTTTGGGCTCAGAATTATAAGGGTTTTGGGCTTATGTCTTATCCCATCCCATATCATTATTATTACTATAATTATTATTATTATTATTATTATTATTATTATTATTATTATAAACTACTATATATATATATATATTAGTTGTGAGAAAAATAAAGAGACTTTATTTAACGAAAATAATAAGAGCTTTTATATTAAAATTTGTGGAAAATTACGCGATGTTACAGTCTCCCCTACTTTTAGGAACTTCGTCCCGAAGTTTATTGAAAAGCACAGGGTTGAAGGTGATTGGGTAGAGATGAAAATAATTGTGATTTGGGTTATAGCATGACATGAATAAAATAAACTGTCTCGTGTTTTGTGTGGGTTGATGAACTACCAGACAACTAGAGTTTATAACCTTGATAGAATTTCACACTACCTTAATATACCTGTAAATTCATGATTACGTTCCGGACCGCAATCACCAATTTACCTTACATTAAAGTTTTGCGTCCTTCTATATCTCCACCGATCGTTGAGCAGGTCCGATAGTCTCCACCAGTCGTGGAGTAGGTTGTAGGGCCTCTCCCGACTGTTGAAAAGGCATAATGACCTCTACCAATCGTTGAGTAGGTTCGATAGCCCTCACTAGTCGTGGAACAGGTTGTAGGGCCTCTCCCGACTGTTGAAAAGGCATGATGACCTTTATTAAGTGTAGCACATAGATTGCAAACATGTTTATACACAGTATAGGGGTTGTAGTTGTATAGATTTATAATCATGCATCATGTAACAATTTCAGACAAAAATTTCGATACTAGAATTTATTATTCCAAATAGAGTCAATACATAGAATAAAAGTAAACAACGTTCGAGTGGTGGGACATGTTGTTAAGTAGCTGGAGGGTCTTGATCTCTGTTCAGTTTAGGGCATCGGTTACGGAAGTGATTTGGGTCTCCACATTCATAGCATTGACCATAGTTGTATTGATTAAGGTTAGCAGCTTGAGCAGGGTTGGTGGGTTGGTTGGCATTTGGATTTGGGGTCTCACGACACGTGTTGACCAGATGGCCATACCTTCCACAATTGGTGCACAAGCGACATGCTGAATCAGTGGGATGATGTCGGTTGCATGTATTACATAAAGGATGGTTTCCTGTATAAGGTTTCTTGTTAGAAGCTTGTGTAGTGAGGTTGACATCAGGATCCTTGGCCTTACGCTTCTGATTCTCAGTAGTTACCGCGGCTACAATACTTGTTTTATTGCCTTTCCGAACTAAGGTCCCGTTCTTTACGTGATTATCAGTTAAGGTAGCTGCTAAACGTTTGGCTTCTTCAAGGGTAGCAGGGTTCCTTCCCCATACCGTGTCTTGAATCTGCATGGGCAAACCACCGATATACTTTTCGATGGCTACAGGTAGCGGAGTGACTTTATGGGGCAATAACAGGCTGAGCTCGTGAAAGCGGGTATTATAAGCAAGGTTTTTCCCACTATCCTGAGCAAGGGTGTGGAACTCATCCTCAACCTTCTTAACTTCATTGCGAGGACAAAACTCTTCCTTCATGACCTCCTTGACTTGGTCCCCATGTCATAGCAAGAGCAACTTCGGCCCCACGAGTACGTTTTTCTTCATTCCACCAAGTGAGTGCTCGTTTATGGAGAACACTCATGGCGTAACGAACCTTGAAGTTGTCGGGGCACTCACTGTTGATGAAGGCATTCTCAATACCTTCAAACCACTGGAGGAGTCCTGTAGCTCCTTCTTCACCACTAAACTTTGGAGGGTTACAAGAGTTGAAATGCTTAAGGGTGCAGGCTGGGGTCCATTTCCATTGCCATTGCCGTTCCCGTTCCCATTCCCGTTGCCGTGACCATTCCCGTTGCCGTTCATTTGGATGACTTGAGCGAGTAAATTGGGAACCAGAGTTGCGATTTGCTGCGCCATTTGTTGAGAAATGATTGCAGCCAGTTGGGCATCGATACCATTGTTGTTGTGGTTAGGAACTTGGTCATGGTTATGGTTATCACCACCTTCTTCGTGGTTCTCACCATTGCTGTTGCGAGTGCTGCGACGAGGAGGCATGATCTGTAAGAGACACAATGAATGAGGTTACATAAGGAATGTAATCATTTATTCATTAATTAAAACGAATAAACGAAAACGTTGACTTATCAAAGATTCTAAATTCTAATAACATATGAAGACATGCTTTAGCCTATAAGTGAACACTCATCCCGAGAATTCCCAGGTAGGCATCCGGGTCCCTCGTCTGATTGGGATATATGCGCAATGCCAGCCTAGACAGAAGACTCAGAATACAGGCGTTCACCCTTCCAGATTGCACGTGTTCGTTATTAAAATCCAGAACTTCGATGAGATCTCAAGGTGGTTCAGGTTAAACCTGAGGATTTTGCCTTATTAGTCTAAGAGTGAATCCAGTGATGTAGAGCATCTTCTTGTAAGGATGATAGTAGGGATAAGAAGTAGGAGGGAGATAGAGATTAGCAAGTAAAGAAGCAAGTACTGGTTAAATCCTATGGTTATAGACTAGATTATTTTTCTAATAACCTAATTCCCTATAACCATGGCTCTGATACCAATCTGTAACACCCCAACCGATGGCGGAAACATCGGGTGCCACGTATTGATGGTTGTTCAGTAGCTCATGGTGAATAATAATTTCATTAAATAATTTAAATAATTTACATACAATGGTTCTACAAGAATTCGTACATCACATTAAATGAAACTATGCACATATCTTCAAGCAAATCTTCAAACAAGTAGAACTTGAAACATGTTAAGTTGAAAATATTTTGGGTCAACAATTGTTGGTGAGAATACATAGGTTTTTGAAAATAGTTGATAACAATAGTTTGTACAACATTCAAAGTTGTATGATGATAGAGTATGATACCGACATGCAACAATGCGTCTTTGTACAACCAAACCTTGTGTCGACTGATGACTAACTCGCAAGTTAGTTAAATGTTATTACTGTTATCGATCATCCCTGAGTCTATGCGGGGGATGGGTTTGTCAGACCTATAGCGCTATAATCTAAACAGGCGGCTTGATCATTGTTAATGATTGTACTGTGTCTTTTTGTTACAGTCAAATGATAGAATGATGATGTAATTGAATCACAAGTAAATATGAGTAAATGATAGTATAAAATGTTTAAACATGTTTCACCCCGAAAATAGTGAAAATAGAGTAAAGGGGCTATGTAAACTCACCTTGGTATAGTATTAGGTATTGAGAATTTGTATAAGTGTAGCCTAATAGCTTGCCAAGTATTACCCTATGTATAAGGCAACAAAATAAGTCTAAGTCTATCTAGTCTACAAGTATATTCTAGGGTTTCGATTTGGGGATATCCAATTGTTGAATTTAAAATAAAATGTTAATTAAATAAAGGAAAATTTGATATTTAAATAAAAGAAAGTCTTTTTATAAAATTTGAATTTAGAATGTTCACAATAATGTGTTCGAAGTATAAAAATAATTTTTATAAAATTATTTCCTTTAAAATAGATTTTTAAATCTATTTATTACAAATTGCCAAAATTTAACTTTAATATTTAAAAATACTAAAATTGAAAAATTATTATTTTAAAAATCATATTTCTGTTCTAAATATTCAGAAATAAATTGTATAAAATTTTGGTGCAAAAATAATAAAAATTGAATTTATTATGATTTAATTATGACTAAAACTAACAAAAATTGATTAAAAATATAAAATAAATGATTTTTCAAAATTAAAAATCATTTCAGTAAAGTTTATTATTGTACAAACATAGGATAATTTTTGTAGGAATTTATAAAATTGTTTAGATATTTTAATGGATTTTTATAAATATAATAGTATAAAATTGATTTAATTATTATAAATATTAAATAAATTAATTTCAGAAAACTAAAAATTGTAGGTAAAACTTTTACATCAGATTTGATAAAAATAATTTTTTTAGAAATTAATAAAAGGTTTTAATAATTAAAAATGAATTTACAAGATTAAATGTAATATATATATATATATAATTGATTTGTTTTAAAAGTGAAAAATGGGCGCCCAAGCTGGGACTCCAACCCGGGTGCCCTTGGTTACAAGCAAGGATCACAACTACTTGGCCTAGGCCTGTGGTTGTGATTTAGACCTGTTTTAATAAAATAAATACACTTATCCCAAACTAGTTTATCCCCAAATCAGATTTACAAGCCCTAGCTTTTCCAATCAAACGATTCACACATCAATAACCTGATTATTCATAGGGTTATTGATGTGTGAATGCCGATGAACAAACCCCACAACAAAATTTATGCTTACAGTGTTGATTCGATGCTCGATTGGCCGGTCAAGAAAAAGGTCAAACGTGTATTCGTGAGGCACAATCAGAGTGAATTGAAGAAGATTGAGGGTTGAGAAAGGATAAATGGCGAGTTGTGAAGGATCTCAGATCATCAATTTATAGTGTAATAGCTTCAGTCTTCGAATTGGCAAGTGTTGACCCACATTGAAGTCCATACGCGTATAGTGATAAATTGGTGGTCAATTGATGGATGTTAATTGTATAATCTAGTCACTGATGGCCGATAATTGCGTTCCCATTCCATTTAGAATCAATTACGAGTTAATGTGGGGATTAGGTTGGTCAAAATATGAATTTCAAATTCATATCTGCTGCAGCGCGTAACAGGGCAGAAAGAAGGAGGGAGGAAAGTGTGTTTTAATATTTTTAGAGTTGGGATGAGATCAGATAAAGGGTGTGGAGCAGCTGGGTAACGCGCGTGTGTGTGTGTGTGTGTAGTGACTCGGGTTCGAAACCCGGCAAGGGCAAACTTTTTGTTTTTTGATTAATTCGGTCAAGGGGGGTTATGGGCTTGGTTTGGGCTCAGGTTTGGGCTCAGAATTATAAGGGTTTTGGGCTTATGTCTTATCCCATCCCATATCATTATTATTACTATAATTATTATTATTATTATTATTATTATTATTATTATTATTATTATTATTATTATTATAAACTACTATATATATATATATATATATATATATATATTAGTTGTGAGAAAAATAAAGAGACTTTATTTAACGAAAATAATAAGAGCTTTTATATTAAAATTTGTGGAAAATTACGCGATGTTACATCCCCCGCATAGACTCAGGGATGATCGATAACAGTAATAACTTTTAATTAACTTGCGAGTTAGTCACCAGTCGACACAAGGTTTGGTTGTACAAAGACGCATTGTTACATGTCGGTATCATACTCTATCATCATACAACTTTGAATGTTGTATGTGACATCCGTCACTTTTATTAATAATAATAATAATAATAATAATAATAATAAAAATTCAGATTTTATTTCATATATATATATATATATATACACTTTTGTTTTTATTTTTCTAACCACACTTAAACCCATAACATAACCCAATTACTCCTCCTTTTTGTGTGTTGCTGAGCCCACTTGAAGCCCATATAGTCTAGCCCAGCCCACTTCCCTTTCCCCTCCATTCAGTTAAACAAAAAAAAAAAAAAAACGCCCCTGCCGGGACTCGAACCCGGGCAGGAGCTGTAACACCAACACGCGACCACCACCTGAGCTACACTCAAGTTTTGATTTAATCTCAATCCATATTGTATTTAACCCATCTAACTCGCTGCTTCTTTTTTTTTCTTTTCCTTCTCGCGACAACAGCAGCAACAAGAATGGAATGTTTGACCATTGAAGCTTCCCCTTGACCATTTAATTGAACATGATTTTAGGAGGTTTGAACGCGATTAACTGTTGTTGACTCACTATGACGATTATTACGCGAGTATTCATCACAAATTCATTTCAATTAGAGCCATGCCGCGTCATCTTCTTCAATGAGTCAAAACTTACCAAATCTTCAATCCAACCCTTATACTATAAATTGAACGTACCCACATCATCACAAAGCGCCGATTAACACTTCCCCACATCCAATTTCTGTTTTAAAACTATTATTGACGCCATTCAAGTCGTATTTTTTGAGCGTTCTTGTTCGAACTCGCAGACCCGTTCACGAGGCTTGTAAGTTCCTTTTTTTTGTGGGTTCTCTTAGTCGGCACCTTGTGATCATTAGCCCTAAGGTTTCAGAGGCTAATGATCACCAATTGTAATGATTTGAGGATTAGGGTTCGAAATATTTAGATTTGGGGAAGAACACTTAATTTTGTAATTGTATATAATTATTTTCAGTTCATGGATAAACAACCAGCTGGTATAGACCAGCTGGTATGCACGCGTATGGTAAGGGATGAACCGGCCAGCGGCCAGGGTTCGAATCCCACAATCTCTTTTTATTTCTATTTCATTTAAATCAATTATCTTATATAACCTATATAATTAATTCCAATCCAATATATTCCGTTCTCAGGGTGTGGCTCAGTTGGTGGCCACGCTTGTGATAAAACCCGAACCGGCCAGAGGCCCGGGTTCGATTCCCATAACCAACAAGTATTTTTTTTTGCCACTTTTATATATATATTTTATACATTAAATCTTTTAAAATCAATTTTAAATACTAAAAGTGCTTTATAAATTCCACAAAAATTATCATATGATCTACTAATGATAAAGTTCATTACCCAATTTTTAGTTTTTCAAAAATAATTTATTTAATATATATTATTAATAACACAATTTATTCATTTATATTTATTAAATTCTATAAAAATATCTAAACGATTTTATTAAATCTCACAAAAATTATCCTAAACTTGTATATTCATAAACATTTCAGAAATAATTTTTAATTCTGAAAAACCGGCCTTTTCATATTTTTAATTAATTTTTATTAGTTTTAATCATAAATAAATCATAATAAATTTATTTTTCAATATTTTTGCACCAAAATTTTACATAAACTATTTCTATTAATTTGGAACAGAAATACAATTTTTAATTCAGAAATTCTTTGATTTTAATATTTTTAGATATTGAAGTCATATTTTGACAATTTGAAATAATTAGATTAAATATTCTATTTTCAAGAAGATAATTTTATAAAAATTATTTTCATACTTAAAATCTTATGTTGTGACAATGTTTAACTTAAAATTTTACAAAAAGACTTTTATTTATTTATTTATTAAATTTCTTATATTTTAATAAACAATTTATTTATTAATCAAATAAACGTTTATCCCCAATTCGAAACCCTAAAAATTCCATGTATCCTAGAGTTATTCCTTACACATTATTAAATTCTTTAGGTTGATTCTTTGGAATATTTCCAACGCATATTTCGTTGTCCAGTTCCATTACAAGCTATTACGTAAACAGTGAGTATTTCCTATCCCCTTTTTACTTTTATACATTTTTGGGGTGATTCATGTACACTATTACAAATTTCAAATACAAGTTTACATTTTCACAATACAATTCTAGTACTATGTGCATTGCTTACCACGTGCTTTATGCTTAGACAATACATGTGGATTACATTTGTACTTAGTGAAATCATTAACATGGTACAAGCCGACCTTAACATTGGATAGCGCTATTTGGATTGACAACCCGCCTAGATTGATTCTCCCCCTTTTTCATCGGAGAATCCGTGGCCAGTGTTAAGTTATCATCCATTTATTGGTTGAGTACACTACAGTTTATACAGTACATTATACAGTCACAGGGTTGATTTCGCTCATTTGTATGATACATAGTTTACATATTTGCACTGTAGCTTGCACTTGAATTGTATATCTTTTTAACTTACTATATATATCAAAACTAGGAATGCTCACCAACATTTCTTATGTTGACCAAACCTATTTTTGTACATGTTTCAGGTGCAGTTTGATCTAATGCTTTAGCAAGAGACTTTTAGTGCTTTATTTTATTTCAGTCATTTCTATATTTACATTTCATTTAGACAATGTAATTTCCATTATCATGTAAGAAAATTTTGGTTTATTCAATAGTATTTACATTTTAGTACCATGTGCTTTTGAACAATCGTCACTACGTGGCACCTCGATGATTCCGCCATCGGTTGGGGTGTTACAGATTGGTATCAGAGCCATGGTTATAGAGAATTAGGTTATTAGATAAAATGGCCTAGACTATAACCGAACTTTAACTTGCATGCATAATATTTCCTGAATTACCCTACCCCTCATTTCCCTCTACTTTCCTTCTTCCATCTTTCCCTTCTTCTCTTTCTCCATTCTTTTCATCTTTCATCAAGGTGCATAGAGATGGTGTCCTACAGGGAGTGGAAAGTTTACATCATCATAGAACGAAAGCAGTACCTTTTATGAAGATACTCTTAGACATAATACCTACTCTTATTTTACTCCTTCGAAGTTGTTGAACTTTAATGAGTGTGATAAGGACACGTGCAATCTGGAAGGGTGGACGCCTGTACACTGGGTTTTCTGGCATAGGCAAGCATAGCGCATAAGTCCACTTACGGACCTGTTATGCTTACCTGGGGATTCCTGGAGTGAGTGTCCACTTATAGGCTAAAGCATGTCTCCTTTGATCACCATTGGGTTCAATTCCTTTGAAAAGTCAACGTTCTTGTTGAGCTTTACAGCTAGACAAGGGCACTCCAAGCATTTTGTACAAGTTTTTCCAATAATACCCTCTCATTTCATATACAATACTTTGCATATCATGATTGCTTACAAGATCACATCTTCATAATCATCTGTATGATTATACACTTACATTTTCTAATCTCATGATTATTAATTGACTACCTCATAGATGTCTGCTCGCCGCATGCTCCGTGATGCCAGCCAACGCCCTGTTCGTGCTTCTGGACGACGTTCTGATCGTCGCCTCGCATCTTTAGTCGCCGAGCAAATTGCTACAGTGATCCCAAACCTTGTCGGTGAGATAACCCAGAATAGTAACAGTGCCAACACAGGGAGTACGACTCAATTTCGGTGCACTTTCAAACACTTTAACTCCTGCAACCCCACAAAATTCACTGGTGAGGAGGGTGCTACTGGCCTCCTCCAATGGTTTGAAAGCATGGAGAGTACTTTTGTGAACAGTGAATGTCCTGATGAACTCCGCGTTCGCTATGCTACCAGTGTCCTTCAAAAGGGAGCGTTAACCTGGTGGAATGGCGAAAAGCGCAATCGAGGAGCTGATGTTGCTTTATCTTTATCTTGGGCTGAGGTTAAGGAACTCATGATCGCCAAATTCTGCCCTAGGAACGAAATCAGGAAACTAGAGGAAGAATTCCATGGGTTGAAACAAGACAGTGGTGAGAATCTTGCGTATAATACTCGATATCATGAACTTAGCATACTGGTTCCACACATGGTCACCCCGGTCTCTCGAGCAATCGAAAAATATATTGAGGGATTACCTGACCTGATTCAAGACGTTGTCACTGGAGGCAAAGCCACTACGGTAGAAGAAGCCATCCAACTTGCAGCCACATTAACAGACAAACACGTAAGGAAAGGAAACTTGGTTAGGAAGGGCACCAAGACACCTACTGAGAAAACCACCAATGTTGTTGAACAATCTAAGACTATTTTAGCAAAGGCCGCTACTACTGCTTCGAACTCTAAGAAACGAATGGGCGATAATCAGAACCATGCTGTTGTTGATCCGGTGGCTCAGCCTCCTATCAAGAAAGCCTACACGGGAATCCATCCTCAATGCAACACTTGCAAGTATCATCACCCTACCAATCTTCCATGTCGTCAATGCACTAGATGTGGAAGGTTTGGACACTTTGTCACTACTTGTCGAGTAATGGTTGGGACACAGGGTAATCATCAAACAGCTGCCCAGAAACCACTACAGATTACTAACGGTCGGGCATGTTATCATTGTAGAGACCCTAACCACATGCTACCTCAATGTCCCAAATTGAACAATGTAAACCTGGTGGCACATGGACGAGCTTTCAATATCAATACCAACGAAACAACTGATCAGGATGACGTTAATCCCACTAGTTAAGCCATGGATGAAATCTTCCCAAGACTCAAGAAATCCAATACCCGTGTTTTCATTTTCTTAATCCTATTATCATTTTTTACCCAATTTTGTCGCACTCATTAGCATACAACATCTAGAAATTTCCTTGCGTATTATTGTGTATTAACACAGATTGGAAATTTATTATATTGATTACGTTATTTTTAATCATACAAGACTCTACCTTACAATTATTTGAAACGTTTGGACTTGATACTTGATCTTACAGATGCTTTTCTAAGAAAACATCATTGGTTATTACATGAAACTAGATTTTTCTTTAATTTGACTACGCATTGAACATCTAATTATTCATGATACTCGTAAACATTTAATTATTCATGATAACACTTACACTTAATGGTTGTAGTACTTACAAACTTGCTTGCATAAACATGCTATCAATTTGCAATCTATGTGAATAATAATTGCTGCACTTAATAGAAGTCATCATGCCTTTTTCAACAGTCGGGAGAGGCCCTACAACCTGCTCCACGACTGGTGGAGGCTATCGAACATACTCAACGATTGGTAGAGGTCATTATGCCTTTCAAACAGTCGGGAGAGGCCCTACAACCTACTCCACGGCTGGTGGAGGCTATCGAACCTGCTCAACAATCGGTGGGATCATAGAAGGACATAAAACCCTAATGTAAGGTAAATTGATGATTCCGGTCCGGAACGTAATCATGAATTTACAGGTACATTAGGGTAGTGTGAAATTCTATTAGAGTTTTTGGTAGGCATCCAGTACGTTTTCAAGGTATCAAAGGTGTGGTGGGTTAGCTGCGGTACACCCTGTATACAAACACTAATGATGCATTGAAAGTGAGACTGGAAGTCGGACCAGGAACAAACTCTGTTTACTTGGTAGTTCATTTATAGTCAATCAACTCGTACATTTATTTTAGGATTCCTGAACTTGAAATTTAAGTGATTTACTAGATTCTCATTCTCCTTATTATTCGAGACAAACCTAATCCAATCTTTAACTCACACCTATCAAATCTCTTACTCAAACCATTCGAATTTTCCAAACCACAGTTATCTTAATTTCTATCCAAGCATCCATAACCCTATGTTTCTGATAACTTCGGGACGAAGTTTCTAAAAGTAGGGGATGTTGTGACATCCGTCACTTTTATTATTATTAATAATAATAATAATAATAATAATAATAATAAAAATTCAGATTTTATTTCATATATATATATATACACTTTTGTTTTTATTTTTCTAACCACACTTAAACCCATAACATAACCCAATTACTCCTCCTTTTTGTGTGTTGCTGAGCCCACTTGAAGCCCATATAGTCTAGCCCAGCCCACTTCCCTTTCCCCTCCATTCAGTTAAACAAAAAAAAAAAAAAACGCCCCTGCCGGGACTCGAACCCGGGCAGGAGCTGTAACACCAACACGCGACCACCACCTGAGCTACACTCAAGTTTTGATTTAATCTCAATCCATATTGTATTTAACCCATCTAACTCGCTGCTTCTTTTTTTTCTTTTCCTTCTCGCGACAACAGCAGCAACAAGAATGGAATGTTTGACCATTGAAGCTTCCCCTTGACCATTTAATTGAACATGATTTTAGGAGGTTTGAACGCGATTAACTGTTGTTGACTCACTATGACGATTATTACGCGAGTATTCATCACAAATTCATTTCAATTAGAGCCATGCCGCGTCATCTTCTTCAATGAGTCAAAACTTACCAAATCTTCAATCCAACCCTTATACTATAAATTGAACGTACCCACATCATCACAAAGCGCCGATTAACACTTCCCCACATCCAATTTCTGTTTTAAAACTATTATTGACGCCATTCAAGTCGTATTTTTTGAGCGTTCTTGTTCGAACTCGCAGACCCGTTCACGAGGCTTGTAAGTTCCTTTTTTTTTGTGGGTTCTCTTAGTCGGCACCTTGTGATCATTAGCCCTAAGGTTTCAGAGGCTAATGATCACCAATTGTAATGATTTGAGGATTAGGGTTCGAAATATTTAGATTTGGGGAAGAACACTTAATTTTGTAATTGTATATAATTATTTTCAGTTCATGGATAAACAACCAGCTGGTATAGACCAGCTGGTATGCACGCGTATGGTAAGGGATGAACCGGCCAGCGGCCAGGGTTCGAATCCCACAATCTCTTTTTATTTCTATTTCATTTAAATCAATTATCTTATATAACCTATATAATTAATTCCAATCCAATATATTCCGTTCTCAGGGTGTGGCTCAGTTGGTGGCCACGCTTGTGATAAAACCCGAACCGGCCAGAGGCCCGGGTTCGATTCCCATAACCAACAAGTATTTTTTTTTGCCACTTTTATATATATATTTTATACATTAAATCTTTTAAAATCAATTTTAAATACTAAAAGTGCTTTATAAATTCCACAAAAATTATCATATGATCTACTAATGATAAAGTTCATTACCCAATTTTTAGTTTTTCAAAAATAATTTATTTAATATATATTATTAATAACACAATTTATTCATTTATATTTATTAAATTCTATAAAAATATCTAAACGATTTTATTAAATCTCACAAAAATTATCCTAAACTTGTATATTCATAAACATTTCAGAAATAATTTTTAATTCTGAAAAACCGGCCTTTTCATATTTTTAATTAATTTTTATTAGTTTTAATCATAAATAAATCATAATAAATTTATTTTTCAATATTTTTGCACCAAAATTTTACATAAATTATTTCTATTAATTTGGAACAGAAATACAATTTTTAATTCAGAAATTCTTTGATTTTAATATTTTTGGATATTGAAGTCATATTTTGACAATTTGAAATAATTAGATTAAATATTCTATTTTCAAGAAGATAATTTTATAAAAATTATTTTCATACTTAAAATCTTATGTTGTGACAATGTTTAACTTAAAATTTTACAAAAAGACTTTTATTTATTTATTTATTAAATTTCTTATATTTTAATAAACAATTTATTTATTAATCAAATAAACGTTTATCCCCAATTCGAAACCCTAAAAATTCCATGTATCCTAGAGTTATTCCTTACACATTATTAAATTCTTTAGGTTGATTCTTTGGAATATTTCCAACGCATATTTCGTTGTCCAGTTCCATTACAAGCTATTACGTAAACAGTGAGTATTTCCTATCCCCTTTTTACTTTTATACATTTTTGGGGTGATTCATGTACACTATTACAAATTTCAAATACAAGTTTACATTTTCACAATACAATTCTAGTACTATGTGCATTGCTTACCACGTGCTTTATGCTTAGACAATACATGTGGATTACATTTGTACTTAGTGAAATCATTAACATGGTACAAGCCGACCTTAACATTGGATAGCGCTATTTGGATTGACAACCCGCCTAGATTGATTCTCCCCCTTTTTCATCGGAGAATCCGTGGCCAGTGTTAAGTTATCATCCATTTATTGGTTGAGTACACTACAGTTTATACAGTACATTATACAGTCACAGGGTTGATTTCGCTCATTTGTATGATACATAGTTTACATATTTGCACTGTAGCTTGCACTTGAATTGTATATCTTTTTAACTTACTATATATATCAAAACTAGGAATGCTCACCAACATTTCTTATGTTGACCAAACCTATTTTTGTACATGTTTCAGGTGCAGTTTGATCTAATGCTTTAGCAAGAGACTTTTAGTGCTTTATTTTATTTCAGTCATTTCTATATTTACATTTCATTTAGACAATGTAATTTCCATTATCATGTAAGAAAATTTTGGTTTATTCAATAGTATTTACATTTTAGTACCATGTGCTTTTGAACAATCGTCACTACGTGGCACCTCGATGATTCCGCCATCGGTTGGGGTGTTACAGATTGGTATCAGAGCCATGGTTATAGAGAATTAGGTTATTAGATAAAATGGCCTAGACTATAACCGAACTTTAACTTGCATGCATAATATTTCCTGAATTACCCTACCCCTCATTTCCCTCTACTTTCCTTCTTCCATCTTTCCCTTCTTCTCTTTCTCCATTCTTTTCATCTTTCATCAAGGTGCATAGAGATGGTGTCCTACAGGGAGTGGAAAGTTTACATCATCATAGAACGAAAGCAGTACCTTTTATGAAGATACTCTTAGACATAATACCTACTCTTATTTTACTCCTTCGAAGTTGTTGAACTTTAATGAGTGTGATAAGGACACGTGCAATCTGGAAGGGTGGACGCCTGTACACTGGGTTTTCTGGCATAGGCAAGCATAGCGCATAAGTCCACTTACGGACCTGTTATGCTTACCTGGGGATTCCTGGAGTGAGTGTCCACTTATAGGCTAAAGCATGTCTCCTTTGATCACCATTGGGTTCAATTCCTTTGAAAAGTCAACGTTCTTGTTGAGCTTTACAGCTAGACAAGGGCACTCCAAGCATTTTGTACAAGTTTTTCCAATAATACCCTCTCATTTCATATACAATACTTTGCATATCATGATTGCTTACAAGATCACATCTTCATAATCATCTGTATGATTATACACTTACATTTTCTAATCTCATGATTATTAATTGACTACCTCATAGATGTCTGCTCGCCGCATGCTCCGTGATGCCAGCCAACGCCCTGTTCGTGCTTCTGGACGACGTTCTGATCGTCGCCTCGCATCTTTAGTCGCCGAGCAAATTGCTACAGTGATCCCAAACCTTGTCGGTGAGATAACCCAGAATAGTAACAGTGCCAACACAGGGAGTACGACTCAATTTCGGTGCACTTTCAAACACTTTAACTCCTGCAACCCCACAAAATTCACTGGTGAGGAGGGTGCTACTGGCCTCCTCCAATGGTTTGAAAGCATGGAGAGTACTTTTGTGAACAGTGAATGTCCTGATGAACTCCGCGTTCGCTATGCTACCAGTGTCCTTCAAAAGGGAGCGTTAACCTGGTGGAATGGCGAAAAGCGCAATCGAGGAGCTGATGTTGCTTTATCTTTATCTTGGGCTGAGGTTAAGGAACTCATGATCGCCAAATTCTGCCCTAGGAACGAAATCAGGAAACTAGAGGAAGAATTCCATGGGTTGAAACAAGACAGTGGTGAGAATCTTGCGTATAATACTCGATATCATGAACTTAGCATACTGGTTCCACACATGGTCACCCCGGTCTCTCGAGCAATCGAAAAATATATTGAGGGATTACCTGACCTGATTCAAGACGTTGTCACTGGAGGCAAAGCCACTACGGTAGAAGAAGCCATCCAACTTGCAGCCACATTAACAGACAAACACGTAAGGAAAGGAAACTTGGTTAGGAAGGGCACCAAGACACCTACTGAGAAAACCACCAATGTTGTTGAACAATCTAAGACTATTTTAGCAAAGGCCGCTACTACTGCTTCGAACTCTAAGAAACGAATGGGCGATAATCAGAACCATGCTGTTGTTGATCCGGTGGCTCAGCCTCCTATCAAGAAAGCCTACACGGGAATCCATCCTCAATGCAACACTTGCAAGTATCATCACCCTACCAATCTTCCATGTCGTCAATGCACTAGATGTGGAAGGTTTGGACACTTTGTCACTACTTGTCGAGTAATGGTTGGGACACAGGGTAATCATCAAACAGCTGCCCAGAAACCACTACAGATTACTAACGGTCGGGCATGTTATCATTGTAGAGACCCTAACCACATGCTACCTCAATGTCCCAAATTGAACAATGTAAACCTGGTGGCACATGGACGAGCTTTCAATATCAATACCAACGAAACAACTGATCAGGATGACGTTAATCCCACTAGTTAAGCCATGGATGAAATCTTCCCAAGACTCAAGAAATCCAATACCCGTGTTTTCATTTTCTTAATCCTATTATCATTTTTTACCCAATTTTGTCGCACTCATTAGCATACAACATCTAGAAATTTCCTTGCGTATTATTGTGTATTAACACAGATTGGAAATTTATTATATTGATTACGTTATTTTTAATCGTACAAGACTCTACCTTACAATTATTTGAAACGTTTGGACTTGATACTTGATCTTACAGATGCTTTTCTAAGAAAACATCATTGGTTATTACATGAAACTAGATTTTTCTTTAATTTGACTACGCATTGAACATCTAATTATTCATGATACTCGTAAACATTTAATTATTCATGATAACACTTACACTTAATGGTTGTAGTACTTACAAACTTGCTTGCATAAACATGCTATCAATTTGCAATCTATGTGAATAATAATTGCTGCACTTAATAGAAGTCATCATGCCTTTTTCAACAGTCGGGAGAGGCCCTACAACCTGCTCCACGACTGGTGGAGGCTATCGAACATACTCAACGATTGGTAGAGGTCATTATGCCTTTCAAACAGTCGGGAGAGGCCCTACAACCTACTCCACGGCTGGTGGAGGCTATCGAACCTGCTCAACAATCGGTGGGATCATAGAAGGACATAAAACCCTAATGTAAGGTAAATTGATGATTCCGGTCCGGAACGTAATCATGAATTTACAGGTACATTAGGGTAGTGTGAAATTCTATTAGAGTTTTTGGTAGGCATCCAGTACGTTTTCAAGGTATCAAAGGTGTGGTGGGTTAGCTGCGGTACACCCTGTATACAAACACTAATGATGCATTGAAAGTGAGACTGGAAGTCGGACCAGGAACAAACTCTGTTTACTTGGTAGTTCATTTATAGTCAATCAACTCGTACATTTATTTTAGGATTCCTGAACTTGAAATTTAAGTGATTTACTAGATTCTCATTCTCCTTATTATTCGAGACAAACCTAATCCAATCCTTAACTCACACCTATCAAATCTCTTACTCAAACCATTCGAATTTTCCAAACCACAGTTATCTTAATTTCTATCCAAGCATCCATAACCCTATGTTTCTGATAACTTCGGGACGAAGTTTCTAAAAGTAGGGGATGTTGTGACATCCGTCACTTTTATTATTATTAATAATAATAATAATAATAATAAAAATTCAGATTTTATTTCATATATATATATATATACACTTTTGTTTTTATTTTTCTAACCACACTTAAACCCATAACATAACCCAATTACTCCTCCTTTTTGTGTGTTGCTGAGCCCACTTGAAGCCCATATAGTCTAGCCCAGCCCACTTCCCTTTCCCCTCCATTCAGTTAAACAAAAAAAAAAAAAAAAACGCCCCTGCCGGGACTCGAACCCGGGCAGGAGCTGTAACACCAACACGCGACCACCACCTGAGCTACACTCAAGTTTTGATTTAATCTCAATCCATATTGTATTTAACCCATCTAACTCGCTGCTTCTTTTTTTTCTTTTCCTTCTCGCGACAACAGCAGCAACAAGAATGGAATGTTTGACCATTGAAGCTTCCCCTTGACCATTTAATTGAACATGATTTTAGGAGGTTTGAACGCGATTAACTGTTGTTGACTCACTATGACGATTATTACGCGAGTATTCATCACAAATTCATTTCAATTAGAGCCATGCCGCGTCATCTTCTTCAATGAGTCAAAACTTACCAAATCTTCAATCCAACCCTTATACTATAAATTGAACGTACCCACATCATCACAAAGCGCCGATTAACACTTCCCCACATCCAATTTCTGTTTTAAAACTATTATTGACGCCATTCAAGTCGTATTTTTTGAGCGTTCTTGTTCGAACTCGCAGACCCGTTCACGAGGCTTGTAAGTTCCTTTTTTTTGTGGGTTCTCTTAGTCGGCACCTTGTGATCATTAGCCCTAAGGTTTCAGAGGCTAATGATCACCAATTGTAATGATTTGAGGATTAGGGTTCGAAATATTTAGATTTGGGGAAGAACACTTAATTTTGTAATTGTATATAATTATTTTCAGTTCATGGATAAACAACCAGCTGGTATAGACCAGCTGGTATGCACGCGTATGGTAAGGGATGAACCGGCCAGCGGCCAGGGTTCGAATCCCACAATCTCTTTTTATTTCTATTTCATTTAAATCAATTATCTTATATAACCTATATAATTAATTCCAATCCAATATATTCCGTTCTCAGGGTGTGGCTCAGTTGGTGGCCACGCTTGTGATAAAACCCGAACCGGCCAGAGGCCCGGGTTCGATTCCCATAACCAACAAGTATTTTTTTTTGCCACTTTTATATATATATTTTATACATTAAATCTTTTAAAATCAATTTTAAATACTAAAAGTGCTTTATAAATTCCACAAAAATTATCATATGATCTACTAATGATAAAGTTCATTACCCAATTTTTAGTTTTTCAAAAATAATTTATTTAATATATATTATTAATAACACAATTTATTCATTTATATTTATTAAATTCTATAAAAATATCTAAACGATTTTATTAAATCTCACAAAAATTATCCTAAACTTGTATATTCATAAACATTTCAGAAATAATTTTTAATTCTGAAAAACCGGCCTTTTCATATTTTTAATTAATTTTTATTAGTTTTAATCATAAATAAATCATAATAAATTTATTTTTCAATATTTTTGCACCAAAATTTTACATAAACTATTTCTATTAATTTGGAACAGAAATACAATTTTTAATTCAGAAATTCTTTGATTTTAATATTTTTAGATATTGAAGTCATATTTTGACAATTTGAAATAATTAGATTAAATATTCTATTTTCAAGAAGATAATTTTATAAAAATTATTTTCATACTTAAAATCTTATGTTGTGACAATGTTTAACTTAAAATTTTACAAAAAGACTTTTATTTATTTATTTATTAAATTTCTTATATTTTAATAAACAATTTATTTATTAATCAAATAAACGTTTATCCCCAATTCGAAACCCTAAAAATTCCATGTATCCTAGAGTTATTCCTTACACATTATTAAATTCTTTAGGTTGATTCTTTGGAATATTTCCAACGCATATTTCGTTGTCCAGTTCCATTACAAGCTATTACGTAAACAGTGAGTATTTCCTATCCCTTTTTACTTTTATACATTTTTGGGGTGATTCATGTACACTATTACAAATTTCAAATACAAGTTTACATTTTCACAATACAATTCTAGTACTATGTGCATTGCTTACCACGTGCTTTATGCTTAGACAATACATGTGGATTACATTTGTACTTAGTGAAATCATTAACATGGTACAAGCCGACCTTAACATTGGATAGCGCTATTTGGATTGACAACCCGCCTAGATTGATTCTCCCCTTTTTCATCGGAGAATCCGTGGCCAGTGTTAAGTTATCATCCATTTATTGGTTGAGTACACTACAGTTTATACAGTACATTATACAGTCACAGGGTTGATTTCGCTCATTTGTATGATACATAGTTTACATATTTGCACTGTAGCTTGCACTTGAATTGTATATCTTTTTAACTTACTATATATATCAAAACTAGGAATGCTCACCAACATTTCTTATGTTGACCAAACCTATTTTTGTACATGTTTCAGGTGCAGTTTGATCTAATGCTTTAGCAAGAGACTTTTAGTGCTTTATTTTATTTCAGTCATTTCTATATTTACATTTCATTTAGACAATGTAATTTCCATTATCATGTAAGAAAATTTTGGTTTATTCAATAGTATTTACATTTTAGTACCATGTGCTTTTGAACAATCGTCACTACGTGGCACCTCGATGATTCCGCCATCGGTTGGGGTGTTACAGATTGGTATCAGAGCCATGGTTATAGAGAATTAGGTTATTAGATAAAATGGCCTAGACTATAACCGAACTTTAACTTGCATGCATAATATTTCCTGAATTACCCTACCCCTCATTTCCCTCTACTTTCCTTCTTCCATCTTTCCCTTCTTCTCTTTCTCCATTCTTTTCATCTTTCATCATGGTGCATAGAGATGGTGTCCTACAGGGAGTGGAAAGTTTACATCATCATAGAACGAAAGCAGTACCTTTTATGAAGATACTCTTAGACATAATACCTACTCTTATTTTACTCCTTCGAAGTTGTTGAACTTTAATGAGTGTGATAAGGACACGTGCAATCTGGAAGGGTGGACGCCTGTACACTGGGTTTTCTGGCATAGGCAAGCATAGCGCATAAGTCCACTTACGGACCTGTTATGCTTACCTGGGGATTCCTGGAGTGAGTGTCCACTTATAGGCTAAAGCATGTCTCCTTTGATCACCATTGGGTTCAATTCCTTTGAAAAGTCAACGTTCTTGTTGAGCTTTACAGCTAGACAAGGGCACTCCAAGCATTTTGTACAAGTTTTTCCAATAATACCCTCTCATTTCATATACAATACTTTGCATATCATGATTGCTTACAAGATCACATCTTCATAATCATCTGTATGATTATACACTTACATTTTCTAATCTCATGATTATTAATTGACTACCTCATAGATGTCTGCTCGCCGCATGCTCCGTGATGCCAGCCAACGCCCTGTTCGTGCTTCTGGACGACGTTCTGATCGTCGCCTCGCATCTTTAGTCGCCGAGCAAATTGCTACAGTGATCCCAAACCTTGTCGGTGAGATAACCCAGAATAGTAACAGTGCCAACACAGGGAGTACGACTCAATTTCGGTGCACTTTCAAACACTTTAACTCCTGCAACCCCACAAAATTCACTGGTGAGGAGGGTGCTACTGGCCTCCTCCAATGGTTTGAAAGCATGGAGAGTACTTTTGTGAACAGTGAATGTCCTGATGAACTCCGCGTTCGCTATGCTACCAGTGTCCTTCAAAAGGGAGCGTTAACCTGGTGGAATGGCGAAAAGCGCAATCGAGGAGCTGATGTTGCTTTATCTTTATCTTGGGCTGAGGTTAAGGAACTCATGATCGCCAAATTCTGCCCTAGGAACGAAATCAGGAAACTAGAGGAAGAATTCCATGGGTTGAAACAAGACAGTGGTGAGAATCTTGCGTATAATACTCGATATCATGAACTTAGCATACTGGTTCCACACATGGTCACCCCGGTCTCTCGAGCAATCGAAAAATATATTGAGGGATTACCTGACCTGATTCAAGACGTTGTCACTGGAGGCAAAGCCACTACGGTAGAAGAAGCCATCCAACTTGCAGCCACATTAACAGACAAACACGTAAGGAAAGGAAACTTGGTTAGGAAGGGCACCAAGACACCTACTGAGAAAACCACCAATGTTGTTGAACAATCTAAGACTATTTTAGCAAAGGCCGCTACTACTGCTTCGAACTCTAAGAAACGAATGGGCGATAATCAGAACCATGCTGTTGTTGATCCGGTGGCTCAGCCTCCTATCAAGAAAGCCTACACGGGAATCCATCCTCAATGCAACACTTGCAAGTATCATCACCCTACCAATCTTCCATGTCGTCAATGCACTAGATGTGGAAGGTTTGGACACTTTGTCACTACTTGTCGAGTAATGGTTGGGACACAGGGTAATCATCAAACAGCTGCCCAGAAACCACTACAGATTACTAACGGTCGGGCATGTTATCATTGTAGAGACCCTAACCACATGCTACCTCAATGTCCCAAATTGAACAATGTAAACCTGGTGGCACATGGACGAGCTTTCAATATCAATACCAACGAAACAACTGATCAGGATGACGTTAATCCCACTAGTTAAGCCATGGATGAAATCTTCCCAAGACTCAAGAAATCCAATACCCGTGTTTTCATTTTCTTAATCCTATTATCATTTTTTACCCAATTTTATTTCAGTCATTTCTATATTTACATTTCATTTAGACAATGTAATTTCCATTATCATGTAAGAAAATTTTGGTTTATTCAATAGTATTTACATTTTAGTACCATGTGCTTTTGAACAATCGTCACTACGTGGCACCTCGATGATTCCGCCATCGGTTGGGGTGTTACATTGTACAAACTATTGTTATCATTTATTTTCAAAAACCTATGTATTCTCACCAACTTTTGTTGACCAAAAACATTTTCAACTTAACATGTTTCAGGTTCTACTTGTTTGAAGATTTGCTTGAAGATATGTGCATAGTTTTATTCAATTTGATGTACGAATTCTTGTAGAACCATTGTATGTAAATTATTTAAATCATTTAATGAAGTTATTATTCACCATGAGCTACTGAACAATCATCACTACGTGACATCCCGATGTTTCCGCCATCGGTTGGGGTGTTACATTAAGCTTGCTGTGAAGTGTTCAATTTATAGTGTGGGGTTCGGGTTAAACGAATTGGAATGTTTGACCCTATTAAACATGATGACGCGATGATTTGTATGTAATTGGAATGTTTTTAACCATAATTCAACGTGTAAAGGACGCGAATCAGTCAAGGCAATCAACAATTAAGTCTTGACATGGATTAAACGCGTTTGGAGGGATTAATTATGGTTGATTGATCTTGCAGTTGACTTTCTAAGTCAACTTGCTAGATTCTAAACACAGTATATAAATAAAACGCGTGGGTATATTGACAGAAATGTAGTGTAGATCAGTTGGTTGTGTGGTGGGTGCTTGTTGAACCGGCCATGGGCTCGGGTTCGAATCCCGGCCCATGCCTTTATTTTTTGATAATTATTTCAATAATATAAAGATGTTATATGTGTATAGTATAGTATAAGGGGTCCAAATGCGTCACGAAATATTTTTAAGAGGACGATAAATGATGAAATTTGACGTTTTATTAATAATAATCGTAACGTACAAGAAATTTAATGCGAAATGTTACAGTCTCCCCTACTTTTAGGAACTTCGTCCCGAAGTTGGAGTTGGAGAGTCTGGTGGAAAAAGATGTGGGTATTTAGACTTCATCTGGTCCTTGCGTTCCCAAGTGAACTCTGGACCTCGTTTAGATTCCCAACGATCCTTAACGATCGGAATGCGGCTGCGCTTGAGTTTCTTGACTCCAGTATCCGCGATCTCGACGGGTTTCTCGACAATGTGCATGGTTTCATCGATCTGCACATCCTCAAGAGGGACATGGAGGTTCTCATCTGCTAAGCATTTCTTGAGATTCGAAACATGAAAGGTTGGGTGAACATTGCTTAGCTCAGGTGGAAGATCAAGTTTGTAAGCCACTTTTCCAATCCTGTCAAGAACTTTGAATGGGCCTACGTATCGAGGAGCTAGTTTTCCCTTTCTACCGAAGCGAATCACTCCTTTCCAAGGGGATACCTTAAGAAGTACAAGGTCCCCGACTTGAAATTCCAAGGGCTTACGACGTTTATCAGCATAGCTCTTCTGACGACTTCTAGCCTTGAGGAGATTATCCTGAATGAGTTGGAATTTATCTGTGGTTTCCTGGATCAGTTCAGGTCCAGTGATTTGGGCTTCACCAACCTCAGTCCAACAGACAGGTGAACGACATTTACAACCATAGAGTGCCTCGAAAGGAGCCATGTTAATGCTGGCATGATAACTGTTGTTGTATGAAAACTCGACCAAAGGAAGATGAGAATCCCATGCGCCACCAAAATCGATGACACATGCCCTGAGCATATCCTCAAGTGTCTGGATGGTCCGTTCAGTCTGACCATCTGTTGAGGGTGATAAGCAGTACTCAGGTTCAACTTGGTACCCAAAGCGTCTTGTAAAGAATCCCAAAAGTGAGAAGTGAAACGACCATCACGATCAGAGATAATGTCCAAAGGTATACCATGACGACATACGATTTCACTTACGTACATCTTTGCTAACCTTTCCACAGAATACTTATCACGAATAGGTAAGAAATGGGCTGACTTGGTCAAACGGTCGACGATTACCCAAATGTTGTCAAAACCTTTGGGTGTACGAGGGAGTTTAGTGATGAAGTCCATTGCTATGCTCTCCCATTTCCATACAGGAATTTCTGGTTGTTCAAGCATACCAGATGGTCGTTGATGTTCAGCCTTAACTTTTGAACAAGTAAGGCATTTTGCAACGAAAAGAGCGATATCTTTCTTCATACCAGGCCACCAATACGAAAAACGAAGATCTTGGTACATCTTGTCAGCTCCAGGATGAATAGAATAACGAGACTTATGAGCCTCGTTCATAAGGAAGGTACGAAGATCATCACGGTCAGGAATCCAAAGTCGATTGAGAAAATAGAGTAAACCATCAGGTTTGGTTTCAAGTTAAGTCTCAGCACCACAAGACATTTCGTCGTACATGTTACCTTGGGTGACAGAGGTATGTTGAGCCTGGAGGATACGATCCTGAAGATCTGTACGAACTCTCGCACAATAAAGTTTGATACGCTCTTTACGACTGAGTGCGTCAGCCACAACATTCGCTTGGCCAGGATGGTAGCGAATTTCGCAATCATAGTCGTTAAGTAACTTAACCCAACGACGTTGCCTCATGTTAAGATTTTTCTGGTCGAAGACATGTTGGAGACTTTTGTGGTCCGTAAAAACCACACATTTGGTTCCATAAAGATAGTGTCTCCAAATCTTGAGAGCAAAGACGACAGCGCCCAATTCAAGGTCATGGGTGGTATAATTCTTTTCGTGGGTCTTGAGTTGCCTAGACGCATAAGCAATAACCTTGCCTCGTTGCATGAGAACACAACCAAGACCTTGGTTTGATGCATCACAATAGACCACAAAGTCATCATTACCATCAGGTAGAGACAGGATAGGAGCTTCACAGAGTTTCAGCTTAAGAGTTTCAAATGCTTCCTCTTGCTTTGGTCCCCACTCATAGGGTTTACCCTTGTGAGTTAAGGCAGTGAGAGGAACAGCAATCTTAGAGAAGTTGGCAATGAATCGACGATAATAACCAGCCAAACCAAGGAAGGAACGGACTTCTGTTGGAGTTTTAGGAACACTCCAATCTTTGACAGCTTCGATCTTTGCAGGATCAACATGAATTCTGTTCATATCAATGACATGTCCCAAAAATTGAACTTCCTTAAGCCAAAATTCACATTTCGAGAACTTGGCATACAGTTGTTCTTTCTTTAGGAGACCCAAAATTGAGTGAAGATGTTGTTCGTGATCGGATTTTGATTTTGAGTAAATCAAAATGTCATCGATGAAGACGATCATGAATTTGTCGAGGTAGGGTCTACAAACCCGATTCATTAGATCCATAAACACTGCGGGAGCGTTGGTCAATCCAAACAGCATGACCATGAATTCGTAATGACCATAACGTGTACGAAAGGCTGTCTTGGGAATATCTTCATCGTGGACTCTAAGCTGATGATAACCGGAACGAAGATCAATCTTCGAGAAGTGGGTTGCTCCTTGAAGTTGATCGAAAAGATCGTCAATCCTAGGCAAGGGATAACGATTCTTGATGGTGAGTTTGTTGAGTTCACGATAGTCGATTCACATCCTGAGAGATCCATCTTTCTTCTTAACGAACAAGACAGGGGCTCCCCATGGAGAAGAACTGGGGCGAATGAAACCTTTATCAGAAAGTTCCTGTAGTTGACTGGCAAGTTCTTGCATCTCAGAGGGTGCAAGACGATAAGGAGCTTTGGCGACAGGATTTGCACCAGGAACAAGATCGATCCTAAATTCCACTTGTCGAGCAGGAGGCAAACCAGGTAAATCCTCTGGGAAGACTTCAGGATAATCCCGAATGATTGGGATGTCTTGGATACTTTTGCCCTTGTCCTTCTTTTCTATCACGTTAGCTAAGAAAGCCGTATACCCCTTTCGTAAGTATTTTTGGGCAGTAGTATAAGACATGAGCTTAAGCTCGCCACAAGGCTTTTCACCATAGATCTTCAAAATATCAACAGATTCGAGAGGAATGCGAATAACTTTCTCAAAGCATAGAATTTCAGCACGATGGGTTGAACCAATCCATGCCTACTATGACATCAAAGCTTCCAAGATGCATAGGAATGAGATCGATAGAGAAAGTATGTTCATCGAGGTTTAACATACAGTTACGAATAATCGAATCGATCGAGATAGACTTCCCATTAGCTACCTCTACCACTAAAGGTTCCTCTAGGTTAGTTTGGGGTAAGTTAAGTAAGGTTTCAAACTTTAGTGATACAAATGACTTATCAGCACCCGAATCAAATAATATAGATGCATAGTGGTTATTAACGAGAAACGTACCATTAACCACCTCGTTGTTGTCGCGGGCCTGGTTAGCATTGAGGTTGTAGGCGCGACCTCGAGCACCTTGGTTCTGGTTGCGGTTCTGGTTTTGGTTTTGGTTGTGGTTTTGGTTCTGGTTTCCAAGTCTAGGGCAAGCATCCCTATAATGTTCCGTACTTCCACATTCATAGCACTGGCCACGAACAGGCCTACCATTTTGAGCATTAGGAGTTGGATTATTTCTGGCAGGGTTGTTTTGGGTGGCAGGGGTTTGGCAAGCATTGGTGTAGTGTCCATACCGCTTGCAGTTATTACATTGGCGGCATGGTCTGTCAGCAAGATGGTGGTATTGACAAGTGTTACAAAGAGGGTGGTTCCCGACATACGGTTTCTTGGCTGGGTTTTGTGCTGTAGGTGGGGTGGTAGCAACCATGTAGTTCCTAGCCTTGCGCTTCCTGTTGCTTGAGGTCTCAGGCTTAACCTCAATAGCGGGCTGAGGAGTGTCTTTTGCAGCAGTCTTCTTGGTGTTCTTGCGAAAGAGAGTACCGTTCTTCACATGATTATCGTGAGAGTAGCCGCCAGGCGTTTGGCTTCCTCCAAGGTGGCAGGATTCCTTCCCCATACCGTGTCCTGGATTTGCATAGGCAGGCCATCGATATACTTCTCGATGGCTATAGGTAGGGGAGTGACTTTATGGGGCAACAACAAACTGAGCTCGTGAAAGCGGGTATTATAAGCAAGGTTTTCCCCACTATCTTGAGCAAGGGTGTGGAACTCGTCTTCCAGTTTCTTAATCTTGTTACGGGGACAGAACTCATCTTTCATAATCTCCTTGACTTGATCCCAGGTCATAGCAAGTAAAAAAAAATGTTTGTTCAAGCTGGGAATCGAACCCGGTCTGGGACCTGTTCGCGTTTAATATCACAAGTTCAGACCAGTTGGTTTGAACCCTGAGAACGATTGATCTCTGTTAGAAATAATTATATAATTATGTTGAAACTTGATTTATAAACCTTTTAAAAGAAAAGAATAAAAACTGTTTAATGTGAGACTCGAACCCGTGTTCCCCCGTTAACAAACAGACAGACACAACCACTTGATCTAGATCAGTGGTTGTGCTTTGTTTGTTTCTGTTTTAATTAAATATACAGGTCTGCAGATGTTTCTTCCCCAAATAAAAATTCGATCGAACCCTAGTTATGCAATAATCAAATCTAACAAACAATAACCCGATTAATCATAGGGTTATTGTTTGTAGATGGCCGATGAACAAAACCCATCAAAAAAAGAGAACTTACAACAACGATTTCGTGATTAACGAGCGGTCAACAGAAAAGTCAAACGCGAACTAATTGAAGCTTGAAAGATGATTTTTAACAGAAATTGAGGATGAGGATAGAGTTTTCGGCGAGTTAAGCTTGTTGTGAAGTGTTCAATTTATAGTGTGGGGTTCGGGTTAAACGAATTGGAATGTTTGACCCTATTAAACATGATGACGCGATGATTTGTATATAATTGGAATGTTTTTAACCATAATTCAGCGTGTAAAGGACGTGAATCAGTCAAGGCAATCAACAATTAAGTCTTGACAGGGATTAAACGCGTTTGGAGGGATTAATTATGGTTGATTGATCTTGCAGTTGACTTTCTAAGTCAACTTGCTAGATTCTAAACATAGTATATAAATAAAACGCGTGGGTATATTGACAGAAATGTAGTGTAGATCAGTTGGTTGTGTGGTGGGTGCTTGTTGAACCGGCCATGGGCTCGGGTTCGAATCCCGGCCCATGCCTTTATTTTTTGATAATTATTTCAATAATATAAAGATGTTATATGTGTATAGTATAGTATAAGGGGTCCAAATGCGTCACGAAATATTTTTAAGAGGACGATAAATGATGAAATTTGACGTTTTATTAATAATAATCGTAACGTACAAGAAATTTAATGCGAAATGTTACAATGTAAGGTAGTACTTTGTGAAAACGTTTCGAAAATGTTTTGTTTAGTTATAGTTGATTGAAAAAGAATCTTAGTTCGTTATAACCTTCTGCTCTGATACCAATCTGTCACACCCCGCCAAGGCGGAAACACGGGGATGTGATTCGAAAGGTTTTCAAGCACAAGGTTCGAGCAACACATAAGATATAAATAAGGTAGATACCATCCATGGAAAATCAAGTCTTACATAATTAAAGTAAATGTAGAGTTGTTTGAAAAATACTGGACCAAACGTTAAAAACATTTCATGACGAATGTTATTAAGTCTTGGCTCGTGATGATGATGGTACCACAGAATGTGCGCTCAAACCCCTCCCTCAAGTTCCTGTTCTCCATGATCAATTACCTGAAAAACATGCATAAAAGATTTGTCAACATAATGTCTGTGAGTTCACAGGTTTTAATGTACTATGTAATGTGCTTATGAAATTCGTGTATGACCAATCAAAGCTAGCTAAGCTAATGATTACTGTGCCAACCATGAGTCCCATCGCACACTTGAACGATAACCTAGAAAGTCAAGGGAATGATTGGACAATTGGTTTATATAAATCCTTATTGGGTAAGACCATAGGTAAAAATAAGATTTCCAGAAGTTGACAAAGTAATAAAGCCCCAAAAGGGATCATAATCGTGATATCCTCCGTCCAGCCCTTAGACTCGTTCCGTTTAACGACTGAACTTGTTGGTCCTAATTTGTCTTTAAACCAAACCTCTTGACTGTTGTGCCTCGCGTATTGTACTATTGAGCTCATGAATCGAATATCGCATGTTTCACATGGTAGTCATGATAGAAATTCACCCAAAATGTAATGTACTAGAAATGTAGCATGTATATCCCCCAAAAAGGTAAAAAAAAAAAAAAAAAGAAGAAGTAAAATGGGGCCGTGAAACTCACCTGGTGGCTGCAGATAAAGTCTAGTGAAGCAAGAAAATGGAATAGCTATTGTCCTGACAAATGGTACCCTATGATTATCAAGGACATAGTAAGTTGTACGTTCTTATCGTTTACCACGAAGTTGTTCACCCGACTTGTGGACCCTTATGTCATGTATATATGGGCCATCGTTTGTGCACGTGACAATTACTACTTGTTTCATGTGTACTTTGTAAAGTGTACGGGTTTGTGAAATCCGGGAGTTTTATTGTAAAAACGTATATATTGTTAACAAAACCGACCCCACATGTCGTCATGGGTTATGGAATATTACCCAATCTAACATGTGTGGTTAATCCATGGAAATATAAGGGTTTTAACATATGTTCTAATATTATAGTTTTAAAGTTATTTTAACATGTGTTTTATCAATAACTGAAACTTTTGTATATTATATGGTTCAAAATCCGATTCGTGTGGGGTATGTTTAATCCCCATGAACTCGATGTGGTGCTATATGGAATCATGAACACGTAGGTCTTTCATATCATCGATAATTGTGTATATTTATGGTTTAACAACCGAGTTATGTCAAGTGTGTTTACTGGTTTGTTTAGTTTCAAAACATGATTTACTTGCCAATTATCATTTCCATATACACACGTACTCGTTCGGCCAAGTGAACCAAACATGTAAAAGGTCAATCCATTCATGTGTGTGCCACTTGTGTGTGTATGCGAGTGTATATATTAAGCATAAGATAAGTTTTATAAACAAAGATCAATATATTGAAAGTTTGTGATATTAACATACTACATTGATGATGATGTCATTGGTGTGCTTGGCCGAAAGAAAAGGGAAGGGTCGGGTGGTTTGGTGAGAGCCGATTGCAAAGGAAAAGAAAGTAGAGTTTGTGAGTCTTGGTGTGTTAAATGAAGTGTGTGGTTAATTCCTTTATATAGCCGATAATTTGGAAGGCTCATCCCATAGATCCTTGTAGTTCTTGATAATACATTTCCTTTCTATTGATAGTGTTTTACAGTATAATGGAGTGTGTTGTTCCTTGGAACCGGCCGAATGGAAAAGACAAGAAGTTCTCTTATTTTGGGATTGGATCAAGGCTAAGAATATGTTGAGTTGGATGGTAAGAACACATAAGGGTGTAAGGGAGGTGAGTTTGTCTTCTATTTCCATGCATGGCTAATGGTGACAAGATTCATTAATGGTGATCAATGGTTTGTTGTGGTGAGGTGTCTTCGGCCGCAAATGAAAGAAACGAAGGAAGAAGAGTGTTTGTTTCTTATCCAAAAGAGAAATGTGGGTAATTGTGGAATGTGATGCATGATGGTTGACTTGCCATAAGCATGAAATGTATGAAAGGGACTTGTGCCTTGTGTCTCTCTTTGTGATTGGCTTGATTATTCAATGCCAATTGTTTCGGATAATTTCGGGTGTTGTATGCGTAAATGGATAATCCATTGAATTTATGCACTAGTTCGAGCTTTGCTAGACTAGGTATGGTATAGTAGATGCTAAAAATGACTAATATGCACATGAAATGACATGGTTAAGTAAAAGTGTGTACGGATCTTGACTTGATTCGTTGACTAGTGTCACATTAATGGTTATAGTAAACACGCAAGGACCTTCCCGGACTTGTTTTCGTTACCCAGGTACCCATCTTGCTACTTATCATCTTTAACTCGACTCGCTTTACCATATATTTATCTTCTCATAAATATACTAGGATCTTGTTGGTCGAGATTAGCCACTTTCTATACGTTACAGCAAATTGGAAAACATACCTTTCCCAAAAAGTTTATAAAACAATTTTAAATTGGGCCGTGAAACTCATGGAACACCTTCCATTTCCCTTTTATCTATGTACGACTTTACAAAAGCATTTCTAACTTTAACGTTTTCTCAAAAACTCTGTAACTTTAACTTTATAGAAGCATGTCTTCCCCCCCCCCTAAATATTTACAAACAAACAGTAAAAAGTGAGGCCATAAACTCACCTTAATTTCCTTTCTTAGCTAGCAAACAAAGCCCGGAGCTTTGGCCGACTTCCCCGTGCCCTAATTACCAACAAAGGACACCGTAAAAGTCTATCACATATAAGCCTAGCTTATTATATGGTTTAATAGATAGTTTATCCCAACTATCTAGACTCGTGTATACTTACCGAGTCTTAAGTGATCCTACTCGATGAACCGATTGTGACTTATCTTAATTACGTGTTACTTACGACAGAGCCCCCAAGTTACGCACTTGTCGCTATTCATGTGTAACCACGTTTGACTAATACCCCCGAAACGTATTGCTTATCTTGAGTCGTAGCTTGCCTAGTTAGTTAGATATATGCTTGTCTTGTACGTTTATTTTTTGAATATATATATATATATATACTTTGTAAAAGTACAATTTTGTTATTAACTCCGATTAATAACAATTGTTTCATGGCTGTGTCACTGACATCTTCAACTATTTCCTTTGTTTTCTCTCTAATATCAACAGTCTTCACATCATAACCACCATCTCCAAGTTTTGGGAGTCTTTCCACCTTTAGCATTATTCACAACATATACTCCTAGTTCCACAGTTTGTAATGATTGATTGTTGTGTCACTTATATATTCAAGCTAGACATCACCAGCTATGGTATCATCTTTGCCTACGTCATTATCCTCTAATTTCCTCCCAATTCCTTCACCTTTAGTTACTTGTTCAAATATATGTAACTGACTTTCTTGATTTTCACTCAAGTGTACCACATTTTGTGTCTCATCTTTATGTATTTCCTTTATGATATCCACAGATGAGTGATGCTTATTTGTTAGATCCCATTTATACCATTCTATAATCTCAGGAAGCCATAAATACTTTTTTTGGTTACCTCAACCAATTCATCCATTTCTTTTTCAATCTATGTACTTTTAGATATTCTTTTTCATGGATGAGACCCAAGCCTACAATAACATATAGCATTTTAATAACATGCGCAATAACATGTAATACGTTTTTTAAAACTGACTAATGTAAAATGTATTGTTGGTCTATATCGTGCGTTATAAGTATGAATCACATGTCTTATTAACAAAATTACTTTCTTTTCCTTCATTGATGCTTCATGGTGTTCATTGTCAACATAAGTTAACACACCTGAGAGTTGAGGTTGAGTATTGCAATAATCTAACATTTTCTGTGTTGTTGTCCCCAAATCCGTCTCATACAAAACAATCTGATCATCATCAGTATAATCACCTTGTTCTTTAAAGTTATTTCGTCTTTGTGGAGTTTGAAAAAGTGGTAATATGTAATCACCATCTAATTTGTCATCTTTACCACCATAATTACATCCTTATTTTGCATAGAAACCAAAACATTCACAACTTCATTGACATTTTCACTGTTGGGTTCCTTTTCTGTTGTCTTCTTTGCAATTGTCATGGCATCATCTTCTTTATCAGTAGCTTTGTTGATTTCTACACTGTCCTCGTAATCTGTAAACGACCCATTGCTGAACAAATATGTATCCACGATTGCAGATAGAATGTAACTTATGGTCGGTGTTCTTACTGGATCTTACGACTTTTGTCTTTTATTAAACTCATGTGTGTATAGAACCCGCCATATTATAAACTACATGTGTCATTTTATTTCACAATATGCGTTATTATATAATTTGCATATATCAATGTTATAGGTCCATTATATTAAAATATACTACATGGGTTATTTTAAAGAACAATGTGCGCTAATATATAACTTACATTTAGCAATGATATAGGCCCATTGCATTGGTCTTTATCTCCCACTCTCTTAAAACACTTTACCATATATGGCACCAATCCATATTTGCAATTTCTGCTTCGTTCTCAATACAAAAATAAAAAATATTTGGTTTACAGTTGTATACTTTCTTATCTCCGCTAGACTTGTAAACGAACCGAAAGTTCATGAACTGTTCGGCGGGAAATTCGTTTATGTTCGTTTATTTAAATAAATGAACGAACATAAACACAATTTTTTGTTCATTTAATTAAACAAACGAACATGAACACACATTTTGTTCATTCATTTATGTTCATGAACGTTCGTTTATATTCGTTCATTTATGTTCATTCATTTATGTTCGTTCATTTATTTTTGTTCGTTTAATTAAACTTAACTTTATTTTTGTTCTAAAAACTTAACCATATCACTTATCAAACGCTATCCACATTTCATAGCCCCACCTCCCTTCTTCTCCACACTCCACAGACCTACCTTCTTTTACTTCCGGTCGACCACCTCCACAGCCCTGCCTCCAGCCTCCATAGCCCCGCTCTAGCCTCCACAGCCTCGTCTCCAGCTGTCCACAACCCCGTCTCGAGCTTCCACAACCCCGTCTCCACTCTCCAGCCTTAACAACGCCGTTGTCTCCCTCATCCTCGTCTCCACATACCATGGCGCTGTCGTATTTCTCATCCCCTTCATTTGGTTTTGGTTGCATTATGATGTATTAGACTTGGCTGAATTGTGATGAATCATTATAAACTTGTTTTTGTTTGTGTTCGTTTATGTTCATTTATATTGATCATTTGTGGTTATTTATGTTCATGAACTGTTCGTTTAGGTTTTAAATGAACGAACATAAATGAACACGACAAATTTCTTAATGAACGAACATGAACACAAAAATGTGTTCGATTATGTGTTTGTGTTCGTGTTCGATTAAAGTTGAATGAACAAACATCAACACGTCTGTGTTCGTGTTCGTTTGGTTCGTTTACAGGCCTACTCTTCGCAAATATTATGTTCCATATAACAAAAAAAAATCAATTTGAATAGTCTCCCACCGTTTTGAAGTTGCTCTATCGGTGAGAGAATTTTCCAACACTTATTTTTGGTGTAGTAAACTGATTTTTGAACTCATCAATGGTTGAATGAATACCTTTTCTTGGTTTATTTTTCTCAAGCACCTTTGTTTTTCCTACTGGAATACCAAAATTCTCATGAATTGTTGAAGCTGTTGTCTTAATTTTATGATGTCCCATATTAAGTGTGCTTGTTTCCTCATCATAGTTTACCAATATCCAGTAACCTAAACCTCTGGCTGTTGAATCTATATCCATATTCAATACTGGTCCAATCCTATGCTTCTTTTGCTTATTTGTTTACATTTTTTTGATAGGTTTCTCAAAATCATCAACTGAAATTGTTTCAACATTGTTCTTTGACTGTCTTTTCAAATTTTGTTTTTGAACTACTTCTTTTGCATATTTCTATTCTTTTTCTTCACAGGGTTCTCAAAATCATCATCGGATGATGTTTCTGAAACTGTAAGAAACTTTATCCTTTGTTTGTCTCTTCTGAGGTTGTTTTTTAAGTAGATGACTAGATTCGTCAAAGGTCGGAAATTATCATTCGACTTTGCTTGCATATCATGTTCTTCTGGTATCTTTGTGCTGTTAAACAACTTTGATGCATGTTATATTTGATCATGACACAACTTATTTAAAATTTCACTTATTTGTGTTTTTACTTACTAACACATGTTATACTTTCTCTTGACGCACCTGATAATTGACCAACAATGTCTTTGGTTATTCTAACCAATAACGCACCTTAAACTATTCAAGACACGCATATGAATTTTCATACTTCAAAATTTGCCCAACTCACTACAATAAATGATACAATTCAAATGGGTGACGTAACATGATTAATTATCATAGATTCAACCATAACATAACTGTATTCATTTTCTTAGATGCACGATCAACATTTATTTGCTTCTTCTTTCTGATGCAACAACACCTGCGACATAATAACACTTCAACCTACGTGTATTTGAAATCAATGCTTATGTAAAACGTCGCAAAATTACTTGTATTACACATCGTTGCCATCGAAAACCCTGGTAATGAGTAATCGTCTTCAACTTATTGTCAACCCTAGTAATTAACGAGAATGGGTGGTGTGATTTAAATTAAATTGAAAATTGAAATTTTATATTTTGACGATAACACCCTTTCATATGTTAAACCGTATGTATTATGATTAATAATAAAAATAATGTCACCGCCTACAATTTAACCCTAATCAACGACTCTCCTTCCTTCGTGTACTTCGTACATTAACGACACCCACTACAATAACCTTATAGATTATACAAAATTGTTTTTTTTTTTTCTTTTTTTGAACGGTTTATACAAAATTGTTAACAATAAATCAAGATAAATATTTTTAAAGGAGGAGTTATTATGTCATTCAAACTCATAAATACAAATCTCAAAATCACTTTAAACCAAAAAAAAAAAAAAAATAAATCCCTACACCCCTTAATTCAATTCCTCCTCAGCTATTATTTTCATTCTTCACATATTCATCCCTTATATTCATCATCATCTGTACTGTTTCTCTCACATATTAGCCTATAATCCAATCATCTCCAACCTTCGATTATTCCCTCATCTAACGTCATCAACCAATCCGTCTTAATTATCTCAATCGGTACAATTTTTTTTTAATTATTTTTTCTGCGATTTTAGTAGTACTTGTTTTTTATCAATTTAATACCGATTTATAAATTTGATTGTTTATTATCTGGGTTTTGATTGTTTTAGTGAGAAGAGGGGATCTGAGTTTATTATACTATGTGGGTTTTATTTATTTGCAATTATATGTAATATTTGTTTGTTCATTGTTTTGAAGTCAAACCTCTACAGTGTTTAATTGCTAATTATTTACAACGAAGTTTGTTCTTTTGTACGGATTTATTTTTATAAATTTTCTGATTAAAGTTTTTAATAATTATATTAGTTTTTGATGATCAGAAGTTTAGCTTCTGTAATTATTGAGCTAAAAGACATGTTTATGTTTTGTTCAAGTAGAATTCAGCCTTTTAATTATCTTCTTTTGTGTAATTAATTATTAAAAAATGTGTGCTTTAGTGTTTATATAATGATATATAGTTATATACAGTTATACACATGTTGTGCTGTTTTGCTTTGTGCAAGATCTGTTTTTTATTTATTTTTTGCTTGTTTTTTGTTGTTCTGTTTATTGTTTTTCTGTTTATAATCTTATACCCTATTATAGATGGTTTTATTTCAGAAACGTGTTTCTATCGGCGCTGTGTTTTGGTGGTGAGCTATTGGATTATTGATTGTAATTGTGTGCTGGATATTAATTGTTCGTGATGCAACGACAAAGGAATATCTTTGATATGTTCCCTGAGAATGTTGATCTTAATCAAGGTCCAAGTTATAACGGTTTAGATATGACCGGATCTGATGAATGTAATAGCAGATTGTCTCCTAATGAAAGGCGTTTATTAAGTAATGAGATGTCTGGCGAGAAAAGTTATAGTGGCTGGGATGTAGGTGAATCAAGCTCTAGACCGAATGTGCAAAACCATGCAGCTAATAATAATAATAATAACAGGTCTTCTTCGTTTGGCGGTCATGATTCCAGATTTAGAGAACGACAGTTTGATCATCAAAGAGCCGTTGGCCCATTGAATTCGCAGAATGCTGGTTCTGGTAAAATTCCGATGGATGTAGATTTGAACCTTGAATATAGGGGTACCAGTAGTAATGATGGTGGGCCCAGTAGGGCTGACGTGGAGGGTAGTTCTTCGGGGACTTCTAATAATGAACGTGGAACCAGCAGTTCGTTTGGTAATAATCAGGGTCAGTCTTCACTGATTGTTAATTCTCGAGAACCGACAGTCCGGGAGAGCTCACACAGACATTTTTACCAAGGGTCAACCAATTCGAGTCAACGGTCGACTCAACAACCGCCTTCAATGCCTGTTCCTGGCATGCCTAGAAACCTGCTTCCTTTTCCATTTATTAGTAATGCCAATTCAAGAAATGGAAGTTCATCAAGTTCCGGATTTAATCAAGATAACTCGAGCACTGGGAGGTCAAACATTAATGGAGTTAATGGTCAATCTAGTTCAAGGAATGCCAGCGTTATGCTACCGAATCTTAACTCCACAACGAATGATCAGCAAATATCAAATGATGTACCTCCTTGGACTCTCTTCCCATACCTAGAGACCGAGTCTGGAGGTCATAGAGGTCCTTTTCGTAACTTCCCGTCTGGCCCTTCTTCCTCGGAAGAAAATGCGTTCTCGTCTGGCAGTAGGAACCCGCCACGTCATCATCAACCTTCTTTAAGGTTGGAGGTATTTGATGACGAGTGGCAGGCTCTTGGTGTTGACCTTGAGGGAAGAAATAGGCTGGTGTCCGAGGTTTGTGTTCTCACCAATCACCATGTTATTATGTAATGTTTTTAAGATTTATACGCCATGTTATATCTATGCGTTTTCTAGTTAAGCCATACAAGTTAGGATATATGAATGACTTTCCTATAGTAACATGAATTATGATGTATTGTATCTTGTTAAGTTATTAAACGGTTTATTTCTATGACAGGTGCGCCAGATTCTGAGTGTATTGAGAAGAAGTGAGAATTTTAATGCCGAGGTTTGGTGTTTTCTTTTTCGACTGCCTGTTATTTTTTCACTTTTATATTTACTTTATTTGTCGTTTCCCGAAGTTTATTCACTTTACGTATCAGAAATTTGATTTCTTAAAATATTTCTATCAAAATTCAAAACACTATATGGGATTGGATCTACACACGTGCGCACGCGCACACACACATACTTAATATAACTTTTATCCAATAATCGAATCTAACCTAATATTTGATTTCTTCCAAATTTCTAAGCTCTATCTCTAGGGTTGCCTTTTTAATATATTGTTACCTAAATGATTAAGTAAATGGCATTGTTGCCTATTTTACTAATTAGCCTTGAATGACTTAAGTTTATGGAAATACTTAACAATGATTTAAAATATGTCAGGATTACATGCTCGATCCGGTTATAAATGGATTGCTGATCTGCATGATAGGCACCGCGATATGAGGCTAGATGTCGATAACATGTCTTACGAGGTTATCTTCATCTAACTTTTTGAAATTAATTATTTCTTGATTTGGATTATTTATTTGGTTATTTGCTTGTTTGTAAACTATGCATCGTTATCAGGAACTGTTAGCATTGGGAGAACGCATCGGGGATGTCAAAACTGGGTTGTCTGAGGATGTTATATCGAAGTCGTTGAAACAAAGAAAACACCTTTCTTTTATGGCCATAACCACCCAAAACTTTGAGCCATGCTGCATTTGCCAGGTAAGTTTCTCTTAGTCGATAATTATGTTATTGATATAGATTAGTATAGTTTATTATTCTGGACATATTCCGATAATTATGTAATTATGTCCTGCATATTCCGATAAACTATACTAATCTATATCAATTACATAATTATCGGAATATGTGTAACTGTGTAAATAGCATAATTATCTGCTAAGTGTTTCATCTTCAAGTACCGTCAAGATAGTACTTTCCTTTACTAGTTTTTAGTGAACATTTGTTAAAAAACAATGTTTTTATCATTTTACCGGTTGGTTGGACTGGGACTTGCACATAGCCGATAGGTGGAATGGTTGGACCATACAAACCACGGTTCCTATGGATGGATGGATTTATTGTAGTTCTTTTTACTTAAGTTGTTTTATCATCTTCTTTCTTTAGAACGAATAATTTATACGCATTTTCAAACAGTCATTAAAAGTTAGTACTTTGATTTGTTATTTTTAGATCTTCTATTTTATTTGAGTGATCACTGATCAATGTTTACATTGTAGATTTCATACTTCAATCTTTTTAATGTTTTAATTGTTTAAAACGCAATTGGTTTTTGATACCGGTGTAGCTTCCACATGGCCCGAGAGTGCCTCAGGCCCCCTTGTTTTTTTGCTCAGTAGTGTAAATTTATGCATTTTCGTCCGAAAATTTTATACGCATCGACCCCCCCCCCCCCCCCCTCTTTAAAGCTCCGCCACTGGACCTGTTTAATGACCGATGTGCCTTGTTAGAATCTTTAGGATTTGGAAGTTGAATGATGATTTTGGTTATGTATTTATGGTATTGCAGGAAGAGTATAATGATGGAGATAATGTTGGGAAATTGGATTGTGGACATGAGTTCCACACATGTTGCATCAAGCAGTGGCTAACACAGAAGAATTTATGCCCCATTTGCAAGATGCCTGGCCTTTCTACCTGAAAACTCTTGGCTTCATATTTCAGTTTCTATGTTTAAAAGATTTATGTTTTTTTTTTTTTTTTAAATTCCAGAAAAGAGAAAGTAATAAGGTATGTTATATAAATATGTGGTGATTATATTTATGGGTAAAGCCCATTGGATATTTTAAAGACTGGTTATTTAAACATGTTGCGGATTCGGTGGAAATTTCAATGGCTCTTATCTGGTTGAAACTTACGGTTTTACTGGGTACATTTGTTTGTTTGTTCCCTCCGGCCGTAGCTAGTTATGGAGGGTTTGTGGGCCTTATTACGCTAAGGCGTGGGTACATTATGTTGAATAGTTTATACAAGTATGCCTATATTAGGGGAAATTTACTTTCTATATATATAAGTTATAATGAATGGCAATTTAAAAATCTTACAAGGTAAAGTTACGTAACATCGTTGATTGACATTTGAGGTTTGCAACGGATTTAGTTACCATTTGCAACGGATTTGGAGTCGATCTTGGGTAACACCGTGGGTACTAGTACCTGATCGTCTACACCTGTCCGTGTGGAAAGGTGGTAACAGTGTTGGAACATTAAAATTCATACAAAAAAACACTTTTTTTTTTCAAATAAAAAAATGTCATGGATTTTCAAAGATCAAAGGTTGTAGCATACATGAAATCCGCCAAATCGAGAGGAGCGGGTTCTAGCAAAAGAGGTTTCAGTTCAAGCGCGAGTCGTCAAGGGTATCAAATATAAATTTCACAAGAACAACCTCAAATGTTTACGTACCTGCATTTTGGTTATCCGACACAAAATTTTTTTTACAGAACTCCACCCAAATACCCTACCACCCGGTCCTAATTTCATTGCTTAAAAAACATCTTTGTTACATTGTTTAATTTTTTTAAAAGTTTTGTAACTTAAGTTTTCATAGGTTTTTTTTTAACTTAAAAGGAGTTTTTAATTTATCCTTCCCTCTCTATATATAAAGTGAGAGAAAGATAGGTTATAGTGGGACCCATCAAACTCTAACAAACAAACCTAAAAGCGTAGAGAATTTCAGGAAAAGGAATTGTATAAACTTTTAAATATTATATATATTGAATGAAAGAAATATTCTTTTTAGTCCCGGTCCCAACTAATGAAATGTGTGCTGACAGCTCGCATTTTAATATATTAACCATCAATGGATTATGACTAAAATAATACTAACTTATTTTATTAATGGAACATATTTTGTTTAGTCATGATCCGCTAGTAACCAATACGCTAAAAGGTAAGGCTGTCAGCATATATTTTGTTGGTTGAGACTGGTGACAGGCAATTACTGATAGTTAAGATTATTTAAATCCAATACTCATAGTTCTTTTTACTACTTTTATTTCACATACATAAATTCGGTCTAACATTTTATTTATTTTAACATTTTTTTTAGAAATTACATAGCATCGTCGTCGGTCTAACATTTTATTTATTTTAACACTTTTTTGACTCAGCGGTATAAATTCCTCGGTTTTATCCAAAAATTTTGTATTTGTTGAGTTCGGCTCCCACCGATTTGGAAAAAAAATGGGTTTCGTGACTTTCGGCCCACACCATCCAAAAGTTCAAGCTTCGCCACTCATCGTCGTTATCACTATGTATACATTATATGAAATGACCATTTAGCTTGCTTTCTACTTTAAAAAAAAAACTCAAAACTAGGGGTGTTCAGAAAAACCGCAAACCAAATAAAAACCGAAAACCGAATCGTAACCGTAACCGAAAAAACCAATCCGAACAACGAATTTGGTCTTTGGTTTGGTTTTAACCGAAACCGAATTGCTAATTCGGTGTTTGGTTTGGTTTTTGGTTCTACATTTTTTTTATTTGATTTATTTGGTTTATTTAGATAACCGAATAAACTGGTAAAATAATTAATTATTAAATAAAAATAATAATATTTAATAACCCATATATAATATATAAGCCCAAGTATATGTTTAGTATTAATATTTCTTTATTTTCGTATGTAGGTTCATTAGAGTTGGAGAAAGATTTAAGTTTGAAGTTTATTTATAATTTGTGGAATTTGAAAAGACTTATTTACTATTTCTAATTTCTATGATGTTTGTGTTTGTTTGCGTGGTTTGATTTATATTAATTGTTATCTTTCTATTCGGATTTCGGAACACAGAGGTAGATAAGTTAGAGAAAAAAAACTTCGTTTCAATTTGGTTGAATTTGGTTGAAATTGGTTTGTTTGGTTTTAAACCGAAACCAAACCAAATACAATTTTGTTGAATTTGGCTTGGTTTTCATATTCCTAATTTGGTTTTAAATGGTGAAATTTAACCGACAAAAACTATGATCACCAACGAATCATCCAGGAATTACTAACATCTCCCATAAAATCTAAATATATGTTACCAAACAAATAATGAAAGTATCGTAATAAATTAAAGGTTACAGGACTCGCTAAAAAGTATATTTTAACGGAGCTATTTTAGGTAGAATAAGTTCGAATTTGACTATATTATGTCTTACATGCACTAAATTGTGGGCCATAGAAAATACCAATGTGACAACTCATGTTTGTTTAGCTTTCAAAGATTATGTAAATACGTTTATTCCAATATGTAAAATTATATTTCTTTATTTTTTGTCTTGCTAATATATATTATCTTAGATGTATCGTATTCTAATATTATACTATATAATAATATAGTATAAAATTATTTTACAAAATATAATTGAACAATACAGGTTAAAAACTAGGAAAATATATTTCAACTTGTGTCAATAGAACACTTGTTCACCTATTCACAATATTGTTTTAAATAGAGTGAATGTACGTTACTAATATGGATGGGTTATGTACTTATGTTTAAAATGGTCCAATTTTAATTCCTGAGAAGCACCTAGAAGGCAACACGTTTTCGTGAGTAAATGTATCTTAAAATTTGAAAATTTGAGTGTAGTGGCGGACCCATAAATTTTATTTTAGAAGTATGATCGGAGGTTTTAACCGAAATTTTAAGGCATACAGTTAGGATTTGTGTCTACAAACTACATTATTTTTTTTAAGGGGGGCAATGTTTGAGCGTCAAGACACATAATTATGACATACCGTTGTATGGGTTAAAACATCGTAAAAAATCCATCCATAGTGGTGGAGTGGTGGAGAGGCCATATGTTCACTTAGGTGATCATGGGTTCAATTCCCACTTCCAACATTTATGGTTTGGTATCCGGGTGAAGATCGAATACGGGTGGCGCCGGTTCGAATCTGACGGGCGGCGAGGTTTTACCGAGTTCTATAACACTGTCGTGCCTTCGGGCGGGTGGGGCTCGGGTTTCCGCGCATCGGGAGAAGGCGGGGGCTGCTGGAGGTCGAGTAGTCGATTCTTGGGCACGGCGCCCCGCAAGGGTGGTTGCCACACAGTTGTTCGCCGATCAAAAAAAAAAAAAAAAAAAAAAAAAAAACATCGTAAAAAGATTTCTCACGCACCATTATGCTTACAGTTCACTAATTTGGTTATTAGACTTTGATGGAAATCAGTTACAATGCTCCCTCTCATTAGTGATTAGTTCTAGGTAGCATTGTTTATGCAAGCTTAAATACAAGTAATGGACTATCGGCACATGGATGAAATGTACAGATTTAGCATCGGCGGACACAGTCAAGGATCTACTCATCAAGGTAAGGAATTTCAATTCAAAGAAGCAAAACAAGGCAACATTAAGTATTACTTTGGCGACGTTTTTAAGAATTTGGTTAAACAGGAACGCAAAGGTTTTCAAGGGAGCACATGTATCTATCACAAAGATGGTTGAAGAGATCAAAGAGGTTACTTTTGGGTGGATGAAACATCGGGTAAATTTGGAGAATGTACGAATAGAGGAATGGTGGAAAAACAGCATATTTGTGTTATAAATAGGCGTAGGGTTATGTACGACATTATGTATTAGGCGTTTTCTAACCACCTGCTAGAAAACGCAATTGGAGACCTGGTTGTATGCTTAATTTATTTATTTTTTATCTAGTCCCCTTCTCTATTAAAAAAAATAGACTATAATCTTTTAACAACAATCAAACTAATAAAATGTAAATTTGATGGGATATCTAACCATAGACGAGTTCGATAACCATATATACTAATTTTCCATTTGAAGAAATTAGCAAGTACTTAACTCATATTTAACTCCAGTCAGCTCATGGCTAGATGATTTAATTTAACTAATTCAAAAACAAAAAATAAAGATATTGATGAATAATTGAATATTTCATTTCAGTTACTAAATTCCTTTTTGTTTCTACGTGAGAAAAAACTTTTGACTAGCTTACTTATCTTGTGCCTCTTAAACCCCGTAACAAACCAACAGCTGTACATCTTTTCTCTAACCCCGTTAAACATATATACTAATTTTCCATTTCAAGAAATTAATCTAATAACATTTAGTCTCTTTCTCTTATGGCCGAAGAAGCAAGTTTTGATGATGCTTGGTGGGCAACACACTCATGGTTCACATCAAATGAAAACGACGTTGGTGACCAACAAATGCTGGAACATGCAAATGAACAAAAGATTACAACTGATCCAAACTTGTGCAATGACAACCAGATCATGAACCAAGCAAATGATGATATTCTGATTGTCTCGTCTGATGGTGATGATCAAAAGGAGACCGAAGATGGTGATGTTACTAAGAAAAGGAATGGAAAAGATATTATTGATGAGGCTGATGTTGAAAAAAGAAAGGGGAAGGAAATAGTTGATGATGATCATGTTGTTCCGAAAAGAAGTCGAAAAGGGGTGGTCGGGTTTGTTCGGAAACGGAATGGGATAGCGATCAGTGTTAGAAAAAGATGCAGTAGTAATTTATCAGCAGAGAGAAGAAGACGAAACCAAGAAATGAAGCTCTATGGGGAACTTCTAGCATTGCTTCCTCATCTCACAGTTAAGGTACAAACCTACATACAATACATTACTATTTGTCTATTTCTTTTTGGTTTTGATTTAGCAACAAAAATAAATCGAAACTTATGATTTGCAGATTAATAATTTTATTTGTAAGAAGAGTGAAAATGACAAAAAGTTTGCATTTTCATGTGATTTTGTCCTAAATTTATCAAGAGTGATATACTTTTAACAAATCAAATAGTTCATTTTATGCCAAATTATCAGAAAAACAAACATTAATTTAAGTCTTGAATTTAAAAAAAAAAACACAAAGTTGTAGTGATATTAGTGAAATGGATCAACTCCCTTGTGGATATATTTTTTAGAAAATATTTTTTTATCATTGATATTATAATCATGCGAAAACGTGATTTTAATTTTGCAGACAGGGTTTTTTTAAACCTCTTTGTTTTCTTAGAGCACCTCCATCAAGGAGTCCGTGCAATAGTAACAACTATTGATGTAAAGGACTTCCTTGATGCGGGGTGGTTTTTGGTGTGGTCCAAAGGTGAAGTTCGGAAATCCAGATGATGGTTAGGAGATGTGGTGGGCCCTTCCTTGCATATATATGTATATATTATAAAATGAAACCCTCTTTAGTTGAGAAAACATTTGAAAACTCATGTAAAAAAACATTATTTTTTTTTTAAAAAATAACCAAAGTAAAATACACGTGTTTAAGTGTTTTGGGACAAAAAAAATAAAAAAAGGACGAGATTTTTTTTTAAAATAAACAAAGTTGCTGAAAACATATGTTTACAACAACTAAATAGTTGAAAACATATGTTTTCAGCGCAACTTTGTTTATTTAAAAAAAAATCCCATCGGTACTTTTTTTTTATTTTTATTTTGCCCAAAATGTTTAAAAACATGTGTTTTACATTGGTTATTTTTTTTCAAAAAAAATAATGTTTTTTACATGGGTTTTTAAAGATTTTCTCAACTCAAGAGAGTTTTCATTTTATCCATCACCTATATATATATATATATATATATATATATGTATTGGAAAGAGTCATTTTAAAAACCCACTTGAGTCGTAAAAACTCATGAAAAGCCTATGAAAAAAATATTTTTTATTAATTAGGGAATATAATATATACATTTTTAAACATTGTTTGCAAAAAAAATTAAAAAAGATCCAAGGGATTTTTTAAAACATAATAAAATACCTATGTAATAGTTGTGTAATACAAAGGTTATAAGGTTAAAAAAATTGTTGGCGCTTTTTTTACTTTTTTTTATAAAAACGCTTAAAAATGTATATATATTTCATACCCTAATTTAAAAAAAAATTCATAGGTTTTCTAGAGTTTTCACAACTTAAGTGGGTTTTCATTCTTGTATTTCCCCATGTGTGTGTGTGTATAATTCTAATATTTTAAACTAGTTTAAATACCCGTGTGATACACGGGTTATACAATGTCAAATATATAAATGATAAGTTTTAAATAATATTTATACACTGTCAAATATATAAATAATAAGTTGTAAATAATATTTGTAAATGAAAGAAGTGTTGCATTAAATATGTAAAATTACAATTATTTCACAAACAAATAAGCAAAATTACGAGTCTCTTTGTGTGAAGTTTTTTTTACTTAGAATAAGTGGTGTTTTTTTAATGAAATTTGAAATCTAGCGTGATGATGTGCATGTGAGTCTCTAGTGGAAGTTTGTTGATGCACGTAGATGCTCTTAAAGAGGTGTTATAAAAATGGAAGTTACTATGAACTGAATGCGAAATAAGAAAATATTGGATTTAGATAAGAACTCAATTTAATTTTGTTTTTTTTATGTTTAAAATCTAGTTTAGTTTTCTCGAATAAAATGTAATATTCATTAATTCTAAAAAAAATCTAAAAACACATATATTGTTTAACAACTTTAACATATTTTTTTGTCTATTTAAATGAGTTGTTTTAAAATAAATTAATTTATTATGTGAATATAAAATAGCAAATTCAAATTGTTTTCAATTATAGCCTCTTTAATTTGCTATTTAAGACCGTAAATACCTTATTTTATGTAACACCAAAGGGATAAACAACGTAATGCAACCAATCCATAGTGAACCCCATCTTTTGAAGAAGTTAAAAAGGTTTTTATATCACACATCATTTATACATTTGAAAAGATAAATTAGAGGTGATTAACAAAGAACATGACACTAAACTATAAATAAAAAAAGTATCATATATGTTCATATACACGCACATGTTCCTTTTATTGAATATAATATGTACCATTTACTATTGTATACTTAAGTTTTATGTGTCTTTAAAGTATAATTTGGTGTATTGTTTTGGTATTTACTACAATGATGGGATAGTCTTTTGGTTTTTCTAGTTGTATCAGGGTTTTTTTTGGCTAGTTTCCTGCTAGCCGATATTACCATTTTGCCGTTAAAAATAAATAAAACTTAAGTTTTATGTTGACAACATCTTTATAACAGATTATACAAACTTAGGTGCTCCACAAATAGAAAGCTTTGTGGATGAAAATGTGTTACTTTAAATGCTTTTTCATAACATATTTGTACACATAAGCCTGATAGATTATGTTCTCACGCTCAGGATACCAGAACTAAAATACTGGAAGAGGCTAAAAACTGTATCAAATCATTGGAAGAAACCCTCCGTAATCTTGAAAAACAGAAGTTGGAGAGGCTTAATGCTGCATCTCAAACTCCTGCCACTAACACTGAATCACCCAACTTGTTAGTCAACAAGGGTGCTTCGAGTACCTTAGACCCCATTTCTGAGCAAAGTTCAATTAGCTTCAAACATATGTATCATCATATGTCGCCTTAAATGTGTGTGGTGAAGCTGCTGTTATAAGTATCTGCTCCGAAAGAATTCCAGACCTTTTCACTACAGTTTGCTATATTCTTGAGAAGCATAATATGGAGGTTGAATACACTGAAATATCTTCTGATCATGCTAAGACCATGTATATGATTCGCGTGCGCATTCGTGTAAGTAAATCTGCATATCTTATTCTTAGCACACTTTCAATTGTTACTTATTTTTGTTATGAACGTTACATTTACATTTATTTTGTCTCGTTACTATAAAAGGGGAAATTTTCCTACAAAGTTTTCTAACGGAAATAGAAGCGTTAGAAATTCATATACATTGCTGTCAAAATACCTAAGTGGGAGAAAACGCTAACACAGCGTTACAATTCCGACCATTTTTTAACAAAATGTTATTATTTTCTTATTCAATGTTCCTTGGAAAACGTTGTTTAGGAAAATATTGTTGAAAATTCGTACGAAATTTATCTATTAAATATTTCCCTCAATAATTTTTCCGAAAAAAGTCATTTTTTTTTGGAAATTTGTGGCTAATGGCCATTTCCTGCGCAGGCGCAAGGAACAACCCAATTTCCTAGCAATGTGTTACTTTAATGCATTGCATATTTTTATATAACTTTAACTCAAAGAGTTTTTCTGCATCTTTGTATGTTGATAAATTAGGACAATGTTCCTCCTGAGTTGGTGGAAGGATTCCCATATGAAGAGAAGTATAGCAAAGCAGTGGCCCAGATTGAGCAGTTGGTTACATTCCAGAATTAACTAGATGATGAAGGTGTGATCTATGGTGGTCTTGGACAGAAATAACATATTTAGAGGACCCATTTGTCATATTTTAATGGTATCTTATCTAGTAGCTTATAACTTGTTATGTTTTTAATGTTTTCCTGTTTCAGAATATATCTTTGTGTCTTGACTTCCTTTTCTTGTCAAAACCACCTTGTGTTTTCTCTTCATATTATCAAAAACAACATCTAGATTGTTTTGCTTTCTTTTTATGTTGTTAGAATTCCATTATCCTCATCACAAGTGTTTTAGGAAGTATTGGTGCTTTCGTATTTTGACTCGGCCACAAAATACTTTTCTCAACATTGTTTCATAAAATAAAATGACTCATCCATAAAACAACACTTTAGAGATACGTACGATATGCCAAACAACACTTTAGAGATACGTACGATATGCCAGTCGCCTTTTGTGAATTTATCCATCTTTGTTTATCAAGATTTGGACCAAAATATCTCCTTGATAATTTTAAGTCTAGTTCTTACATCCAAATCTTGTCACTAGATTAATAGGTCATTTTTTTCTGAAATAAGATTCGAGTATCGATACCAAGCTCTTAGACCATTTATGACCCTCTCTTCTATGGAACAATTAATCTATAGTTTCTAGGGGATATGGAGATTTCAGATGATAAACTACACATGGGAACAAATCTTGCCAAACAGGTTAGATTTCAGTATGTCAAATTACTCCTTAATTATCCCTTATGTGATGTCCAAGTTGAAGTTGATATCATCTTTTCGCAAATTACATATTTGCAAAACAAATTTGGGATTCCATCCTACGATTGTGGGTGTTGGCTTTACACCTTTTATTAGTGCATTGAAGGTTTAAGACAAAAGTTTATACGTAATGTAAGATATTGTTTAAGAAATAAATCACGGAACTTTAGCGTTTCATCATTATTAATGTAAGATATTGATTTCTGAAAAGTCGGGTACACATCAAATGAATTCTTTTAATATGGCACGTTATTTAAGATTCACACGGGTATGTACATGGGATTTTATCTTGGGTCGGTGTAACACCCCAACCGATGGCAGAATCATCGAGGTGTCACGTAGTGACGATTGTTCAAAAGCACATGGTACTAAAATGTAAATATATTATTGAATAATTTAAATTGTCTTACATGGATGAAATGGGAAAAATACACAAGTCTAAACAAAACATGAAATTTAAAATAAATTATTAAAAGCAAGCACTAAAATCCAATGCTATGGAACTAAGATCAAACTGCACCTGAAACATGTACAAAATAAGTATTGTCAACATATGAAATGTTGGTGAGCATTCCTAGTTTTAATACATATAGTAAGTTGGAAAATGTTATACAATTCAAGTGCAAGCTACAGTGCATTTATGTAAACTATGTATCATACAAATGAGCGAAATCAATCCTGTGACTGTATAAATGTACTAAATGAACGGCGGTGTACTTATCCAATAAATGGATAATAACTTAACAATGACCATGGATTCTCCGATGAAAAAGGGAAGAATCAACCTAGGCGGGTTGTCAATCCAATAGCGCTATCCAATGTTAAGGTCGGCTTGTACATGGTTAATGATTTCACTAAGTACAAATGTATTCTACATGTAATGTCTAAGCATAAAGCACGTATGTAAGCAAATGCACAATGTACTAGAATTGTATTGTAAAAATGTGAACTTGTATGTGTATTTTGTATAAGTGTACATGTAACACCCCAAAAGTGAATAAAGACAAAAAGGGGATAGGAAATACTCACTTTCGCCAAATGACTAGATGACTAAGCGAGCGTGAAAATGCGAGCAATCCAAAGATTCAACAACGAAACTAGTCCAATTTAGAAGAAAAGAAACCGAATAGGAAAAAATATCAAGCTTCCAATTTGCCAATTACAAGAGCTTATAATCAAAGCTTCAAATGTAGAAGTAATATACTCTAGAAGAAAGGTATGAGAGAAAGTTTAATCGAATTGAAACAATTGATTTAGAGGTGCAAAGTGTAATGGGTCATAGGTGGGTTTTTATACTAGTTTTGGATTCAATTAGGCTTTAAAATTGGTCAACACAATAAAGTAAGGTTTTAAGATAAATTGACTATTTGACTAGGACTTTGACTAGGATTTTGACTAAGACTTTGACTAGGACTTTGACAAGGACTTTGACAAGGACTTTGACTTTGACTGGAACTTTGACTGTTTGACTGTCTCACCGGACCGCGAGGGCTAAAAAATAATTTTTCTAATTTAATCAATTTTAAGTTCTGGACTTGTTTCCTTCTGTTTCTAAGTTGTTTTAGGACCAAAAATTAAGGGCTTTGAGTATCAAGGTCTGAAACATACGTACGTGCTCGGGTATAGATGTGAGTATAAAACGTGCATACTTTTACTTATAAAAATTATAAGTTTTATTAAATTGTGAATTTTGGTCCTATTAAAATACGAGGGTTAAAAATGAACATTTTGAAATGGTTGAGGAACCAATTATGCACATTTATGAAAAGTGAAGGGTGCAGGTTGTCACAGTCTCCCCTACTTTAGAAAATTTCGTCCCGAAATTACTTTCAAGTTAAGGTTTCCATGAAACAAAAGACATTTGTAAAAAGGCAAGTAGATTTTAAGAAATGCATCAGCAATGATTTGACAAAGTTTGAAGTAGTTGTTTAATATCCAAAATAAAAGTTTGAAAATCATTAAAGTTTGACCCAAGGTTAGAGAATTAAGAGTTTATAATGAGCAAGGTTTGGGAAAAGTATGTAACTGGTTAGGGCAGGGCAATGTTATAGTAGTTTCCCTTACTTTAGAGAAGTTTATGACCGAACATTATTAAGGACATGCAACAGGATTTCGACTAACAGAGAGTGTAAAAGTATACAAAGTTTAAGGTTTTCTGTAGAAGTGGTCAACAAGGAAGGCTCCAACAAAACTAATTGAAGCTTATGTAAAATGTTCTTTATAAAAAATGCTAGCTATTAGTCAACGACCTATCGAAGAGGTAGTAATGGGTAGGTTCTTGATTAGACTCCTAGTTCGCTCCCGCAGTATCGCTCGTGCTTATATATAGGGTGTACCGCAGCTAACCCACCACACTACTGATACTTTGGATTCATACTGATTGTCTACCAATAGCCTAAGTAGAATCACACACCACCCCCATGTACTTGTAAATCCATGATTGTGTTTCGGACCGTAATCATCGATTTACCTTACACGAGGGTGCTATGCTTTTCCATAACACTAACATAAGTAATACAAGAAACAATGCGTGCAACCAAAATGTCTTAAGTAGTAGATACTGCTCAAGTATAAGATGCGGTTAGAGGTTCTTCCCCTTTCAGGTTCACCCTTTAACCGTAATGAGATTAATGTGTAAGTATAAGACATGATTAGGGGTTCTTCACCTTTTGGGTTCACCCTTAACCGATAAATTTCTGTTCACATCATTGGGCTCTAAACAACCATATTGATAAACTCTGAGGATTACACCGTTCCCCTCGGGTTAGAGGAATACTCTGAACCGAGTCGTACATGGGAACTGGCTTAGATCTCATACGAGCTATCAATTAGTATGTTCGTTGGCCATGATGATGAACAAAATAATGTAAAGTATAACAAGGTTTTGCTCACAACAAAAAAATATGCATACCAAATATGCGTTCATGTAAGTATATAAGTATAGCATAAAATTTCGATTGAAAGAATAGCATAATGTAAATCGAGTAAATCGCACAATTTGCACAAAATGAAAGTAAACAAGTTAAATTAATGCTCAAAACTAGTGTTGTAAGAATAACTACTAATAACTAGTGCGAGAATAGTTGCGAATAACGCGTGAAAATAACTACCAACAAAAAAATAGCACAAAAATAATAAGATAATGTACAAACGTAACTATAAATAGAATGGTGTAAAAAAATAATGAAATTTACTGTAAATGAAAGTGCGCAGAACAGACGTATAGTCTACTGGTATGAGGATAACTTTTTGGAAACCGAAGAATGTTTTAAGTTCAAAACAGGTTCACTTGAAAAGATTTCATAGGTACAAATTTTCATGTGTTTACAAGAAGTCGAGTTTGAAAAGTGTTATAAGGTATATTATTAGTTGCAAATTCCTCCCGAAAACATATATTGGTTACGTTATATGAAAATATGCAGATTTACATTTGATTTGTAAAATATGCAATGCAAGTTTATAAAATGCAAGATGAAACCATTTCATTAAGTGTGTGTAAATCTAATGTGTTTCGAAAGACCAAGATTTAAAATGATGTGAAGGTTGTGAATGATCCCAGATGCCTTGACGAATTTTGGAAAATAAAATTTTCTGTATTTAAACATTTCTTTAACTTGTGGGTTGAAAAGTCGGAAATTTTTAATTGTTATGAAATGTTGAGAAAATCGAAGTGTTACCCGTTAAGACTGGGTAAATTTGAAACCTTTTAAATTTTCAAACTTTTACGAAATTTATACATTGAAAGATCATTTATTTGCAGGATCGTTAAGGCATTTCTTTGGGCTCATAGCGGGCTATTTGTTTTCAAGGCACAAGGTGTATGAAAAGTGTGTTCTAATTTGGTGCATAGGCTTTGTGAAAAGACTTATAGAATAAGTTGTCAAATTAATCGTTTTAGAGAGTAGTGTACTAGTGCGTATCGTGTAGGTAGGTATTTATGTATGAGTTTAGTCTGACTAAGAAGTTCTAATTAATGGTAGTTGGCTATGGCTTAGGAGACTGGGTGCAGCAATATTAGTATTAGGTATATGAGGATATACTGTGACTTCGATCAAGTAAGTTTGTAAACATGAAGGTATAAAACAGGTTGAAATAATAAGTTTGGAAAAACCATGTTTATTTTTAACTGTATGATGACGCAACATTCCTAAAATCAGGATGTGATCAAAGTTAAACACAGAGTTTAAAACTTAAGTCGTGGGTAAAAATGTTTTAACGCAAAACGAGTAATACCTTATAGTGTAAAAATCATGAGCATAAGTGAAATAGTGTAAGCTTTAATGCGATAATATATCGAACAAAAGTTTTAGTAATGATGATAAGGGATTCAAAAGCGAATGATCAATGAATAATGGCATATGAATCATCAAGTGATTAAATGGAATCTTCAAATGATAAACAAACATAAATATCAATGATATAAAACATTGGAAGAATTTCCATAGGAAACTTTGACCAACTCAAGTATTTGAAATTTCCTAGTGATTTGTGGGGGCGTACTTTAGCCTATAAGTGAATGCTCATCTCAAGAGTTCCCAGGTAGGTATACGGGTCCCTCGTTTAATTGGGATTTATACGAAATACCAGGCCTAGACAGAAAACTCAGGATACAGGCGCTCACCCTTCCAGATTGCACGTGCCCCATCAATAGTGAATTCCAAAACTTTAGCGAGATTAAAAAAAACGAGATGCAAAAATAGATCCTTGATATTTGGATTTCACTCCTAACTCAAAGATGTATTTCAAAATTGAAAACGATTGTTGAATGAAACCAATCACTAAGTTAAGGATATCACTCCCAGCTTAGTGGTTAAGTTCCTTTTTGAAAGAAATACTCTTTGAGGTGTGGATGTCACTCCTATCTCAAAGATATATTCATAAGATAAATAACATATAGAGAAGTGAAACTAATCACCAAGGTATGGATGTCACTCCTAACTTGGTGATATTGTTTCGTTTGTGAAATACGAGTATCTTCTTCTTTAAACAACACACTGAAAGAATAACGAGAAAGAAACATAGCGAAAATATCTTGAAAGAAAATAATAGGATAAAGAGAAATAAACACGAGAGGACTCGTGAATGTAAGCTTGGTTATAGACTAGGCTAAAAGGCATTCTAATAACCTAATTCCCTATAACCATGGCTCTGATACCAATCTGTAACACCCCAACTGATGGCGGAATCATCGAGGTGTCACGTAGTGACGATTGTTCAAAAGCACATGGTACTAAAATGTAAATATATTATTGAATAATTTAAATTTTCTTAAATGGATGAAATGGGAAAAATACATAAGTCTAAACAAAACATGAAATTTAAAATAAATTATTAAAAGCAAGCACTAAAATCCAATGCTATGGAACTAAGATCAAACTGCACCTGAAACATGTACAAAATAAGTATTGTCAACATATGAAATGTTGGTGAGCATTCCTAGTTTTAATACATATAGTAAGTTGGAAAATGTTATACAATTCAAGTGCAAGCTACAGTGCATTTATGTAAACTATGTATCATACAAATGAGCGAAATCAATCCTGTGACTGTATAAATGTACTAAATGAACGGCGGTGTACTTATCCAATAAATGGATAATAACTTAACAATGACCATGGATTCTCCGATGAAAAAGGGGAAGAATCAACCTAGGCGGGTTGTCAATCCAATAGCTCTATCCAATGTTAAGGTCGGCTTGTACATGGTTAATGATTTCACTAAGTACAAATGTATTCTACATGTAATGTCTAAGCATAAAGCACGTATGTAAGCAAATGCACAATGTACTAGAATTGTATTGTAAAAATGTGAACTTGTATGTGTATTTTGTATAAGTGTACATGTAACACCCCAAAAGTGAATAAAGACAAAAAGGGGATAGGAAATACTCACTTTCGCCAAATGACTAGATGACTAAGCGAGCGTGAAAATGCGAGCAATCTAAAGATTCAACAACGAAACTAGTCCAATTTAGAAGAAAAGAAACCGAATAGGAAAAAATATCAAGCTTCCAATTTGCCAATTACAAGAGCTTATAATCAAAGCTTCAAATGTAGAAGTAATATACTCTAGAAGAAAGGTATGAGAGAAAGTTTAATCGAATTGAAACAATTGATTTAGAGGTGCAAAGTGTAATGGGTCATAGGTGGGTTTTTATACTAGTTTTGGATTCAATTAGGCTTTAAAATTGGTCAACACAATAAAGTAAGGTTTTAAGATGAATTGACTATTTGACTAGGACTTTGACTAGGATTTTGACTAGGACTTTGACTAGGACTTTGACTAGGACTTTGACTGGAACTTTGACTGTTTGACTGTTTGACTGTCTCAGCGGACCGCGAGGGCTAAAAAAATAATTTTTCTAATTTAATCAATTTTAAGTTCTGGACTTGTTTCCTTCTGTTTCAAGTTGTTTTAGGACCGAAAATTAAGGGCTTGGAGTATCAAGGTCTGAAACATACGTGCTCGGGTATAGATGTGAGTATAAAACGTGCATACTTTTACTTATAAAAATTATAAGTTTTATTAAATTGTGAATTTTGGTCCTATTAAAATATGAGGGTTAAAAATGAACATTTTGAAATGGTTGAGGAACCAATTATGCACATTTATGAAAAGTGAAGGGTGCAGGTTGTCACAGTCGGGTTACTCTGTATGTTATTTGTTGTGATATTTTGTTGCTATGATGTTGTTTTCATTCCTTGAGATGATGAACCTATGCCTAATATGATACATGAAACGATTTAGATGACACTAGACTTTTGACTCGTAAGGCACATTCACGTTAAGGGCCCTAAAATATTAAGGAGCTAATGGAAAAAAAAAAATAAAGAATTAAAGAAAAGAAAACAAACATGATTGAGAGGTAATACTCTCTGATGGATCCATCCCAAGATTTAGTGTGGGTATGCTTGCATACACATACCAGGAGCGGTACTGTGGCACCAAGATTTAAAGACACGCCCAAGAGCCACATGCATGAAGTACATGCTCGCTATTGTTTACGACGACGGCTAACGACAACAGTGAACTGCTTTGTGCTCCTTCACTTAGTCGGTTGTAGTGGACTTTCCCTCGACTGGTCTACCCGATACGCATGGTTTACTATGTGTAGTTCTGGAGACCTAAGGACTATCCTCCACGTGGTTTACGATGATGAAAGATGAAATATAAAGAATTAAACCACGTGATATGATAAAGATTAAGATTTTAGATGTGAATGTGATAAGAGAAAAAGATAAAGATTAGATAAGACTGCTTAAAGATAGGCACGAACTTAAGATTGTTTATTTGATTATGTTGTTTTGTTTGGATCATAGCTTGCAATCACATGAGCTGAATGAATTATAAATAAAATGATGTTTTTCTTTGTTTTATTATTTACCCTTTATCTTACTCAGCCTTAAAAAGCTGACACTTGTTTTTGAAAATCGATGTGTACTATTTTTCAGGTTAGTTAAGATTGATAGACTCGCGAAGCTTGTGAGAAACGGGTAGAGGAACTTTGACAAGACCTAACGGATTTAGATGACTTTTTTTTTGTATGATAGTAAGGTTCGTTTATGATTCTATTGCTATGAATGACGAGTAACACCCAATTTTATGATCATTTAGATGATTTTTAAATGGTTTACAAAATTTTTATACATGATTAAGAACTTCTGCTGCGAAAGAAAGGTTTTTTTTTTTTTGAAATGTTAAATTTATGAAAAAAATACGGGGTGTTACAGATAGTATATAAAATGTTTAAACATGTTTCACCCCAAAATGTAAAACAGAAAAAGGGGCTATGTAAACTCATATTGATTGTAACGATGAGCTTGCAAGAATTGACGAGCGTCAAACATTTATGCTTGAACCTATATATTCATTCTATATCAGATTAAATTTACGAAAGACTAAGTTGGTTATCTAATTCGTTGATTTATCTATTTTGGGATAGTAAACGATAATAACACTAAGCGTTTGATTATATATGTATTTTCCAAAATATATATATTAATGAATTAAGTTAATAATTATTTAACTAGTATGGTTATGAATACATATAGGACTAATTTGAAAACAAAGTTTCATTGTAAAAATAAATAGTTTTTTTTTTGGGAAAATCACCAAATTGGCCCGTTGACCGAGTGAAAAGCTCAAATAGCCCCTTGACCCGTCTCCCAAAGACGGGTCACACCTTCCAAGACGTCTCATACGTCTCCCGAGACGTCTACCACTCTAACCAATAACTTACCGCCACGTCATCACCCACACACTCTCTCTCCTTCTCTTTTCCTCTCTCTAATAATTATCCCTTACATCTCTTTCCTCTCTGCTCACTTTCTCTCTCTCTCTCTCTCTCCTCTCTCTTTCTCACCCGTCTTTAAGACTGCAAAGCTTACCAAGTGGGTTTTTGTTTATACTTTTGATGTTGGTGATTATCCTCAAGAAAAAACATACAGCTTCGAAATTTTCGAGTTTCAGATCAATACTTGACAAAAAAAGATACAAACTTTGGATTAACCACGGTTCCTGACGATGATTGACTTTCTCTTTCTCTCCTCTCTGCTCACTTTCTTACCGGAGACGTCTCCCTCTCCTCTCTGCTCACTTTTCCGATCGGTTCACTTTGACGATGATACCTACTAAAACAGAGGCTACGTTTTATGTTTTGAATGGATGATGGAAACGAGATCGTTACAAAAAAAAAACACACACACACACACAGAGGGAGACGTCTTCGGTAAGAATCTTGGATGAGTTATCTATGCTTGGCCATTTAATCTATTGTAACCTGCACCAAGAATGAGTTATGTATGCTTGGCCATTTAATGGTGGAAGCAATTATGTGTATTCAATGGTGGAAGCAAATAAACACCATTTGATGAATGAGAGACGTTTCAGACGGAGAGTTCTTGGAATTAGTAGAGAGAGGAGGAGAGGAGAGAGAGATGTGAGGGGGTAATTATTAGAGAGAGGAAGAGAGAAGGAGAGAGATAGTGGGTGATGACATGGCGGTAAGTTATTGGTTGGATTGGGAGACGTCTCGGGAGACGTTTGAGACGTCTTGGAAGGTGTGACCCGTCTTTGGGAGACGGGTCAAGGGGCTATTTGAGCTTTTCACTCGGTCAACGGGCCAATTTGGTGATTTTCCCTTTTTTTTAATGCGTTCGGGTATCATCCTCTGTGATAACAATCATATTTATGAAAATATATATTAAGTTGGTTTGGCCAAATGAAAATGGTAGAAACCAATCTTTAGTTTAACTTTCAAAGTTCATCAGTGAGATGCATAGTTGTAATGGCTAAAGTAGCATTTACCTTGATTTCCATGGTTACATCTACAAGTTGATAGACACTCGTTTGGATATAAAAGTTATCACACCGGTTCAAGGTTTATCACGACAAGCACGTATATGGATGAATCGTTTCGGGTGCCGAAAACCGGATGCGGCGATTAAAGGGGAAGAAATACAAGGATACAATCCTGAAAGCTACTGTGAGCGAATAGAGCAATAACAAAATCGAGTGGGCGGGTTATTTGCTCTCACGATGCTCATTGAAAGCAAGTGATGGTTATAGACCAAAGTTGAGATAATGGTAATGGTTTGGATGGTCGTGGAGGCTGGTCAATGGTTACGAGATTCGATGGTTTGGTTGATGACAAGAAGGTTGCAAGTAGAGGTGAAAGTGAAATGCGATGGTTGTTGTCCGATGGTGTCGGGACGGTAGTGTTTTTTTTTCAAAAAAGAAAAGAGACGGAGAGGGTACGGCGTGGTGGTGGTTTATTCTGGTTCACCTCGTCCATCCGTGATTGAAGTGCGAGTGGTCATGGGAACTTTATTGAGGTTGTGATAAGGAACTGATGGTAGGAGAGGGTGACCATAGTTTTGGAATTCCGATGGTGTCCGATGAGTTCTCAGAAAGTGATCAAAGGTCTTAGTGGTGTGTGAGTGTTTGCAAGAGTTTAATGGTTCAAAAATATATATAAAAAAAAGAATCGGTTTTATACAGGATTGTAGTCAAACCCGTCTGTATAGGAAGTGGGTTTTGTACGCAAATAAGGAGTAATGGTTCCGGGTCTTTAGGCGATAATTGCGGGGTAAACATCTTGGTAAAGATGGAAATGTTAGCGAAATTGTTTGGTATAATAATATGGGTTTTGATTTTCTAGACTATTACCGGATTTCCCAGCGTGATTGGCCGGAATCACCGCGACAAGGTTGACTTGAGCAAGGCGGGAAAAGACTTTGACCAGGTCTTTAATTGATTTTAGGAACTTGGCAATACAAATATCCTTTTGATCATGATCCTTTTTTTATCTAAATGTTTTTTTAACTAACGTTTCAATAATGAGTTTATTTTCTATTATAATAATAACTAGATTATACCCCGGGAGCGTCCCGGGTTGAAAAATTTAATATGATACATCAATTTTACATATGAAATAGATTGATGTATAACTCTAATATTAATATTTAACCTAAAACAAATTAACAATGTACAACTCCAATGCTAACACCTAACCTAAAAGAATGTAAAACTTTAATGTAACTCTAACATTAACACCTATCCTAAAGACTAAACAAATGTACAACTCTAACATACTAATATTGATACTTAACTTAAAACAACGTATAACTCTATTAACCTATTCGGCTCTGGTTGAGAAAAAAATTCATATTTACTGATTTAAACATAATTAGTGACTTGTCTATACATGATTAATGATTTACCTGAACACTTTGTGTTTTTTTTCCTGTATAAACAAAACCCCACAAAAAAATTTCTCCGTTTTTTATATAGCACTATGGTACTCGTTGGAAAGATAATAAACGCTCGTTAATTTGGTGTAATTTTTTTTCTTTAAAAAATCTCGTATATTAAATATATTAACGTTTAAAAATTATGGGAGAAAAGATAAGGGTGAAAAATCAAATTTTGTTTTTAAATTATTTTTTTCCTAAAATATCTCAATGCCACATGGGATGACACATGACACACTCAAAGAAGAGAATGCCTCTTTGAGTGCCATGTCATTAAAATGGCTTTGGTTTATTCCCACAAAAAAATTTCTCCGTTTTTTATATAGCACTATGGCACTCGTTGGAAAGATAATAAAACGCTCGTTAATTTGGTGTAATTTTTTTCTTTAAAAAATCTCGTATATTAAATATATTAACGTTTAAAAATTATGGGAGGAAACATAAGGGTGAAAATCAAATTTTGTTTTTAAATTATTTTTTTCCTAAAATATATCAATGCCACATGGGATGACACATGACACACTCAAAGAAGAGAATGCCTCTTTGAGTGCCATGTCATTAAAATGGCTTTGGTTTATTATATGTATAGATAATAATAATAATAATAATAATAATAATAATAATAATAATAATAATAATAAAATAGGTTTATAAATTTTCAAACCTTACGGAAATTTGTACTCATTAAATGTGATAATTAAAGATGTTTAATGACATATATTATAAGGTTTAAAAATAATTCGGGTAATTACAATTCTACATTAAACGTTAGGTTAAATTTTAGTTTTAGATTTTCTTCATATCAGGTCTCTAAAGTTGTAATAAAAAAAACTAGGGGGTCACAGTTACCGGCACTCACTTAACAATTGAAATAAAGTGTTCAGACAGATTTGATGATGATGGTTGCATTTACAATGTGGTTACTGAAATGACATCCAAAGTTAATACACGACAAAATAACACAGGTATAAAATTTGCATTTACAATGGGAAAATGTCAATTGACCTTCGGGCCTGTGTTCTTTCCTCAAATTCGCATTAATTGTTGTTTTAACTCCATCCACACCTGCAAATACAAATCACATAAGTTAATATTGTGAGAATGTCATATATATTTGAGAAAGAAATAAACTCCATATAATAGCTTAATCGTTTTCACGCCATACCATAAAAGGATCTTCCTTTTTATCTGTTAGCTTTGAGTATCAATAACAATAAATAAAATGAAAATAAAGACATTAAGCTAAAAATAAGTGCAGCCAAACAAAACCATATTGACAAAAGATTAATTGTAAGCAATCATATTGCCTAAATAAGTGCAGCCAAACAAAACTCACAAATTTATTCCTGCCACTACCTTTGTGTCCGCCATTTTCACTGTTATGAAAAAACAAAACGATTTTACTTTTTTCCATTCACGAAAGATGGTTAATCTGAAACAAAACGATTGTACAAAATAATATCTTATTCTAGGCTTCAATATAATCAAAATGTAGACTCGGATCGACCATATACATCACCGTATTTATGTACCAATCGACCATATACATCACCTAAAAAATCAACGGATAAATAAAATTCCAAACAAAATCAAACAAAAATTCCTCTAAATACGCACAATAATGATAAAAGTAACCTAGCAGTGCTAGACCTTTGTAGGACTGGGTCGGCGATTTCAACTTGGAGCTGTAGTTCATGAAAAATCAATTTAGAGCAATAAGGCAATTCAACTAACCGGTGAGCATGGTGAAACATCAATGGTCGCCATAGCCCATAGGGATCAGAAGCATTTAGGGAAGCATTTTCAGATTGTACGCTTTGAAGTTGAGACAATTTATGATGGTGCTTCATTGAATGGTACAATATGGGAAAATGAATTTCGCAATCAATCTCATTAAATTGCTCATTATGGTGACGGAAATTGAAGAAGTATAGGAGATTGTGTGTAATCAATATCTTGGGATGCCATCTTAAAATGATGGTGAAATTACTTTGATGCTCATCTAAGATGCATTATATAATAGTATAGATTTGCACTGATAATTTGGGATTTGATCGATGGTGAATGTTGGCCCTACACCTTTTACTAGTGTGTGGAGGGTTTGAGGCTAGAGTTTTACGCTTGAGTGAGCACAACATAGATTGTTTTATGTTCTATACTTAACTTGATCGATATAAATAGCTAGGAATATATCTAAGCGAGATGGTAATTGTCACACCCTCAAATTTCCACTGCGGGGTTTATACCGTGAGGCGCATGACAAACCAGGATCCCATAGCCATAAGTCACATGAACGAACTCTAAATGCCCAAACCATTTAGTTCGTTTTCGAAAACCAAGTTTAGTTAAGCTGCGGAAGCGTAAACCAAATTTAAACCCTTTTTAAAAGCCATGCGCAAAACAACGCGCCCAAATTAAAACCATATGAAAGAAAATGTAAAAGCATAATGTGCATTTTATGTGTATGCCCAAGACCCCAAATGCAGTGAAGTGTACAGTGCTTTCTAATCCTGGCACCGGAAGCTAACTACCTGCAAAAGCATGTAAATCGTGTGTCAACATAAAGCTGGTGAGTTCACAAAGTAAAGTAATTGAGTATGTAAACGCGCTGGTTTCCAAAACCACGTAACCAAGTAAAAGCGTAGGTCCTCCAGACCAAAATGTTCAAGAGTTATCAGTTTAAGCGTGTCAGGGGTAGCTAGCCCACTCAATGTAACTAAACAGGATTATTGGGACACCTTCAGTAAAATAGTAATTTGCCTCAATAACTGGTGTCTATCAACACCAGTTCTCAATTGTGGTCAGAAGTTCATGCCCGTGCCTCAAGCACCTCAGACATGAGGTTGCTGCACAAACTAATAGCGCTATCAACTAATACCCTGCTCGCCTCCAGCGATTAACCCAATAATATGCAAGGACTTTCCAATGATAGAGTGTTTAGTTTACAAAGGACCAATAAGTTTTAAACTGATCAAAAACCCGATCCACACAAGGAATCGTAAAACCGACCCACACAAGGAGTCAATACCTGAGTCGTCCCAAACTAGACTAGAAAATGTTTACCAAAGTTGTCTCTAACCCGAGACACATGCTTTTGAGAAAAAGAGTAGTGAAACTCACCTTAGTGTGCAGGCAAAAGAAATCCAAACTCCAAGTAGGGTGCACTACCGACTCCCCCCAAGCTCTTCGATATAATCAACCGAACGCCTTTGGAGCTTCCCAATCGATGTTCTTGCGCCTTAGCAGGTTGTTTGGGGTTAATATTTCGTAAGTGAGGCAGTAGGGACGATTAGGGTTTGAGTTTAGGTGATACAAGAGGCTTAAGGTTGCTTAAATAGGTGTTTAAGGCGGTTTAGAAACGTCAAGTACCGGCGAGCGGGCGCTCGCTCCCTGTGAGCGGCCGCTCACAGGGCCTTGGCCCGCGTGGGTGGCCCGTTTCGTCACCCGACGTGTTTTCCTTCGACGTTTTCGCTATTTCGGACCGTAATAAGTGTAACCCCATGTATTCGGTTTAAGTTCACATAATCACATATGGTTTGCACATAGTTTCACCGAGTATCACAGAAGCACGTAATCACAATCAATCGAAATCAGTTAACACACAATCATTAAACTTCATTATTCACCAACGTCCGAGGTTCACTAATCATGTATACAGTCTGATAATTCCTCGAATTACCACCTTATGCAGTTATTAACATACAACTATGTAACGTGTGTCCTATCTAGCTAACCCTAGTTAAGTATAATGCAAGGAACGTAACTAGAGTTTAGTTAAAGTGAGAACCTGAAATTGCGGGGTATCACAGTAATTCCTGACTTGACATGATAATAGTCATGTATTGAGTGGGATGATATATTATGTATATTAAACATATTAACCTGATGACAAGTAGTTTAATAAACAGGTTAGCCCATATACATTCTGTTTAATAAATGACATGACCCGTTAATCGATTTAAAGAAGTTTTTACTTGGATTTTAGAGGGGTTTTTTGTTTGAACGACAAATGTTTCTGTAGAAATTTTAGGGTTTCTCAACTCAATAAACAAACAACACAATAACTATGAACATCAACACAAGAACATAGAGATATAGCGACTGAAAAGCGGTGACAAAATCTATTATTATCCAACCCAAATCAGTGCCCCCCAATACCCAAATGATTTTAGTAAATCACTGAGATCTGATCAATAGATCAAATAAAAGGTTCTCTGCTGATGGTTTAGATCAGCAGATGATGAAAAGAATAACAATACAATACTTACAACCCAAAAGGATATACAAAGAAGACGAGAGAAACCCTAGAATGCAACTGAAACAATAATACGAATAATGATAAAGTGAGAGAGAGACTGAGCTTAAATAGCTCGTTATCGAATCATCTGCCAGACACTCATCCACCGTCCAGATCAGAAATAATCCAATGGCCACAATTGAACACGAGAGATTAATATCTCTGATAGTAGAGACTGGGCCAAGACTAGGCTAAATTCCTTAGAATATTCAATAGTTAGCCCAACACCTGTATAAGCCCAAAACACTTAAAAGAATATTAGCCCATCAATATACAAGTCTGTTTACCATTTGAATTATAATATATAGTCAACAATAGTCAACCACAACCTTTTAACACGCCCCCTTAATTCAAATGTTAAACGTATCTTTCATACCCAACTTTGAGCATAATACATTATGTTGATCCACACTCAATCCTTTGGTAAAAACATCAGCCAACTGCTGATCAGAGGTTACTTTTACAGCCTGAATAACCCAATTAGTTATTTTTTCCATTATAAAATGTAGATCAATTTCAAAATGTTTTGTTCTGTCATGAAAGACAGGATTGGTTGCAATTGAATATGCAGCCTTGCTATCACTATAGAGACAAATAGGCAAATCACATTCTACTTTGAACTCATTAAGCAGATTCTTTAACCATATTATCTCACATGTAGCAGAGCACATTGCTCTGTATTCAGCTTCTGCTGATCATCTACCAATGGTGCTTTGCTTTTTACTTTTCCAGGAGACTAATCTTTCTTCTAGAAAAATACCAAACCCAGTAACAGATTTTCGAGTTACAAGGAATTTTGCCCAGTCAGCGTCAACATATCCTTTAAGATTAAAGGTATGAGACTTTTTAAACACAACCCCTTTACCAGGTGATAATTTCAAATACCTCAACAACCTTAGAGCTATTTGAAGATGACACTTGGTGGGTTTGTGCATAAACTGACTGAGGAATTGCACACAATAACTAATGTCAGGTCTGGTTAATGACAAATATATTAATTTACTAATCAACTTTTGGTAACCTGTTATATTGTCAAGCAATGAACTCTCCTTAGAGTCCTTTGCTGTAACAATATAACTCTGTTCTATTGGAGTATTAATGGGTTTACATCCCAAATACCCAAACTCATTAAGCAATACTAGACAATACTTTCTTTGAGACAAACATATCTCATCTTTTTCATATATAACTTCAATACCAAGAAAGTATTTAAGTTTCCCTAGATCTTTAATTTGAAAACTAGACTTTAACATATTTTTACAGTTAATGATATCAACCTCATCATTACCTGTAATGACTATATCATCTACATACACAATAAGAGCAACAAACACATTTTCTTTAGACTTAACAAATAGAGAATAGTCACAAATACTCTGTTTAAAACCCATATTAACCAAAACATTAGTTAGTTTCTCATTCCACTTCCTAGGGGCCTGTTTTAGGCCATATAGAGGCTTAACTAACTTACACACTTTTCCTTCATTTTGTGGATAATAACCCTCAGACAAGGCCATATAGACATCCTCATCTATAGACCCATACAGGAATGCATTGTTAATATCAAGTTGATACAATGCCCAAGAGTTTTGAACAGCTAGGCTAATAATACACCTAATAGTCACCATCTTGACTACAGGAGAGAATGTTTCTCCAAAATCAATTCTCTTCCTTTGATTTTAGCCCTTGGCAACTAACCTAGCTTTATACCTCTCAACCTCACCATTTGACTTGTATTTAACTTTATATACCCATTTACAACCAATGGGTTTTCTGCCCTTTTGAAGGTCAGTTAAACCCATGTTTGGTTTCTAAAAAGAGCTTCCATTTCATTATTCATAGCCTCTATCCACCTAGGATCTTTAGAGGCTTTTGAATAACTACTTGGCTCAACAGTCTTATTTAGACTAGACACAAAAAAAATCTCAGAAGACAACACAGAATAGTTAACAACTTTTTCTACACCATGCTTGACTTTACCTTCAATGATAAAGTCATCAAACCTTTTTGGTAATACAGAACTTCTTCCTGACCTCCTAGATTCTATCCTAGGTCCCTCAGGAGTACAGCTCTCATCAGTTGAACCCTTAACCCCTTGGGAGGGATCAGTCCCTCTAGATCCTGAATCATTAGGCTGTTGATCAGGAAGATCTACCCCCCTAGTGGTTCTGGTAGAGTCATCTAATCCCTTTCCAGGGGAGTGTTCATGAGCAACACTGGTTCCCCCTTCATCATCGGGATCATTACTATTATTATTATTATTATTAGAACTCTCAATGCTTGTGTTATCATATAAATAAAAAAATTCAAATGATCAACATCTTTATAAACTATTTTTTCAGAATCTGTTTTAAAAGGAAAAATGTTTTCATAGAACTTAACATCTCTTGAAAATTCAAACTGTTTTGTTTCTAAACACCAAAGTTTATAACCCTTTTTGAAAACAGAATACCCAACTAAGACGCACTTGTCAGCCCTACTGACCAACTTATCATTTTCATCTAAAACAGTTTTAAAACACAAGCACCCAAAGTTCCTAAGATGACTCAAAACTGGGGGAACCCATACATTTTTCATAAGGACTCGCACCATTTAGCATAGAAGAAGGAAGCCTGTTTATCAAATATGCAACAGTTAATATACACTCAGACCAAAAATTAAGTGGCACACTACTTTGAAACAACAAATCTCTAGCTATGTTTAAAAGGTGTCTATGATTTCTCTCTACAACACTATTTTGCTGTGGAGTATGCACACAGGATGTTTAATGTAGAATACCTTTTGAATTACAAAAAATTGTCATCTGTTTATTGACAAACTCAATTCCATTATCACTCCTAAACACTTTGACATTCTTTTTGAACTGTGTTTTAATTAGCTCATAAAATATGACAATGTTATCAAATACTTCACCTTTTCCCTTTAACAAATAACACCAGACTGCCCTAGAGCAGTCATCTACAATAGTTAAGAAATATTTGAATCCTTCTTTACTATTAACCCTATAAGGACCCCATACATCAAGATGAACTAACTCTCCTACTTCTCTAGTTTTATGGTCACTTAATGGAAAAAGGACACGAACTTGTTTAGCTTTATGACATACTTCACATGGACCAGATTGAGTTGTTTCAACATCCAAACACCCTTTTAACACAGTTAGAACTTGGTTAGAGGGATGCCCTAACCTACTGTGCCACTATTTAACACTACTAGAACTATTAAAACAAACAGAATTATTACTCACATTTGTACCTATAAAGTATAACCCATCATGCACTTTACCAGTCTCCAGGATTCTCTTGGACTTGGAATCCTGGACATAACATGCATGATCATCAAATAAGACACTTAACTTGTTATCCTTAGCCAACTTATTAACAGAAACTAAGTTAACACAATACTCAGGAATATATAACACATCAGTTAGGATAATGTTATTTCCTAACTTAATGTCCCCTATCTTCCTTACCTTTTCACTAGACCCATTGGGATGTTTCACACTCATATCATATTGTGAAACATCAACCCAGTTGATCATGTATTCATCAGTACTAACCATATGTTGGTTAGCACCTGAGTCCCTGATCCACTTCAACATGAGTGCAATTTTTAAAAGACTTGAGCAACTTGAAAAATTTTCAAACACATTGCTCAATTTAGACAAGACGGAAGCACAGGAGAAACCATTAATAACAGTTTGATTGCCTCCTACATTATTAGCCTGATTATCATTTCCACCTTTGTCACCAATAAGACTCGTCAACTTGCTTATCTGTTCAGAAGTAAAAGGAACAGAAGAACTAGAAGAGACATTATTAGATGACATATTACTAGACTGGTTAGATTTCCCACTGGTTCCTCCAAAAGAATTAGGTCTAGAGGCTTGACCAGGACTTCCTTTTTTGAAACCAAGAGGATATCCAACTAACTCATAACATCTATCAGAAGTATGTCCTAACCTATTACAATGAGTACACTTCAGATTAGGGTTAGGACCTCTATTTGTTCTTCTTCTTGGATCAAAAGACTGATTAGCTTTAGCAAGAAAGGATACATTGGTTCCTTTAGTGCCAGAACTAGAACCCCTGTGAGACTCTTCCCTAGATACAATAGAGAAGGCAGTCTTCACAGAAGGTAAGGGATCTTGCATCAAAAGATTTATTCTAACAGGTTGATATGCTTCATCTAAACCCATTAGAAATTGCATTAACTTTATCAAACTATTAAAATCATTAAATTTGTTTGAAGCAGCACAAGAACATGAAGGCAATTGAACCATTGAGTCCAATTGCTTCCACATTGTATTGAGTTTGTGATAGTATTCTGAAATTGTACTTCCACTTTGAGTTAGAGAATTAATCTTTTGATGCAAGTTAAAGACAACAGACCCATCTACTTTATCATATGTTTCTTTAAGATCTAACCAAACATCTCTAGCTAACTTAGAAAACACTTGTCCAAGAAACAACTCTTCACTAACAGAATTAAGCAACCAAGAAAGCACAACAGAGTTACATCTATCCCACTATTTACCTAACAGTAGAACCATCTATGAAGCCAAACTTATTCTTGGCCTCAAAGGAAAGTCTCATAGAACTTGCCCAAACAGAGTAATTCTCTGTACCTTTCAACTTTATAGTGATAATAGACAAGGTACTAGTATCACTCGGATGAATGTACAGAGGATCACCAATATCTAATTTGCTAATTAGAGTATTGGAAGGTCCTGGTAGTGTTCCACCACCAGCACCACCACCACCAGGATTTTCACCATCCATAGTGGTTCACGGAATAATCAAACAGAACAACAGATACAGAGAGAACAATGCAACAATATCAATCCCTAGAGAGCGAAGCTGTGTCAGTGTTCATGTGATACCCCGCAATTTCAGGTTCTCACTTTAACTAAACTCTAGTTACATTCCTTGCATTATACTTAACTAGGGCTAGCTAGATAGGACACACGTTGCACAGTTATAGGTTAATAACTGCATGAAGTGGTAATTCGAGGAATTACCAGACTATATGCATGATTAGTGAACCTCGGACGTTGGTGAACAACGAAGTTAAATAATTGTGAGTTAATTTATTGAGATTGATTGCAATTACGTGCTTCTATGATACTCTGTGAAACTATGTGCAAATCGTATGTGATTACGTGAACTTAAACCGAATACGTTAATAAAAATCATAATAGGTAGACCGGTAAGATGGTTGGGGTCTTAACACATGGAATTACACATATTATGGTCCAAAATAGCGAAAACATCGATGAAAACACGTCGTACGAAGAAGCAGGTAACCCGGCGCGGGCCGAAGCGTTGTGAGCGGCCGCTCACAGGCTTCGAGCGGCCGCGCGCGGGCATTTGATATCACCAAACCGCCTTAAACATGTATTTAAGCAACCTTAAGCCTCTTGTACCTCCTAAACTCAAACCCTAATCGCCCCTACTGCCCTATTTACAAAATATTAACCCCTAAACACTTGCTAAGGCGCAAGAACATCGATCGGGAAGCTTCAAGAGCATTCGGTTGATTGTTTCGAAGAGCTTGCGGTATAATCTTTAATCTATTATGCTTTAACCTTCTTAATATGTTATAAAAACCTTATAACTAAGTTTGTCCAGGTCTGAAACCTTTTTATAAAGATTAAAACTTGAAGTTTATAAAGATTTAATGGGTTAAACATGATCCTATGCGATTACTGATATGATAGGTTACTTGTTGCGCAAGTTTGTGATTGTTTGATCGTTAGGGTTTATGATTTTGCATGTGTTATGATAGGTTCTGATCATGCTAGGTCTTATGAATGTTTTGTGATGATTATCGATTGTTGTTGATCGATTATACGCACACGTGAGTCGTTTAAATAAGAGTTTATGCATGATTAAAATCTGGACAGAATGGTTAGGTCAACTTGTAGGGTCTGTTACGTGACTTAACATGATGGTTTTGATGATTTCTTTGGATGGTTGTATTATACCTGATCTTAGATTTTCATAATGGGTAAAATCGAGTGATTTGGACGTCGTTTGAATAGTGTTTGGAATTTTCTTTGAATAATGGTCATATCATATTTTCGGATTAACAAACCGAGTCAACTTTAAACCATCATAACTCGAGTTTTAAAATGAATTAAGTTATAAAATTTAAACAGTAGGTCAAAATTGGAATAAATTGGCTTTTCCAAGTAGATTCATCCCGTTTGGATGAATACACGATTTTTGGGAATTTTTCTACTAACCTGACCTGTTGTAGAAACTTTCTAGACATACTTGTGATGTACGATTTTTCATAATTTTTGTGTTTAGTTTTTGGACAAAACAAAAATATGAGTTAACAAACGAACCCCAAAGAATATTCAGTAAAAATTTGGTAGTTTAATTCGTTGATTAAGTATTTTAAATAAATTAGTTTTTGTGGTGCATAATCTGTCCTAAAAATACAGATTGTGTATTATGTGTCTATGTGACTAATTGGAGTCCTATGTGGTATGTATTTGACATGTACTTGAATGGGCACTTATATGAGACGCATATGAAGTGTAGAACAAATGATAACCAATATATTCACCAACGGGTCCGCAGGGTTTACTTATGCATGTAGAATCACTAGGTCTCACTTACACAATTTTGAACATTTAAACGTCTTGGACAAACGGGTTATATGGTGTAATGGTATTACACATATACTTACTTAGTGACACATATACTAGGGAGTCGGTAGCACACCCTACTTTGGAGTTTGGATTTATTTGCTTGCATACTAAGGTGAGTTTCACTACTTTTTCTCAAAAGCATGCGTCTCGGGTGGAGACAACTTTGGTAAACGGTTTCTAGTCCAGTTCGGGACTACTCAGGTTTTGACTCCTTGTGTGGGTCCGACATGACTCCTTGTGTGGGTCGGGTTTTACGATTCCTTGTGTGGATCGGGTTTTGATCAGATTAAAACTTATTGGTCCTTTGTGAACTAAACACTCTATCACTTGAAAAGTCCTTGCACATTATTGGGTTAATCGCTGGAGGCGAGCGGGGTTGTAACACCCTAAACCAATTTATAGAAAAACGTGCAGCGGAAATACCAACCGAAAAATTTATTTCTTTTAAAAACAACCTTGGATATTAATAATCCAAGTCTACTAAACATTTTAGGTATTACATCTTTTAAATATATTCTATCACATTAAAACATGACCCATCTATATCACGTTATAGGGTCGTGTCCTCGTACAATCCGCCTCCTTGCTCGATCTCCATCCTTTCCTTACTCTATTAGGTAGACAAGACAACCTGCGATCAGTGGCGGATCCAGAATTTTTTTTCACTGGGTTCCTTTTTTTAGGTGTTTCAATTTCATATGACCAAACATAAAAATTTCGGGTCGGTTCAAGGGTTCCGGTCGGTTTGTTAGTTCGTGTCGGATAAGAATAAACTATGAATATAACACAAATTGAATGTTCCTACATATCCCTCGTTTCCTTTTAAGCTAATACTTTTTACTATACCAAACTAGTTAGAGATAAAACCCTAATAATCATAACTTAATATTACCACAAATTGAATCCCAAATCTCAGAAATACCAACTCAAATTCATGAACTAATAATATACAACCCATAATCATTATCTTTAACATTAGTCATTAAAATTAACTTAATTAAACAAAAATAATAACTACCACAAATTGAACACAGCACACATTGGCACCACTTCTGATTGTGCATGTTGAGGTTTTCTATACAATATAATTCATAATTATACATTTACCTCTGTATTGATTTACGCCATATGGGACTTTAAAGCCATAACTGGGAAAGGAAAATTAAATTATTTTTCAACACTTACAAGTTTCAAAGAAAAAATATTGACATAAAGTGTGCGTATGCTTTTATACATGTTCTATGAGTATCTTCATCAAAATTAAAGTGTTCTTTTCATTTGGATATTGATTCTATAGAATGTCTAAAAAAAGTTTTGTAAATCTGAGTTGTGTCAAAGAACTACCAAATAGTCAGAAGAGAATTACATTGCTTAGGCTCCATAAGTTCACTGAACAATTAGACGCAGAGGAGGAGGGCAGGAGGCGGACGGAACGGCGGAGGAGGAAGGCGGGAGGGGGAGAGCAGAGGTCAGGGGGAGGAGGGTTGGGGGGCTGCTGTTGGCTGCTCAGCTGTGTTGTATGATTTAGTTTGGAAGGGGTTTGGGTTTTACACTTTTACCCTAGGTTTGAACTAAAAAAAAATAGAAACCAAAAATTTAAACGCTTTCAGGAGGAATCGAACCTGGAACTTTGTGGATGTGAGGGCGGGTTTCATCCGCTACACCACCTTCAACTTTTAGTAATGGGTTCCTAAATCATTTTTCTTATGGGTTCCTTTATATTTTTCTATATACATTAACACTAAAAATTACAAACCAACTGGGTTCCTGGGAACCCACCCGAATACACCTAGATCCGCCCCTGCCTGCGATCACCAAATAACCGTTTCGTTAGTTCACTTAGTGACTTAATACACACTATTCAAAATGTGGAGAGAATATCCATAGATGCTCCATGATCTCGTTCCAACGCCTTTTTGGAAGTTCGGGTGTGGTACCCTGAGCTGATCCTACAAGTCTCATGCATTCACACTTACATACCTGCATCTTCCTTACCACTTACATAACAAGGTTAATAACCCCACAATTCATACAAATATACAATTCCCTCAACACCCCACAATACACACAAGTATACAATTCCCTCATATAACCTACTTTACATACAAGCATACAATTCCCTCATATAACCTACTTTACATACGAGCATACAATTCCCTCGTATAACCCCACAATACTTACAAGCATACAATTCCCTCATATAACCTACTTTACCCGTTATGTTACTCTTTCTTCGCCAAACTCTAAGACAATGTGACGTTTCCAATCCTCTACTCGATCTACATATAACTACCAACCCTTACATTCATGAAGCTCTCCCTCAAACCCGAGCATGAGTACACATATGTACTATAAATGAGGTTTGGAGTTGCTCGGGCAAGGTACGGAAGCATAAACAAGTTGAAAAATCAACATCCAAGGCCGAAGGGGGATTTGGCGTAGGATACGCCAAAAGTGGCGTAGCCTACGCCACTTGCGTAGGCAAGGGGTGACAGAGTGGCGTAGGGCAGCAGAATTTGGCGTAGGCAAACCAGGGTTGGCGTATCCTACGCCAAAACTGGCGTATCCTACGCCAACTGCAGGTCTTGCACAATGCTTTCCTTTTTCAACCCAATATCTTTCATGCCATTCTTACCCACAATTTCTGACATTCTAGCAACTCATTTACTATTCTCCCACCCATCATTCCACACATACCTTGATCAATTCTCGGATCGAAAGCACGCCCCTACGAGCTTCCGGTTTGAGTTCAAGCACCTACTATACTTGATTCGCTCAAACCTTGTCTACACTAGTTACATTTACAAAGACAAAGTCCAAGTTAACTACCATGTAAATCCTTGACCCATAACCAAAACCATGTACTCCTTTAAGATTCCCATCCTATGTGAACATAATTCCATATTATAGATGCGAGTTAAGTTCGGGAATCACTTACCTCAAGTCCTCCAAGTTCATGCTTGTTTATTTGCCTCCTCTTGACCCATTAGCTTCCCATGGTTGAGTCCATCCTTCCTATCCTTTCATATCATCATGTTCACATCATTGTTAGCATACATGATCATAACACACTAACAATCATTCTCAACCAAATATCACATTGACTTTCATTAGTCAACTTCTATCATATCTACAACGTACATTCACAACCACATTTATTCTCACATAGTAATACCACTTATTATCATATATGTCTCATAGTTTTAACATGTTATGCGTCACATAGTGTTTCTAATCACACAATCAAGTTTGGGAGCCTAACCATGTTATTCTACATTGTTGACTTTCCAGAAAGTCAACTTCCAACTATACCAACATCCTACTTAGAAACATATGTCCATATTGATGTACTAGATCATATAAGATTCACCATAGACATCATGTTCACATCTCATTTAAGATACAAGATCATTCGTCACACCAATTAATCAACACATCGCGTACATCATAATATTTAAGCATAGTGTACACACTACTAATGCATACTTCTTACCAAATCATAAAATCAACTAATTCCCACATGATTTCTCTCTAAGACGAAATCCCCATGTTAACCTACTATCACTTGCACCAACTATCACATTACTTTCATACTTGTCGAGTCTTGCATACAAATTCACACATTATAGAACACATATACAACCATAAGATCACTTATGTGCATACATACATACCTACATACAATCCATTATAATTCACACATGGTTTCCATCAAAACACATCCTTTATATTAATTTCCTACAATCATCATATTCCATTCATTCTCATCAATTACTTGCACGCAAGTTCATCTAAACATTTCATCGAACACATGGTGTGCGTACAACATTTAAAACACAATGTACAAGCATTTCATGCATACTTCCATAGCTCATACCATCAATCATCACATTTCATACCCACATCAATTACCCTTCATTCCATAAATATTAAACATAACAAAACCTCACTTTCTTTCTACTCTATTCACCCATTTAACTAAGAATGACCATGGGTTACACTAATAGCAACATCTACTTTCAACTCTACACATATCCTTCAATTCATTCAATTTCTATACAATTAACACATATACCACTTTCAATCATCATCAATTTCCACATGCATATCATCAACTACACAATATTCTTACTATTATATGGATTTACCCATACTAAAGCAATATCAAAGCTCAAATGAAAAACCCAATATCATCATCTATGCAAATAAGCAACTTCTAGTGATTAGCTCATCTCTAAACCATTAGAGATGGTCAATACCACTTATAATCAAGCCATAATACGAATTTAACATGTTTTCCTCAAAACACACATGTGGGTTCGAGTTTCATACCAATTGAGGGTTAGGGTTCTTACCAAGGCTCCTAGACTTGTAGAAAACCCCAAATTTGCAACCCCTCAAGACAACCCTCAAACCTCCTTGCTTTTCTTCTTCAATTTTGGGTATTTAGGGTTTGATTTATGGCTCAATGATGCCCCTAGGGGCTGCTCACGATTTTGCACCCAAATGGGTGTTTTGACCACTTTAATCTTGCCCCCAACATACCCTTTTAGTCCCTCAACTTTACCTAAAGTTACTCTTTATAAAAACTAACCAATCAAGCTAGTTTTAAATATAATTCTCTTATTAGACACACAATAATACTAAGTAGGTTATTCCCATATTCGAATAAACCCACACTCTTCTCATCTAAGTCCTGTTTCATCATTTTGCTGATTACGCTTAATGAAGAAATCAGGCGAAACGAGTTTCGGGGCGTTACAAGTCTACCCCCCTTAAAGAAGGTTTCGTCCCCGAAACCTCTTTCCCTATTACCACACTAAAAATCCTTTACTGTTCTATTTACTGAATCAATTCATTCCAAGTTTCTTGCCATCTCGCAAACCCACCGTAATGACCATACTACGACTTTAATCGAGGCTAAACATAGTTATATGTCCACACTTTCTACTATTAACACGAGCCTTCATGCAAACATCAAGCATACCACACTATCATAAATTAACTACTGTTTCACCTTCACTTAATCATACTCAACTTGAGAATCCAACGTCGTTCTATAGTCCCTATCGGACCAATGTATCTACCATACTCGCCCCACCCCTTTTGGTAGACTTTAGAGTCATTCTGTTCATACCTATTTGGTTGTTAGTCCATTTCATGCACTACCTACTGTCGACACGTATGCCCCTTACTTACCACACCGAATCTAAGCTAAGACTCATTCATCTTTTTGACCTTTAAAAGTCAAACCTTCCGAGCTACAACATACGTAAGATATCATTCATTTATACGTGGGTACTATTCGACATATCAATTTCCTACTTAACAATCACAAAATAACCGAATTCACTAACCTTCCTTTCGCAACGTTAACCGACCATCTAGTCGTCGGCTTGACTTTCTCCCTAATAATTCCATGCCATACTTATCTTTCTTTAGTTCATTCACAAGGAGTTCCAACTCGTTCACTTCATATCACCTATCTTGTAGATTTCATCGAATTCATAATTTCGACCATTCGTATCTACAAAATTTATTGGTTAGGCATATACCTTTCATTCATGAAAATCGACCTTCATTGGTCCATACAAGTTTTCTTTCACTTGTAATGTCTAATTATATACATTTCCTTCCTGATCTCCTGTTTACGTGCTATACTACATTACTTATTGCATTCTCCTATGCCAAATCTTTACAAATTATTCATTATCTTGTAAATTTTCTACAATTTGACTTTTCGAGGTAATTGCGCCTTATTCTACTATTTTATAACAATCCCTACATCACATTCTGGAATTTCCCCACCTCATTCATTTTCTGCATATAAGGGTACGAATCTTTCAAAAGATTAACCGTTCATTCGTTTTCTATAGGTTTCTACAAAATAACTCACATCAATACCATGCCTTACCACCTTCCACTACACATATTTATGCATTTTACATGCCACAAAACATGCAGATCTAAATTAAGTTATTAACTTGCGCTTATCTTGGTTAGAGAGAATAGTGTATTCTCTCCTTCATTCCTACCCAACTTGACTTACTTCATAGACTATTCCATAATTCTACAACTTTCCAACAAATCTGACCCATTACTTGGGTAATTCTATATTTTTACATTTCCACTATTTGACCCGATCAAGGTCATTTTCACAATTTCTATAATTTCACCCCTTTTTACCATTTATGGTCTTCCCAGCCGCTTGACCCGCTAAGGTCTTTCCGACCTATTTTACATGGTTTCAACCATATGACCCGTTAAGGTCTTTCCAACCTCTTGACCCATTGAGGCCTTTCCAACCATTTTGACCCATAAGGATCTCTCCAACCATTTTGACCCATAAGGGTTTTCTACAATTTTGACCCATAAGGGTTTTCTACAATTTTGACCCATAAGGGTTTTCCACCATTTTGACCCATCATGGTCATTCTACCATTTTAACCCATAAGGGTATTTCCACCATTTTGACCCATCATGGTCATTCTACCATTTTAACCCATAAGGGTATTTCCACCATTTTGACCCATGATGGTCATTCTACCATTTTTAACCCATAAGGGTATCTCCACCATTTTGATTTGATCCGTACTTATCTACGGACTCAAACCTTTCATTCCAACTATTTACCCACACGACCACTTACTTTCCAATTCTACCAGGCATACCTGTAATGATTCTCATGGTCTCACGTGTTTCGCATGCTTCTTGTGCACTGGCCAGGTGTACAATCCACATGCTACCCACGTGCCTTCACGTAATCATTACCTTATGCCTAGGGACTGGTTTTCAGCTTCGTGCCACATTTCAATTTACTTTCTAAACAACATGGTCATTTTTCCTTCTATGTTTTACCATCCCAAAGGATTTTCCTCCCACTGGTACCAATAGTTAACTATCGCGTACCTGTGATTATTCCATCTTATCTACAATTTCCGCGATGTATCTTGAATCGTGTCCTTGAGACCTCTTCATTATCCACCAAAAGCTCACCTTAACATAAACACCACAATTAGCTTTTAACATGTCATGTGAGTTAATATTAAATTCTACCTTTGGGCCTTGATCGAGCCTTGGATTGTACGGGTCACTATATTTAGGAGCACACAAGTTTGAGTTCAAGTACATACTTCCTTGTACTAGATTTCACTCAAACCAGGGCTCTGATACCAACTTGTAACACCCTAAACCAATTTACAGAAAAACGTGCAGCGGAAATACCAACCGAAAAATTTATTTCTTTTAAAAACAACCTTGGATATTAATAATCCAAGTCTACTAAACATTTTAGGTATTACATCTTTTAAATATATTCTATCACATTAAAACATGACCCATCTATATCACGTTATAGGGTCGTGTCCTCGTACAATCCGCCTCCTTGCTCGATCTCCATCCTTTCCTTACTCTATTAGGTAGACAAGACAACCTGCGATCACCAAATAACCGTTTCGTTAGTTCACTTAGTGACTTAATACACACTATTCAAAATGTGGAGAGAATATCCATAGATGCTCCATGATCTCGTTCCAACGCCTTTTTGGAAGTTCGGGTGTGGTACCCTGAGCTGATCCTACAAGTCTCATGCATTCACACTTACATACCTGCATCTTCCTTACCACTTACATAACAAGGTTAATAACCCCACAATTCATACAAATATACAATTCCCTCAACACCCCACAATACACACAAGTATACAATTCCCTCATATAACCTACTTTACATACAAGCATACAATTCCCTCATATAACCTACTTTACATACGAGCATATAATTCCCTCGTATAACCCCACAATACTTACAAGCATACAATTCCCTCTTATAACCTACTTTACCCGTTATGTTACTCTTTCTTCGCCAAACTCTAAGACAATGTGACGTTTCCAATCCTCTACTCGATCTACATATAACTACCAACCCTTACATTCATGAAGCTCTCCCTCAAACCCGAGCATGAGTACACATATGTACTATAAATGAGGTTTGGAGTTGCTCGGGCAAGGTACGGAAGCATAAACAAGTTGAAAAATCAACATCCAAGGCCGAAGGGGGATTTGGCGTAGGATACGCCAAAAGTGGCGTAGCCTACGCCACTTGCGTAGGCAAGGGGTGACAGAGTGGCGTAGGGCAGCAGAATTTGGCGTAGGCAAACCAGGGTTGGCGTATCCTACACCAAAACTGGCGTATCCTACGCCAACTGCAGGTCTTGCACAATGCTTTCCTTTTTCAACCCAATATCTTTCATGCCATTCTTACCCACAATTTCCGACATTCTAGCAACTCATTTACTATTCTCCCACCCATCATTCCACACATACCTTGATCAATTCTCGGATCGAAAGCACGCCCCTACGAGCTTCCGGTTTGAGTTCAAGCACCTACTATACTTGATTCGCTCAAACCTTGTCTACACTAGTTACATTTACAAAGACAAAGTCCAAGTTAACTACCATGTAAATCCTTGACCCATAACCAAAACCATGTACTCCTTTAAGATTCCCATCCTATGTGAACATAATTCCATATCATAGATGCGAGTTAAGTTCGGGAATCACTTACCTCAAGTCCTCCAAGTTCATGCTTGTTTATTTGCCTCCTCTTGACCCATTAGCTTCCCATGGTTGAGTCCATCCTTCCTATCCTTTCATATCATCATGTTCACATCATTGTTAGCATACATGATCATAACACACTAACAATCATTCTCAACCAAATATCACATTGACTTTCATTAGTCAACTTCTATCATATCTACAACGTACATTCACAACCACATTTATTCTCACATAGTAATACCACTTATTATCATATATGTCTCATAGTTTTAACATGTTATGCGTCACATAGTGTTTCTAATCACACAATCAAGTTTGGGAGCCTAACCATGTTATTCTACATTGTTGACTTTCCAGAAAGTCAACTTCCAACTATACCAACATCCTACTTAGAAACATATGTCCATATTGATGTACTAGATCATATAAGATTCACCATAGACATCATGTTCACATCTCATTTAAGATACAAGATCATTCGTCACACCAATTAATCAACACATCGCGTACATCATAATATTTAAGCATAGTGTACACACTACTAATGCATACTTCTTACCAAATCATAAAATCAACTAATTCCCACATGATTTCTCTCTAAGACGAAATCCCCATGTTAACCTACTATCACTTGCACCAACTATCACATTACTTTCATACTTGTCGAGTCTTGCATACAAATTCACACATTATAGAACACATATACAACCATAAGATCACTTATGTGCATACATACATACCTACATACAATCCATTATAATTCACACATGGTTTCCATCAAAACACATCCTTTATATTAATTTCCTACAATCATCATATTCCATTCATTCTCATCAAGTACTTGCACGCAAGTTCATCTAAACATTTCATCGAACACATGGTGTGCGTACAACATTTAAAACACAATGTACAAGCATTTCATGCATACTTCCATAGCTCATACCATCAATCATCACATTTCATACCCACATCAATTACCCTTCATTCCATAAATATTAAACATAACAAAACCTCACTTTCTTTCTACTCTATTCACCCATTTAACTAAGAATGACCATGGGTTACACTAATAGCAACATCTACTTTCAACTCTACACATATCCTTCAATTCATTCAATTTCTATACAATTAACACATATACCACTTTCAATCATCATCAATTTCCACATGCATATCATCAACTACACAATATTCTTACTATTATATGGATTTACCCATACTAAAGCAATATCAAAGCTCAAATGAAAAACCCAATATCATCATCTATGCAAATAAGCAACTTCTAGTGATTAGCTCATCTCTAAACCATTAGAGATGGTCAATACCACTTATAATCAAGCCATAATACGAATTTAACATGTTTTCCTCAAAACACACATGTGGGTTCGAGTTTCATACCAATTGAGGGTTAGGGTTCTTACCAAGGCTCCTAGACTTGTAGAAAACCCCAAATTTGCAACCCCTCAAGACAACCCTCAAACCTCCTTGCTTTTCTTCTTCAATTTTGGGTATTTAGGGTTTGATTTATGGCTCAATGATGCCCCTAGGGGCTGCTCACGATTTTGCACCCAAATGGGTGTTTTTACCACTTTAATCTTGCCCCCAACATACCCTTTTAGTCCCTCAACTTTACCTAAAGTTACTCTTTATAAAAACTAACCAATCAAGCTAGTTTTAAATATAATTCTCTTATTAGACACACAATAATACTAAGTAGGTTATTCCCATATTCGAATAAACCCACACTCTTCTCATCTAAGTCCTGTTTCATCATTTTGCTGATTACGCTTAATGAAGAAATCAGGCGAAACGAGTTTCGGGGCGTTACATGGGTATTAGTTGATAGCGCTATTAGGTTGTGCAGCAACCTCATGCCTGAGGTGCTTGGGTCACGGGCATGAACTTCTTACCACATTTGAGAACTAGTGTTGATAGACACTAGTTATCGAGGCAAATTATTATACTACTGAAGGTGTCCCAATAATATTGTTTAGTTGCAATGAGTGGGTTAGCTACCCCTTACACGCTTAAACTGATATCACTTGAACACTTTGGTCTGGAGGACCTACGTTTTTATTTGGTTACGTGGTTTTGGAAACCAGCGCATTTACGTACTCATTTACCTTACTTTGTGAACTCACCGACTTTATGTTGATACACGTTAGCATGCTTTTGTAGGTAACTAGGTATGGATCACGAATAGGGCATGCATCATATTATGTCTTGGGATTATGAACACATAAACTACTTTTAAGTATTTAACTATTTACTTATGGTTTTGGGCGCGGTGTTTTGCGCAGACTTTTTTTTAACTGTTTTGTTATTTCGCTTCCGCTATACTTAAATTGGTTTGGTTAAAACTTTTAAACCTGGTTTTACAATAATGAACTAAATGGTTTGGGCATTTAGAGTCGTTCATGTGACTTATGGCTATGGGATCTTGGTTTGTCATGCGCCTCGCGGTATAAACCCGCAGTGGAAATTTGAGGGTGTGACAGTTCAGATCATGGGTTCATCACTCATAGGTGTCCACGCAGATCTTAACACAGGAGCTCTTTATTAACTAGTATATTATATAATACAAACAATAGACAACAAAATCACACCAGCAAATAGAAACAATTTCAACCAGTCAATACACAACAAACACAAACAGATCAACTGTCGATCCACCCTAACCTGGCCAAAGACACCTAGACACAAGATAAATGTAAACAAGAGAAATAAGACTTACAGAACTCCAGCAGCAGCATACAATACAACAAACTAAAATAGAGAAACAGAAGACTTACAGGGTGCAAGCTTCCTATCCAAGAACTCACCAGAGAATAACACCAACAATCCAACAAGCTAGACAATAATAGACAAGATCTATTCAGAAGATCAGATCTATTATTTAGACAGCCAAGACCAGATCTATTTATTAGGTCAGATCTAAGACAAAAAAAACAACCAAGAACAGCGGAAACAAAGACAGACGGACCAGAATCAAGAGCCTTAAGGCTCTGATACCATGTAAAAATTTTAGGGTTTCTCAATTCAACAAACAAACAACACAATAACTATGAACATCAACACAAGAACACAGAGATATAGCGACTAAAAAGCGGTATTATTATCCAACCCAAATCAGTGCCCCCCAATACCCAAATGATCTCAATAAATCACTGAGATCTGATCAATAGATCAAATACAAGGTTCTCTGCTGATGGTTTAGATCAGCAGATAATGAAAAGAATAACAATACAATACTTACGACCCAAAAGGATATACAAAGAAGACGAGAGAAACCCTAGAATACAACTGAAACAATAATACGAATAATGACAAAGTGAGGGCGAGAATGAGCTTAAATAGCTCATTCTCAAATCATCTGCCAGACACTCATCCACCGTCCAGATCAGAAATAATCTAACAGCCACAATTGAACACGAGAGATTAATATCTCTGATAGTAGAGACTGGGCCAAACTCCTTAGAACATTCAATAGTTAGCCCAACACCTGTATAAGCCCAAAACACTCAAAAGAATATTAGCCCAAGAATATTAGCCCAATAATATAGAAGTCTGTTTACCATTTGAATTATAATATATAGTCAACAATAGTCAACTACAACCTTTTAACACTTTCCTTACTCTACTTTACACCAAATATTACAATAAATTCCCCTAACATAAGATAGAACCTAAGAGCTCCCCTAAAAGAAATATATGCCTCTAGCCCTCTATCAAATGGATTAGCCCGACATTTTATAGGGTTGTTTAAATCAAGTTAATATATAAAGGTTTGTAATTTGATTTTAATTTTCCATCTAACTATAATTTCAAGAAGTTAAATTAATTTTCCTTTATAAACCCTTTCACTATGTATTTCGAGCAACTTTATTTATTATTCTCAACTACCAGTTCTTTCGTATGCTTCTCTAATCTCAAGTTAATTACAATTACATATATTAGACAATAATATTATTAGTGATAGGTTAGGGACTAAACATGTAATATGGTGATCTATATAAACCTACCTTATGTAACCCTAGGGAGGACAACAATCTAATACAAAACCCTACTTTGATATTCTAACTTGGTATCAGAGCTTAGGTCACAACCAATGGAGGGGCGGTCGGCCGCCGCCGCCGCCCTACCACCACCACCACACTAAACTACAGCGCACGGTCTTCTTCTTCCCTCTGTACCACCGTCTATCACCACCAAACAACCACAACACAAACCCTAACTACCGCCATCATCTACCGCACATGGCAGGACCCTAGTCGCCGCCACAAATACCACAAACAAAAAAAATCACCAAACAACAACCGCATCCTTTCTACTCCACGACCTCGTTTCAGATCTGGAATCTCGTCTTTGTTGTTTTCCCTTTCATTCTTTTTCTTTATCTCGGCCATGGCTCGCTTACACCGGAGATCGCCGCCTGACCACGGTCACCGGCCTTCGATTTGACACACTGTCGCACGACTACGGTCATCGGGTGTCTATTTGTTTCTTTATTATTGTCTAATAACATAAACTCAAGTTTGTTAATCGAGAAGAGAGATAACGATCAAGAATGACCAAAAAGTACTAATTTAAGTACCAATTAAAAAATGTTCATTGAGCTAGAGGCACTGTTTGTTCAAGTCGCAGGGTATTTGAAGGGATATGGTATTAAAACATTACAAATATCATACCATCGCCCACTTAGAACAGGCTTCGCCAGACGCTTACCCGCCCGTTCTACGTCAGCGGATCGTTTCGCGCCCATCCGCCCGTTTTACGTCAGCGGAACGTCTGGCGTCCACAAACCCGTTCTACGTCAGCGATGCTTCTGCCGTCCGATGCGTGCATTTATATTCACGATCCACGTCGACGGAACACCTGGCGTCCACCCGCCCGTTTTACGTCAGCGGTACACTCGACGCCAGGCGCATGAACACCCGCCCCTTTTACAGGGGTGGGCCAAATATACCTCAAGGCTTCCTTGACAAGCGTCACTACAAGTGGAAGATACCTTTTGGGGCAGCTTTGGAACTCACCCCTGCCCCAAACAAATATCTCTGACATGACAGGCGGCCCGTCAGAGTTCCTCTCCAATCAAAGACTTTCTCCAGTCTGACGAGCAGAAAAGGCGATGACGTGGCAGCCTCTCAACCAAGATATCTTCCTGACAAAGCAGAATTTCTCTGTCCATCTCGAAATCCTGGAAAGTATAAATTGTCCACCGCCTGGATCCACCAATGGGCGAGCACCACGTGTCAACCGCCCATCAGCGTCCACTTACTGGGCGCCACGTGTACATGCGTCAGGACGGTAACATCTCCCCTAGCATTCCACTTTCTCCCACTTTACTAAAACCCACTTGCACCAAATGGGCCTAAAGGCTTGGGCCGGATTATGGAGACTCCTCTACCTGGGCCGGGCCCCGTTAAAGGTAGAGGATGGGCTGAGAAAGTGGGGCATCTCGGTACTATAAAAGGAGGACTCTCTTCTCCTTTTAGAGGCATCGAATATCCAACACACTTTCACTCAAGAAGAATACGAACTCTCGTACCTTCTTCACCCCCCTTGTTTATTATACTAACGATTAGAGGCTCGGCTCTTCTGATTGGTAGTCTCGTAAATCCTTGGTCTTGCCTACAGAACCACACGTATTTTATAGTCACACTCTCTTTATAAAATACAGTAGAATCACCATCCGGATTGTTCTTCATTGAACTATCCCCAAATACGTGTTTCTTCTGTAGGCCTTACCACAACTGCTCTAAACCCAATAAACTTTTACAGCCAAAATCATAATAATGACCTCACCTCCACCAGTGTACACTCCGTCCGGGGTCGTCGAAGACATCACTGACGCCACCCCATCCCGCCCAACATCAGGGGACCACAACAACCAACAACCCCCCCCCCTTATAACCCCCAGAAATCTGGAGCGCCAGCTCACAGACCCAACTCCTCCAACTGAGGAGGAAATCGAGGCACTAAACAATGACTGGTACGAACGCCAGAGACAAATCCTCAACGCACAGCTGGAACGACGCTGACGCACCGGCAAAGCACTCATGGGCTCCTCCTCAAGGCAGCCCGCAAGAACACCGGCGCCCGCCCGTCACGGGGAAGGTCCAGGCCAAACCCCTGAGGACCAGGCCCGTGCAGAGCACAATCGGTTTGACGCCGAAGACTACGACGAAAGTTCGTGGGAGGACGATGCCTCCCGGGACTATCGTCATAGCCCATATTACAGGCGGGAACGACTCAACCGCTACAACGACAACGCTACCACCAACCTATCGCTCCCTTACAGACCAACCACATTTGCGGACAAGTCTAAGTTTACTCGGCGCATCTCTCAAGCACCAATCCCACCAAGACAACGCTTACCGGCCAACGTTAAAATCTACGACGGCCTATCCGACCCAGATGACCACCTTGGCATATTCAACCAAGCTGGGGCCGTCATCGGTTGGACCCTACCCGTTTGGTGCCACATGTTCGCCCAGACACTCACCGGAGCCGCCAGGGTCTGGTTTGACAACCTCCCCACCGGAAGCATCGACAGCTACGAACAGCTGATCGAAAAATTCTCGCTCCATTTCAGCCAACAGCGTCGCCACAAGCGCGACAAAAGCCAAATCTCCCTCTGCAAGCGCAGAGACACAGAACCCCTTGAGGACTTCATCGTGCAGTTCAACAAAGAGGCCCTCCAGTTGGGAACCGGGGACGAGGCAACCCGAACCTCCTTCTTATCCAACGTCAACGACGATGGCCTACAACACACCCTACAGGGGAAAGACGGCGTCCCAGATGCCTGGGAAGAAGTTGTCCGCATCTCAAAACTCTACGCGGGCAACCAGAAAACGATGCGCCAAAACCAGAGAGGGAGTTCCAGCAACAACCGCAGCCGCGGCAACAACCGATCATCCGTCTGGAACCGCATCTCTGGTTCCACCGATGAAGGACGATACTCAACTTCCGGCGACGCCAGAAACATCATCGGCAACAAACAAAGTCGCGACCAACGCAACAGCGGACGCTGGAACCAGGATTGGACCACTCTCACCAAAACGCCGTCCCAAGTACTGTCACAAGTCCTCTCCACCGGAGAGGTAACCTTCAAAATCCCGAAACCCATGGGGACAAAACGAAAAAAAGTCGACACCACCAGGTTTTGTGATTTCCACAAAGACGTAGGCCACGATACCGACAACTGCTATAGCCTCAAAATGGAAATCGAGGCGGCCCTGCGATCCGGGAAACTTGCCAACCTGGTCAAAAACGTTCGCGCAGGCGGACGCAGGCAAGACGAGCCCGATAAACCCATCAAAGACATTATAACACACTACATCCGCGACGCACACGACCGACAGTGCAACATGACGCGCAGCACCAAGCGGAAAACAAACTTCCCCAACATAGCAACCACATCTGAAACAACAAGCTGGCGGGAGGCCCAAGTCCTCCTCCCGATAATCCCAGGGGGCGCTCAGTCAACGACCCCCCTCACTATCACAGCACTGTTCGGACACTACCGAACTTACAAAATGATGTGCGACGGCGGCAGCAGCTTCGACATCATGTACCAACAGTGCTTCGATCAGCTAGACGAAGAAGACAAGGCACGCCTACAACCAGATACACCTATTGCTGGCTTCTTCAACGAGGTAATTCATCCTATTGGCAAGTTTGACTTTACAGTCACGCTTGATGACGGCATACACAGCCGCTCAGAAGTATGCACCTTCCACGTCATCCCATCCATTTCCTCATATGATATACTGCTAGGAAGACAGGGTTTGGCAAACTTCAATTCCACCGCATCAACTCCTCATCAAACAATGGATTTCCCAACACCCACCGGGATCGCATACATCCGAGGTAATCAAGAATGCCTCATGACAAACCACCCAGCAGACAACACAGCAACGCTTCCACCAAACCCACCAACTGACAAAAACTGGGTCCTCAACCCAGCCTTCCCTGAACAAACCATTACTTTGGGCCGAACCTTATCCCCCCAAGTAAAAACACACCTAAAACAGCTACTGGTGGCGAACAAAGACATCTTCTGTGACAACCGGCAAATTTCGTACAACGATTAACGTGATTCTAATCATGTTTTAGAAATAATTAACATGGTTTAAGGTTAATTATGGTTAGTTGAGCTAATATGAGTCCTACGATGTCCTTTTGAAAGCTCGTTGAAGTCTTGATGCCTTTAAAGAAAGACTTCGCGTGTTTAACGTAACGAACTGACATCAGCAAAAACTTGTCAAACTGGAATAACATAAGCTTATTCTATGAAAATACGACAGTTATTTACTATCGATGCGAACGGATGTGAAATCGGCGTGGTAAACGACCAAAAACGCAGCGTTTTGGAGAACGCGGAGAGGAACTGACGTGGGATTCGAACGTCAAAACGCGTGGTTTTAACCGTTACCGAACTTTCGGAATAATTATTTATTATAAATAATGTTATTGGTTGAATTTCGAAAGTTATCGGATCATTTAAATGAAGGATAACACAACCGAACCGATTAACGCGATTTTAACGCGTGTGCCGTTTTCACGCATCGGGTGACGAAAATAATTATTAAATTGCTCGGTCTGGTGTTATTTATGACTACGAACAAAAACCGAGTCCAGAAGCGATAACGGGCTAAAACGGAGCAGTTGGTACGCGACGTCGGGCTTGAAGTCCAACCCAAAATCCCACCTATATAAACCCATAACACTCCAATCTTCCTCATTTCCCCACATCACTTTCTCTCTCTAACACCCAAACTCTCTCCACTCTCTCTCTCTCTAAGAAGGTCCGGCGACCGGAGGCCGGCCGGCCGGCGGAGCAGCGGCGGCGCCGGCGGCGCCGGCGGCTGTCCGGTGGCTTCCGGCGGCCGTCCGGCGGCTTCCGGCGGCTTCCGGCGGCCCTCCGGCGGCTTTTTCCGGCGCGTGACACCCCCACCCCCACTAATTTCGATGCCCCGAACGCGATGGTGAAGGCCGTTTTCCCTAAAACGAAGCGGTTTGAACGTTGGTACCATTCCGGCGACTTTTCCGGTAAGCTCGTTTTTGAGTTTTCTTTGTACAAACGTTTAGATCGGGTCTTTGGGGGACTCCTCACAAGTTTTCACGGAATTTCGTTCTCCGGCCACATTCCGGCGAGCCATTTCCGGCTGTTTGCGAGTTCAGGAGGGGCCGGAGTGGGTTTTGGTCGGGTTCCGGTGGCACGCAGGTGAAGGATGGCTGGGGGCAGTGGTGGTCCGGCCACGGCGCAGGTGGTCCGGCCACGGTGGTGGCGTCCGGCGGTTCAGGTCCGGCCAGTTATAGTGGCTCGGGACTCGGGGCTCGGGTCAAGGGTGTGTTTTCGGGTCAGATCTGGTGCGGGTTCACGTTAATGGTCCGGGTTTTGTTCGGGTTTCGTCAGATCTAGTCAACCCCAGTCAAACGGGTCAGATCTGGTAAGATTTGCTTACGGATCAGATTTCGAGCTCGGTTAAACACGAGTCAACTCCGGTCAAACTTTGGCTCGGTCAACGCGTCGTTCGAGACGTGTCAAGTCACGCACGCGCATATCGGTATAATTTAATCGTGTTTATTTTTCGTTACATTTATAAAGCATATTATAAATATAACATGAAAGAAGTTTTAACTCGCGAGAACGAACCGATAAAAATACTAACGAAAAGTATTATGAGATAATATTTGTATATTAGTCGTGACTTGCGTTGTTGTTGGACTAAATTGATGGACTATACGTATATATATATATATATATTTATGTAAACAGTATGATTTATATAATAATCACAACGTATAAAGTCTCGTGGATTAGAAATGCGGATAAATATAATGACGTCTTTGTTTAGGTGTTGATTTTGGGAAATTGTAGACAACTTGTGTTGTCTGGTTTATACAAAAACAGAGGAAACTCTGCCGAAATTTATAAAATCCGAAGCACAACGAAGTTAATATTGTTGTGTATGCTTTCACAAATAAACTTTCCAAGTGTTTAAACAAATGGTCTTGTCCAAAGTTGTGACGTTTTCGACAAATGGTTAATTACAACCATAAAGGTCAACATCGAATAATATTTGCAAAACAAATATATAATTTTGTCGAGCGTCAATTGTGTCAACTTCAATGGTGTTTGGTAACCAAAACGTTGTCAAAAATACGGATTCGAAATACGTAAACGCCTAACTTATTTGGGAAAGATTATTTGAAAGTAATGCTTCGAAACACTTAAAAACACTCGGATTTTGGGAAGCGAAATAACAAATGTTATTAGTCAATTTTAATAATTATACTTATGTTTCTTCAAAGTATATTGCCCAAAAATAATAATACAAGGCAACTACATTTATCCGATTTACGAGACAAGCTATTACTCGGGATGAGTTATGCGTTTCGTAGTAGTAGTCCAACATGGTTTACACACGAATAGTAACAGGTGCGCGACTTGGGTACTATGTCGTATGTGAACTCATGAAATATGATAAGTCACGATCGGTTCGTCGAGTTAAAACACTTAAAGACTCGGGTTAGTACACACGAGTCTAGATAGTTGAATAAACTATCTTTTAACCGGAAAATAAGCTAGGTTTATATATGATAGACTTTAAGGTGTCCTTTATTGGTAATTAGGGCACGAGGAAGTCGGTCAAAGCTTTGGGTTTTATTTGCTAGCTAAGCATGGAAATTAAGGTGAGTTTCACGGCCCCATTTTACTGTTTTAACTGGGGGAAAGATATGTTTGTCAAAAGTTATCACATATTGAAATGTTTTCAAAGGTTAAAATGTGGTAAGTGGCATGATGAGTACTTGAGTTTTTGGTCGCCACTCGGGGTTGGGTCCTCGCTACTGTAACCATTAATTCAGGTAAATGAAACCAAAGGAATATTGGGATAGTACTATTGGTGCCTGACGAGGCCCACCTCTGGTTGATAGCGTCAACCCGGTAAAGACAAGAGGTGCACGTATTCTGAACTTAAGTCGTTGGGTTCCGAGAAACGACTTGGAGCGGGCCATATTTATTAGTCTTGGTTTGGTTATGGGACTCAGGGGATTGCTTATCATCATAACTTGTAGGAGCTAGCTACTCCATACAAAGGCCACAAAATGTGCTGGATTGCACAGGATGTAGAAATGTGCTGGATTTGCACAGGATGTAAAAATGTGCTGGATTTGCACAGGATGTAAAAACGTCGTATTTACGAAACTAAAACTTGTGAACTCACCAATATTTTATATATTGACGTCTTTTTAAACATATCTTTCAGGTAACTAAGTGCTGAACAGGTATGCGGCTAGTACGGTGGAATTTGGGATGTCGGACACTGGTTGGGGGTTTCATCTATTGTTACCTTCGGGTTGGGACATAAACGGAAACACCCCACTTTAAAACTTAATGTTTGTAGTTTTAAGTAATGTTTGAAACCAGGTACTCCTCCCCGACATCTTAATATAATGATCTTTTCTAATTAAATATAGTTTGTGTTAATCTTGACTTTGATATGCTTTCGAGCGTCGCGCCACGTGTTTCCGCCATTGGCGTGGTGTGACAGAAGTGGTATCAGAGCCAAGGTTATAGCGAACTAGTATTTTTGAAAAATCTAGACTATAACCGGTTTTGGCTCGAAAACGAAGTTTTCAAAAATAAAACACAACGAAATATTTTTAGAAAAGAAAGAAAATTGTACATGGATTGTACAAGGGGAAATTCCGACCGACTAGCCATGTGTGTCAATATATAAAATGTTAGAAAATAAGGATATGAATGTTTAAATTGTGTAGAGATCCGATTTTCTAACTAGTGCTAGTTAATGCATATAAGTAGTATAGATAGCTTGCCTGTAAGGATACCGTCTCACACTTCACTTTAGTCCGCACTTTTGCATCGATTACCGATATCGACAAGCGGGAAGGACAAGCGGTGGTCTACGACGAACTCACCTGCTTACCTGCGGACGGGATGATCGGAAGGGCTAACCTTTATCGTGCTTGTGGACGTTGTCGTGTTGCTGATGTTGTGAAGGCGAAGCTAGTCTAGGTCCTTTATTGTGTGAAATCTTTGTTTTGGATCAGGAAGCTCGGAACTAGCGGGCACCAAAATTACCTGGCAACACCGATTATCATTGCGGGTGCACACGTAATAATAACTTGTGGTGCACGGTAACCTAGGTGGACGCTAGGGCTGGGGTTGGTGATCACTCCTTGTCTTGTCTATTCTTGTTCTGTAGATTCAGTCTTAGCTTTTGATTGGCCAATGAGTTAAAAAGGGAGGTCTTGTTGATATCCCTTGACTTCGATCCTCGCAAACTGAATGAGCTTTCTTCAGCATTACCTCTAAGGTACGAACACGGAAGAGCCCGAACTTTTATTCATATGAGTAATCTGACGAAAACCCTCGCATCGGATAAGGACAGGAGACGAAAACTTCCTTGTATAGGAGTTTAATGCCTCCGCACAAAGTTCTTCGATGGAGCGGACATACGAGGATGCACTGCCTACTGAAGAGATGAATGCTTGGTACGATGCGTGGAATGCTAAACTTGGAAACCAGTGAAGACCGAGGGTGCGTCCCTGCAAAACCAGTGCGTTTTGAGCACGGGACCCTGTGTGGATCAGTATTGAGACTAGTGGCCCGTGTGCTGCTGTATTATTACTGTGAGTAAGTCATTCTTGATCTATCACATGCCCAAGTTGTCTTCGAGGGTCAGACGTTCCTTCCCCTATTGGAGGGCAGAATCGTCCTTGCTGAGTTAATAGGCTTGATCATCTTATCTAGAAGGCATGATAGCCCCCGTATAAATCAACAATGTCGAATCGGCAAGATCCTAGTATATTTATTTAATGGGAAAATAAATATATGGTAAAGTGAGCCGAGTCGGGTGTTGAAAACGAAATATCGATCGGCAAGATCCTAGTATATTTATTTAATGAGAAAATAAATATATGGTAAAGTGAGCCGAGTCGGGTGTCGAAAACGAAATATCGATCGGCAAGATCCTAGTATATTTATTTAATGGGAAAATAAATATATGGTAAAGTGAGCCGAGTCGGGTGTTGAAAACGAAATGTTGAATCGACAAGACCCTAGTATAATTATTTAATGGGAAAATAATTATACGGTAAAGTGAGTCGAGTCGATGGTCGTAAAATACAATGTCGAATCGACAAGACCCTAGTATAATTATTTAATGGGAAAATAATTATACGGTAAAGTGAGTCGAGTCGATGGTTGTAAAATGTAGTGTCGAATCGACAAGATCCTAGTATAATTATTTAATGGGAAAATAATTATACGGTAAAGTGAGTCGAGTCGATGGTTGTAAAAAGTAGTGTCGAATCGACAAGATCCTAGTATAATTATTTAATGGGAAAATAATTATACGGTAAAGTGAGTCGAGTCGATGGTTGTAGAATGTAATATCGAATCGACAAGATCATAGTATATTTATTTAATGGGAAAATAAATATATGGAAAGGCGAGTCGAGTCGATTATGGGAAAAATGAAATCTCGACTGACAAGATCCTAGTATAACTACTTAATGGGAAAGTAATTATATGGTAAAGTGAGTCGAGTCGGAGATGATTTTATCCAAATCAGTTAATATATATGGAGACATACATATATATTGAATATAAGGTCACGACGTGCGTTTTGCGTCTGAATTCGTCATAATACTTGGGGAGTGAAACCACATTTCGGGAGCCGAAATCGTAAAGCGTGTGACTCGTAATTGTCAAGTGTCACGGAACGCTCTGGCTGACATCGAAATTCCCCTCGAAAATCAAATAACGGACTACCGGAAGTGGTCACGTTATTCTGTCAACTAAACTTACCCATGGGACAGCAATTCCATTGCTCATGTTGCAATATTGAACGTCCGCTACCCTCGTCAGGACGACGAGACTGGTTGTCTATTTGGGGTGGCAAATGATGCGAAGTGTTTTCCATCAATCCCCATAGGTATTGAGACGTTGCGTCTCTTTGTCACGGTGTTTTATAAACTAAGGTTGCGAGATCCATTCGTCATGGACAATGTGACTTGTCTAATCTCTTGTCATATTTCGATACTCTCACTACGTGGCCTATCAGGAAGAAAGTTCACTGGCCTTGCTTAGGTGGCAGAGAGGCATTTCAGTTGATGACTGTCGGTGCTAGGGCCAAAATAACATGCAAGAGGACCCTAATGAGAAGGATGACTCGGCTGAATTACCCGAGTCTGTATCATTTTATTTTATCGTGGTGTCTCGATAAATCATGATCCTTCTACCTCTACTATTCTGGTTGTGACCAATATTTTGATACTGGAAAAGATGTAGCTTGGTTCCTAAGTCCTATGGATACTATTTACCACACATCTAATAGCTACGACGGGTCTAAGGTGTCTGCTGAGCCTGTTGTTGTTGCTGCTATCATTGTCCTACGGCTCAAGCGAATCCGGTTGTCATTACTAAGTGTGGAACTCTTGACGAGTTTGATGTTGCTGTTGCTTCGGAGGCTCCTGCCAAGATCATTGTCATTGACATAGATATCTCTAAGACCCTTGCCAAGCCGCTATGACCATGTTTGTGTCACGGCGGAGTTTGTTCCTGTTAACTCCATTTTCTTTGAGGTCTTCGTTGAACCGCTCGTTATCATTCCCTAGCTCCTGCCAAGAATGGTTCTCAAGCTTGGGTCGAGCCTGTCAATGCTGCAGTTGCCATTATTCGAGTGACTGATATCGAGCATACAGTCATTCTCCCTAAGGACGATATCGGCTTGATAAGTCTACTAAATTATGTGGAACCCATCGTTCCCATTTCTTTTATGATGACGGATGCCCTTATCAACCCAATTGTTCCCACCAATGAGCCATGGAGTATAGGTTGCTGCTAAGGATACGAATATGGATTCCGTCACCATAAGTGAGCTGAAACGCACCGGGGTGCGTGCTCACCGTAATGGAGCTTCTTGTAGTTATGTATAGTGGACTCGCTAGGTTGTGCGTCATCCTGCTGTCGTGAATCCATGTTGTGGTGTTACTCCTAGCGATTGTACATCCTTGTAGTTGCACAGTTTTGCCGACTGCGTATCCATGTGGTTGCGCTGCATTGACGACGGTGCATTCCTGTTGTTGTGCTGCTCCTGTAGTGGTGTAGCCTTGTTGTCATGCTTCTCTGTCGTCGTGTTGTTCCTGTGCGGTGTTCCGTTGTTGATGTGTTTCGCGGACGTGTTGCGATCATTGTCGCGTTGTCCGTACTGTCGTATCGCACCGTGAACGTATTGCTACAATTATTGGATTGACTTGATGATGTGATAACTTGTCGTTTGATTCACTCTTGGTTCCCTTGGGATAAAGACATTACCCCAAACCCACGTAGCTGTTGTTATGTTGCTGAATGGTTGTGTAGTGTCGCCGTTGATTATGTAGGATATCGGGTGTCCAACGGACTTTCGGGAAGTCATAATAAGACACTCTAGTCCTAGTATTAGCACAGGTATCTCTCTAAAGTTCGAATCTCGTAGTTTGAGTAATTGACCGAATCATGTGTCGACCTCTTTATATGCCCGCGAGTTTCGTGAGCATTACCTCTTCAGGATCTAAGGCATCAGTGACGCCATGTCCAGCCTTAACCTTTTACGCGCATTTTGGTCGACTAACCACTCTCGAATCATGTCGGAAGGAAATCCCATGATCCACACATGACGGGGTGAGCCTCGTCTTTACGATAAAGGGATTTCGAATACACCTCGAACTTGAAGGTGTCGAGTAAATGTGAGCGATATTATGACCCATACCTTTGGGCTAGTAAGAGTTGAAAGACTCAATTTATTATTGCTCATCCCAGTGGATTGTTTAACATCATACCTGCCAACGTGTCATGCCGATGACTACAGGAATGACAGTGTGGACCCACCCACAGCGTGTGCATTGGTGGAGTCCCCGGAACATGATTCGGAGGTCTTATGAAACCCTGAATCTAGAAGGGCATGTAGCATTGTCTACTCTATAAGGGTGCTACCCTACCGTGATGAGATCTTCGATCAACTCAGCCCTTTGATTGATGTTATCCTGCTAATGGTAGGTTTATCTTGTCTTGGTGTCGTTGCGTAGATTCTTGGGATTGTGGAACCCTTTCGACCTTGGGTCGATATGGGTGTTCCCAGTTATTTTACAATAGCATTGCTCGTACTAGAGCAAAATCCCCTGTCCTTGGCAAACGCTGTTGGAGACACCATAGCAATGTGAGCTGCCAGGTCAGTGCGTCTAGTACCTGACTAGTCAAGATGAGCTCGAAAGCTTACATGTTGCACCCATGCGTGTGACTACCTGAGTCGTTGAATGGGATGCCTTATTGGAAGGCTCAAGACTACTTCTTGTAGGGCGATCTCGGTCGTTTGTTGTTTTAAGTAACGATTTTGGCGCATGAAGCCGTCAAGCCCAAACGCGAGATCTATGCCAGATGTAGTCATTATGACTCAATTTCACCTTTTACCTTGAAAGATCCGAAAGATGGAACCTTTGGTGAGTGAGGGATTCCAGTTTTAGGACTCCTTTCACTCAGATCACTGCATAGAGTCGGATGGTCAATTCGAGGGAAGGTGTCCTGCATTGTTCAGAATTGACTTACTAGGTTGCTAATAACGATAGGACACCAGTGCTCGTGAGGCACATATAGCTGGACAAGCACTGGGTACCCTCGTTTCGAGTAGTTACCAATGCTCTGCTTACCGTCTAGGTGGACACCAGCGTGTCGAGATGTTGTCGAGACCCTATCCTCTATTTATTACGGCAGCCATACTATGATTGTTCATGTACATCATTCCTGTGTTGACCAATGTGATGAGTTGATGTGAGCCTCTAGACATTTGTGTGTAAGTCGGCTTGAATTCTCGCGTATTATGGAATCGTACGGCCGTATGACGAATATACACTATCTACTGTTTGGGGGAGCTGAGGGGTGAAAGTGACGCAAAAACTTTCGACCTCCATCGGTCCAGATTAGGCGTCCTAGTACCACTAACCACAATCGCTCATAAGAAAAGGTCGTAAGTTGGTGCATAGTGGATTTCAGTCCATGTGAGGACATAGGAATGCCATCTGCTACTATAAACAACCTGGAGCGTCCTCGAGAATGTCGACTGCTTTGTGATCTGGTAAGATCACCCGGTTAGGAGATTTAAACGAGCGAACCTAATGGTCATGTCGCCTGAGGTGTCCTGTGGCTGTATTGAGACACCGGCAATGATCGATCGATGTTTGGAACCTTCTCATCCCCTACTCGTTTGTAGTTATAATATGAGGCATACGGATAGCCACCTATACTCTTAGAGAGTCGTGGCTAGACACTAGGTGCCAACGGTCATAATATCGGATTTTAGTAGTCATTCTACCTCAGGGTTCGCCGAACCTTGAACGCAAGTCTGGGATACTCAATTTGAGATGAGTATGGATTACCATTCTCGAACGAGTGAATTATTGTCCTAGACGGAAGTGTCCTGTGTGATACGATTAGTGTCGGTGGCAAATCAAAATCGTGTACTTCATCGCCAGAATTTCCTATGTGATAGGAATTATCACCCTAGTATTCGGGGTGTACTGCTCGAAGTCCTCTGGAGTGCATACGTGTACGCCTCTAGTACATTGAATGGCAGATAGAGATATACACATGAACTGGCTTGAGTTCAAGAAATGACCAACGAATCTGGTAGATTCAAATCTGCTTGAATAAGTGGCCAAACCAATCAAGGAGTTGTACTAACAAGGCGTTGTTAGCCTTAGGAACTTCGAATCGGTACAGGACTTTGATGAGTGTTATACTCTGAAAGGGTGTTGTTAAGCACGAGAACGGTAATGGAGTGACTTCGCTTAGTACTCCAGTGACTCGGATATGTCAGTTAAAATTGGTCTTGCAACGAACAAGCTCGAACTATCGCAAGAGCTTAGTGGGACTCGTGATGAATCTCGCAAGTCTGGCCTGAGGCAGCATTGTCAATTCCTCGACCGACAGAAATTCAGGTTGACGCAAAGCTCTACTGTTTCGGAAAACCGATATTTGTGCCGGATTGCGATATCCAAGAGCCCGGTCGTGGCCGGCTCATGACATTGTGTTCGTTAGGACACTAAGCGTGAACCTGGGTTCACGTAGAAAAGAGGTAATCGTGTGAGTCGCAACCATCCCGCCCTGTTCAAGGATACTAATGTATCGGATGACTTGAACTGAATTCCGGGACGGAATTCTCTTAACGGGGGGAGAATGTGACAACCGGCAAATTTCGTACAACGATTAACGTGATTCTAATCATGTTTTAGAAATAATTAACATGGTTTAAGGTTAATTATGGTTAGTTGTGCTAATATGAGTCCTACGATGTCCTTTTGAAAGCTCGTTGAAGTCTTGATGCCTTTAAAGAAAGACTTCGCGTGTTTAACGTAACGAACTGACATCAGCAAAAACTTGTCAAACTGGAATAACATAAGCTTATTCTATGAAAATACGACACATATTTACTATCGATGCGAACGGATGTGAAATCGGCGTGGTAAACGACCAAAAACGCAGCGTTTTGGAGAACGCGGAGAGGAACTGACGTGGGATTCGAACGTCAAAACGCGTGGTTTTAACCGTTACCAAACTTTCGGAATAATTATTTATTATAAATAATGTTATTGGTTGAATTTCGAAAGTTATCGGATCATTTAAATGAAGGATAACACAACCGAACCGATTAACGCGATTTTAACGCGTGTGCCGTTTTCACGCATCGGGTGACAAAAATAATTATTAAATTGCTCGGTCTGGTGTTATTTATGACTACGAACAAAAACCGAGTCCAGAAGCGATAACGGGCTAAAACGGAGCAGTTCGTACGCGACGTCGGCCTTGAAGTCCAACCCAAAATCCCACCTATATAAACCCATAACACTCCAATCTTCCTCATTTCCCCACATCACTTTCTCTCTCTAACACCCAAACTCTCTCCACTTTCTCTCTCTCTCTAAGAAGGTCCGGCGACCGGAGGCCGGCCGGCCGGCGGAGCAGCGGCGGCGCCGGCGGCTGTCCGGCGGCCGTCCGGCGGCTTCCGGCGACTTTCCGGCGGCCCTCCGGCGGCTTTTTCCGGCGCGTGACACCCCACCCCCACTAATTTCGATGCCCCGAACGCGATGGTGAAGGCCGTTTTCCCTAAAACGAAGCGGTTTGAACGTTGGTACCATTCCGGCGACTTTTCCGGTAAGCTCGTTTTTGAGTTTTCTTTGTACAAACGTTTAGATCGGGTCTTTGGGGGACTCCTCACAAGTTTTCACGGAATTTCGTTCTCCGGCCACATTCCGGCGAGCCATTTCCGGCTGTTTGCGAGTTCAGGAGGGGCCGGAGTGGGTTTTGGTCGGGTTCCGGTGGCACGCAGGTGAAGGACGGCTGGGGGCAGTGGTGGTCCGGCCACGGCGCAGGTGGTCCGGCCACGGTGGTGGCGTCCGGCGGTTCGGGTCCGGCCAGTTATAGTGGCTCGGGACTCGGGGCTCGGGTCAAGGGTGTGTTTTCGGGTCAGATCTGGTGCGGGTTCACGTTAATGGTCCGGGTTTTGTTCGGGTTTCGTCAGATCTAGTCAACCCCAGTCAAACGGGTCAGATCTGGTAAGATTTGCTTACGGATCAGATTTCGAGCTCGGTTAAACACGAGTCAACTCCGGTCAAACTTTGGCTCGGTCAACGCGTCGTTCGAGACGTGTCAAGTCACGCACGCGCATATCGGTATAATTTAATCGTGTTTATTTTTCGTTACATTTATAAAGCATATTATAAATATAACATGAAAGAAGTTTTAACTCGCGAGAACGAACCGATAAAAATACTAACGAAAAGTATTATGAGATAATATTTGTATATTAGTCGTGACTTGCGTTGTTGTTGGACTAAATTGATGGACTATACGTATATATATATATATTTATGTAAACAGTATGATTTATATAATAATCACAACGTATAAAGTCTCGTGGATTAGAAATGCGGATAAATATAATGACGTCTTTGTTTAGGTGTTGATTTTGGGAAATTGTAGACAACTTGTGTTGTCTGGTTTATACAAAAACAGAGGAAACTCTGCCGAAATTTATAAAATCCGAAGCACAACGAAGTTAATATTGTTGTGTATGCTTTCACAAATAAACTTTCCAAGTGTTTAAACAAATGGTCTTGTCCAAAGTTGTGACGTTTTCGACAAATGGTTAATTACAACCATAAAGGTCAACATCGAATAATATTTGCAAAACAAATATATAATTTTGTCGAGCGTCAATTGTGTCAACTTCAATGGTGTTTGGTAACCAAAACGTTGTCAAAAATACGGATTCGAAATACGTAAACGCCTAACTTATTTGGGAAAGATTATTTGAAAGTAATGCTTCGAAACACTTAAAAACACTCGGATTTTGGGAAGCGAAATAACAAATGTTATTAGTCAATTTTAATAATTATACTTATGTTTCTTCAAAGTATATTGCCCAAAAATAATAATACAAGGCAACTACATTTATCCGATTTACGAGACAAGCTATTACTCGGGATGAGTTATGCGTTTCGTAGTAGTAGTCCAACATGGTTTACACACGAATAGTAACAGGTGCGCGACTTGGGTACTATGTCGTATGTGAACTCATGAAATATGATAAGTCACGATCGGTTCGTCGAGTTAAAACACTTAAAGACTCGGGTTAGTACACACGAGTCTAGATAGTTGAATAAACTATCTTTTAACCGGAAAATAAGCTAGGTTTATATATGATAGACTTTAAGGTGTCCTTTATTGGTAATTAGGGCACGAGGAAGTCGGTCAAAGCTTTGGGTTTTATTTGCTAGCTAAGCATGGAAATTAAGGTGAGTTTCACGGCCCCATTTTACTGTTTTAACTGGGGGAAAGATATGTTTGTCAAAAGTTATCACATATTGAAATGTTTTCAAAGGTTAAAATGTGGTAAGTGGCATGATGAGTACTTGAGTTTTTGGTCGCCACTCGGGGTTGGGTCCTCGCTATTGTAACCATTAATTCAGGTAAATGAAACCAAAGGAATATTGGGATAGTACTATTGGTGCCTGACGAGGCCCACCTCTGGTTGATAGCGTCAACCCGGTAAAGACAAGAGGTGCACGTATTCTGAACTTAAGTCGTTGGGTTCCGAGAAACGACTTGGAGCGGGGCATATTTATTAGTCTTGGTTTGGTTATGGGACTCAGGGGATTGCTTATCATCATAACTTGTAGGAGCTAGCTACTCCATACAAAGGCCACAAAATGTGCTGGATTGCACAGGATGTAGAAATGTGCTGGATTTGCACAGGATGTAAAAATGTGCTGGATTTGCACAGGATGTAAAAACGTCGTATATACGAAACTAAAACCTGTGAACTCACCAATATTTTATATATTGACGTCTTTTTAAACATATCTTTCAGGTAACTAAGTGCTGAACAGGTATGCGGCTAGTACGGTGGAATTTGGGATGTCGGACACTGGTTGGGGGTTTCATCTATTGTTACCTTCGGGTTGGGACATAAACGGAAACACCCCACTTTAAAACTTAATGTTTGTAGTTTTAAGTAATGTTTGAAACCAGGTACTCCTTCCCGACATCTTAATATAATGATCTTTTCTAATTAAATATAGTTTGTGTTAATCTTGACTTTGATATGCTTTCGAGCGTCGCGCCACGTGTTTCCGCCATTGGCGTGGTGTGACATCTTCGCATGGCAATCATCAGACATGATCGGCGTCCCAAGACACATCGCCGAGCACCGCCTCAACACATACAAAGACGTGCGCCCAGTGGCCCAGAAAAAGAGGCTTCTCGGCCCCGACAGAGTCAAAGCCATGAATGAACAAGTCGACGATCTGCTAGATGCGGGCATTATCAGAAAATGCAATCACCAAACCTGGGTGGCCAACCCAGTAATGGTACTAAAAAAGAATAGGTCCTGGCGCATGTGCGTCGACTACAAGGACCTAAACAAAGCATGCCCCAAAGATCACTACCCTCTCCCGGAGATCGATTTGAAGGTTGACTCACTCGCACCATTCAAATACAAGTGCTTCCTCGACGCATATCGAGGATATCATCAAATTCAAATGGCTTACGAAGATGAGGATTGAACGGCGTTCAGAACAGATCGAGGGGTGTACTGCTACACCAAAATGCCCTTCGGACTCAAAAACGCCGGCGCAACCTACCAACGCCTCATGGACCAGGCGTTCATCAACCAGATAGGCGTCAACCTTGAAGTCTACGTGGACGACCTAGTCATCAAAAGCACCCAGGAGGATACAATGCTTATGGACATCTAGCGCACCTTGGAACAGTTGCGCAGCATCCAAATGAAACTAAATCTGGGCAAATGCTCCTTCGGAGTAGAAGAAGGGAAATTCTTAGGCGTCATTGTCACCAATGGCGGCTTCAAACCAAACCCGGAAAAAGTCCAAGAAATCCAGCGCATGCCGTCACCAAACTCGATAAAAGACGTACAGACACTGATGGGACGTCTGGTTGCTCTCAACCGCTTCCTGTCAAACTACGCCTCTGAATCTTTTCCTTTTGTTCATACTTTACGGAATGTACTAAAAAACACAGTTCCGCTGGACACCAGAAGCGGAGGCAGCCTTCCGTGAAATGAAGCAATGTTTAACCTACTTGCCAACTTTAACAGCACCCTTTCCAAAGGAGCCCCTTACATTATATCTATTCGCGTCAGAAACGGCAATAGGCGCCGTCCTATTAGTAGAACGCAACAAAGTACAAACACCGATCTACTATATCAGCCGCACTCTAGCAGACGCAGAAACCAGATATTCAACAATGGAAAAACTCGTCCTAGCATTAGTCCACGCGTCAAGACGCCTGCGAAGATACTTCCAAGGACATCCAATCAACGTCCTTACAGACTACAGGATAAACACCGTACTATCCAAACCAGAACTCTCCGGCCGCTTGGCTAAATGGGCAATTGAGTTGGGTGCACATACCATTGTCTACAAACCAAGACCCGCGATAAAAGGGCAGGTCCTGGCAGACTTCATCGCCGAAATCCCGATTGACAAAATCCAAGACTGCAAAGACGAACAAGACCCCAAGCCCATTCCAGACGATCGAGTAACTTGGTCATTATACACCGACGGAGCTTCCAATGACCAAGGCTCGGGCGCCGGACTCCGCCTCGTCAGCCCCGACAAAACGGAATTCACATACGCCGTGCGCCTTGAGTTCCCAAGCACAAACAACGAGGCTGAATACGAAGCATTCTTGGCAGGCCTGCGCCTGGCACACAAAATGGGCGCAAGGCACCTCAACGCTCATGTAGACTCCATGCTGATAGCAGGCCACATAAACGGCGTTTACGACGCCAAAGATCCCGTCATGGCCCAATACGTCGACCAGGCCAAGCTCCTCACCAAGAAATTCGTTACTTGCACGATCCTCCACATAAACCGCAGCGGCAACAAGGAAGCTGACGCACTCAGCAAAATGGCCTCCACCGCTTGGCCGCATATGGCCAAAGAGGTACGCATTGAAACCCTACCTCAACCTTCAGTACCACTTAGACAGGTCAATATAACACAGACAGGCGCCGGGTCATGGATGACCCCTATTCAAGCCTATCTAGCAACAAGCACCTTGCCACCTCAAAAAGCGGAGGCTCGAAAAATCCAATACAAATCCCAACATTACCAACTAATGAATGGGATCCTATACCGACGCTCATACTTGGGCCATTACTAAAATGCATAGATGCCGCGACAGCCACCTTACTCATAAGAGAAATTCACGAAGGCATATGCGGGATCCATGCAGGGCCAAGAATGGTCGTCGCCAAAATCATGAACGCAGGATATTATTGGTCGGGTATGCATCAAGACGCCGTCAAAATCCTACGCACCTGCTTCAACTGCCAACAACATGCGCCAAATACCCTGCGCCCCAAAAACGATTTGGTACCAGTCACAGCCGCCTGGCCATTTCAAAAGTGGGCTATGGACCTGGTCGGCCCGTTCCCAATGGCCCCCGGAAAGGTACAATACCTCATCGTCGCCGTTGACTACTTCACAAAATGGGTAGAGGCCAAGCCACTCGCTTCAATAAGCGCGGAACAAATAAAAAAATTCATCTGGGAATTCATCATCTGCCGCTTTGGCTTACCCATGGAAATCGTCACCGACAACGGCACACAATTCACCGACAAAAAACTACAAGCATGGCTAACACAACTAGGCGTTGGCCAAATATTCTCATCCGTCGCTCACCCTCAAGGAAATGGCCAAGTAGAGCGCATCAACAGATCCTTGGACGAAGGCATAAAGACTCGCCTAGGGTCAAAACGCACGGGCTGGGTAGACGAGCTCCCACACGTGCTATGGGCACACCGCACCCTCACAAAGACCAGTACCGGCGAAACTCCGTTCAGCCTAACCTATGGTTCCGAAGCTGTAATACCCGTGGAGATAACATTTCCATCACCACGGGTCCTCAATACAGCCAACACAGATAACGACAGAGAGCTACGCCTCAATCTAGACCTCCTAGACGACAGGCGCGATATCGCCGCCATACGCGAAGCAAACTACAAAAAACAATTGGAACGCTACTATAATTCGAAAGTCAAGGTTTGCGAATTCGACATCGGCGACTATGTCCTTAGGGACAACTATGCCTCCCACGCAAAACGCCCGGGAAAGCTAGCACCTAACTGGGAAGGGCCTTACAAAGTCCAACAAGTACTAGGAAAAGGGGCATATGCGCTCGAAAAACTCGATGGAACACCCATACCTAGATCATGGAATGTAGCGCAATTGCGCAAGTTCTACTTGTAAAAAAGTTTCAGTTTTTTATTCCTTCCTCTAAACTTATGAAGTTAATTTACTCTTCATAAACTAATTCGGCGCACTACTCACTTGTAAAGCTAATTCACTCTTCACAAGTGGCTCGGCGCACTAATCACTTACGAAGTTAATTTACTCTTCATAACTGATTCTGCGCACTAATCACTTATGAAGACAAAACACCTCTCACTTACTTATTGGGCGCACTCCTCACTTGTTAATCTACTCAGCAAACGACGCACAAACACATCAGACAGATCAACAAGACGCAGAACAAAAAGAAAATTCATTTCATTTCATCAAACAATATTTACAAGAAAGAGAAAATTACAAAATGATCTACTCAGGAGGCTCATGAGCCGTCCCCGAGCTACCCGCCCCGGACCTTTCCTTCTCCGCTCGCTCTTTCTCTGCGCGCTCACGGCCTACGCGATCAGATTCCTCTACCCACCGCTTAAATTTGGCGATAGGATCAGGATCGGCCAGGCATTGTCGCACAACCTGCAGCACGGGGAACTCAATCTGCTCCAACTTCTGAAGCTGCTCCATCAGCAGCTGGTCCGTGTTGACATCGCCAAAGGGCTGCTCCTCCACAGGCGCGCCATCCTTAGCGGCCAAGTATCCCTCCAACCAGCCGCTGTGGACGCCCGTGGTGCGAGCAGCATCAACCACTTCGGCAATCTGCTCGCCCATCTTGGGCGCATTCTAGCAGCGTTCATATACCTGCACATCAAACAAAGGTTAGAACAAACAAGAAATAAAAAGCGAAGGAAAGAAAAAGATCCGGAAACTTACTGCGGAGATCCCATCGGACATCACCCACAGCGACTTCTCACAGTAACCCCTTTGAGCATCCAATAGAAGCGTCTTCTCCAACTCCCACGCTTCCCGCTCCTTCGCAAACGCTGCAAGCTGCCCCTCCAGCTCGGACACCCTAGTGGTCATCTTCACCACATCGGCGTCCTTCGCCTTCAAATCACCAACAGCAGTGGCGTACTTGGAGGAGAGCTCCTCCAACTCCTTTCCCTTAGCTGCCGAGACCTTCTTCTCGTCAGCTAGGGCAAGCTCGGCCTTCTGGACAAGTTGACGACGGCGGTCCAATTCGGTGTTCACCACCGCCGTCGACTTCCCCACGCCTTCTGCTTTTCAGCAGCATCGGCGTCCTTCTGGCGCAGCTCGGACTCCAACTTCCGAACCTGCTCTAGAAGGCGTATACGAGCCGACTCGTATACTTCCTTCTCCCTGGCGAGACGCTCGGTCTCACCGGCGACCGACGCCCGCTCGTCTAAAAACTCACCCTCTCCTCTGTGCAGGGCATAAAGATTGCCCAGGGTCTGCGTAAGGTTCATGCACATCTCGGAGAAGAGGGTGCTACGGTCTTGAGCCCGATGATGGGCGCGCTCCGCCGGTGGGAGCGCATAGCTTACAAACTCCTCGGCCACAAAGGGATTGAGGAATCTGCAGCTTTCGGTTATACGCCACCCAGGCGTATAGACCGGAGCGTCAAGACGGAACGCAGGCCCACTGGAGGACGCCACCGTGCCTTCGGCCCTTTGCGATTTTGGGGCCTCCGGCCCACCACCAGGGAAGGATGCCTCAGCGACATCCTTCTCGCTCAGATCCACAAAAACGGGCCCGCCCCGTGAGCCCTCTCCGCCTTGAGCACCCATGCCCTGGGCCTGCTCTTTCTTCACGTGCACCAAATCCTCGTGCTATTTCAATAACACGAGGCGGCGCTCCTCCTCCTTCTTGGCCGCCAACTCGGCCAAGCGAGCCTCTTCAGCCCGCTTGCGTTCGGCCTCGGCCAAACGAGCATCTTCTGCCCGTTTGCGCTCGAGTTTAGCCTGGCGGGCGGCCGTCTCCTCCTCCTGCCTCTTCTTCAAATCAGCCTCGGCGGCACGCTTCTCCTCCTCCTCCTTGCGCGCAGCCTCTGTCTGGCGCGCCCCCTCAGCCTGGCCGCGCTCCTCCTCGAGCTTCTTCTTCCGCTCCTCCTGATATTGTCGGACAGAAGGAGGGACGGAACCTACACGCAAAACAAAAAGCAAATTAAAGCAACTATGAAGAAAAGATTAAAAAGGCAACGGCCCGAGAGCCACTTACTACTAAGCTTCTTTAATGCCTTCATGTAAAAAGGCTGACGCACCGGCGGCGGCTCAAGCTCTAGGTCACCCGGCTTATCCCCACCATGAGCCGCCCGCTTAGGCGACGACCCACCTGCTACGGTCTCCTCAACCGCCTCCGGTTCCTTGCGCTTGCGAGCTACAAACAACATCAAATCTCTCAACAGATAGACAAAAAAAAGAGAAGAAAAGGAGGTAAAGAACACTTACTGTCAATAGGCGCGTCCTCTACCGGGCGACCCTCAGTAGTCGCACCCCCGCCTTGCGCCGTGGCCGAAGAAGAACCGCCTCCGGCGCCACCGGTAGACCGACGCGGATGATGTACCAAATCAGACGATGGGTCACTCAACTCATCATCAGACAAGAACACATAATCAACCCCCTCCGCCGTCTTGACAGACAGCGGGTCAGGGTTGATCAAAAAACCTACTTCAAGGTTAGAGGGCGCACCTTGAATAGGGCCAGGGAACAGGAAGTTCTCCGCCATCGCCTCCATCTCCCAGACTCCGCCCTCTGGCACCGCCACATATACGGTCTTCACAGCCCGGGCGGCAAAGTAGTCGAAGAGTAAATCACATGCGACGAAACACAAAGATATGAGACACAAAACGAACTAAGAAAAATGGACGCAGCGATAAAAACTTACCCTCCACAGAAAGCGCACCACCGTCACCAGCAGGCGCTACATTGTACCCCTCTCTAACGCCTAGACGGCTCAGCCCCAGCAAACGCAGAATACCCTCATCCAATTTGTCCAAGTCATCTAGGCGACTTGAATGCGCGGAGAGGTCCTGAAACCACTCCTCCTCCTGGAAGTCCTTCATAACCTCGAAGGACGACACCTTCTGCCCAGGGCGCAGTTCCAGCTTTGTCATCTCCACTGGGATGACCTCCTTCTTCACAAAGAAGAAGCACCTCTTCCATTCCCGAAGAGTTTTTGGAGAACTCTTCGGTACGATCAGGCTCACGTTCTTGGATCTCTCCACAAAAGAGACCCAGCCCGACTCCTTAACTTCTAGCTTGTAGAACACATTGAAGTGTTCAAACACCGGCTGCCTCCTCAGGGCCCGACAAGTGGCCTCGAAGTGCATCACCCTCATCACCCCAAAGGGGCTCATCTGAGAAACGTGCACTCCGTATCTCTGGAGGACAGAGATGAAGAAGCGAGAAACCGGCAACCGGAATAACCCCTTCTGAAAATATGCCTCATATAGGCATATTTTCCCTTCCGGGCAGTCTACCGGAGTCTGCCCCTTCTCCGGCAACTCCGGGTCCCAATCACGGGAAATACCAAACCTCTTGACCAAAGACCTGAACTTGTCTTTGGACCAGGAGATTTGGGCATCTTTCATAGACAGCTCTAACTTCTTATCTTCGGACGACATCTTCGACGACAAATCAGCAAAGAAAACCCTAAGTTTTTTATCGGAAAAAGAAAGAAAAGCAATGGAATTCAGAAGAAATTTTGAAGAATGGAGAAGATGAAAGAAATCCAAAGGAGGGGGACGACTATTTATACCCATCGCATTTAATGCAAGTAATGATGATGGGCAGGCTTTTCGCGTGAAGGTCCAATCACAGGCAGACACGTCACACAGCCCACGTGCTTAAACGGCCCACGCGCCGCGCGTATCTCAATCGCGAGACGGTCTTCCTACCCCAACTGGCAATTGCTGCCGATGACTGACACGTGTACGCCCACGTTCAAAAACCACCATCCACAGTTGTCCCCACTCACCAGATGTACGACACGTGGCGGCCTAGCAACTCAACAGTCGTACTAACTGTCAGACACGATCTCCAAAGCAGGTGTACCAACCGTCAGGCACGTCTTTTCAAATTCAAAACATTCCCGCCTTTAATTTACACAAATTCCAAAGAGACAAATTCAATGCGGAGTAAATGCAGGCGCAGACTGCGACAAAAAATGACTTTTCACAACCTCTGGCCGCGCAAACAGGCCCAACGCCTATCTTGGCTCAACGCCTGCGCGCCAGAGCGAAAATTTTGAAAAAATCAAATTTCACAACCTCTGGCCGCGCAAACAGGCCCAACGCCTGCGCGCCAGAGCGAAAATTTTGAAAGAATCAAATTTCACAACTTCTGGCCGCGCAAACAGGCTCAACGCCTACCTTGGCTCAACGCCTGCGCGCCAGAGCGAAAATTTTGAAAAAATCAAATTTCACAACTTTTGGCCGCGCAAACAGGCCCAACGCCTATCTTGGCTCAACGGCTGCGTGCCAAACACAATCAATGCGCATCCCGTCATACGCCCACAGCTTGATCTCTGTGCGCGCACCAGTTGACGAAGAATAAACAAAAACACATGTCCACTTCGGTACATGAAAACCCAGTGACGACTGGATGTCACTCAAAGTACACATGTGAAATCAAGTCCAGCACTCCCCAAAGATACAGGTCAGCACTGGACTGGGGGGACTTGAAGGGATATGGTATTAAAACATTACAAATATCATACCATCGCCCACTTAGAACAGGCTTCGCCAGACGCTTACCCGCCCGTTCTACGTCAGCGTATCGTTTCGCGCCCATCCGCCCGTTTTACGTCAGCGGAACGTCTGGCGTCCACAAACCCGTTCTACGTCAGCGATGCTTCTGCCGTCCGACGCGTGCATTTATATTCACGATCCACGTCGACGGAACACCTGGCGTCCACCCGCCCGTTTTACGTCAGCGGTACACTCGACGCCAGGCGCATGAACACCCGCCCCTTTTACAGGGGCGGGCCAAATATACCTCAAGGCTTCCTTGACAAGCGTCACTACAAGTGGAAGATACCTTTTGGGGCAGCTTTGGAACTCACCCCTGCCCCAAACAAATATCTCTGACATGACAGGCGGCCCGTCAGAGTTCCTCTCTAATCAAAGACTTTCTCCAGTCTGACGAGCAGAAAAGGCGATGACGTGGCAGCCTCTCAACCAAGATATCTTCCTGACAAAGCAGACTTTCTCTGTCCATCTCGAAATCCTGGAAAGTATAAATTGTCCACCGCCTGGATCCACCAATGGGCGAGCACCACGTGTCAACCGCCCATCAGCGTCCACTTACTGGGCGCCACGTGTACATGCGTCAGGACGGTAACATCTCCCCTAGCATTCCACTTTCTCCCACTTTACTAAAACCCACTTGCACCAAATGGGCCTAAAGGCTTGGGCCAGATTATGGAGACTCCTCTACCTGGGCCGGGCCCCGTTAAAGGTAGAGGATGGGCTGAGAAAGTGGGGCATCTCGGTACTATAAAAGGAGGACTTTCTTCTCCTTTTAGAGGCATCGAATATCCAACACACTTTCACTCAAGAAGAATACGAACTCTCGTACCTTCTTCACCCCCCTTGTTTATTATACTAACGATTAGAGGCTCGGCTCTTCTGATTGGTAGTCTCGTAAATCCTTGGTCTTACCTACAGAACCACACGTATTTTATAATCACACTCTCTTTATAAAATACAGTAGAATCACCATCCGAATTGTTCTTCATTGAACTATCCCTAAATACGTGTTTCTTCAGTATTATATTACTCACATTCTCACATCAACTTAAATGGTTCGACCTAAAGCACGGTACTATTTTACATGTGGCCAAGTTAGAGATGTCCTTAAGAGAACAAATATATAGTTTGTGTTCAACTTTTTTTTACCTTGTCCCCCAAAACAAAACATATAACACCCTATATTTTATACAATACAAACGATATTGCGATAAACACCCTTATATTTTTTTTAGAACAAGAGCGATAACAACCCTATAATACCAAATATATAAGAATTTTACAAGCGATTAAAGTTAATCCAACAGCATTCGATGATATTATTGTTACGAATGGTTTTAGATAAAAGCAGAAGTATTTTTCTAATTATTTAGATGGATTGGTGCTTTTTGAGGTGGTTCTACATCACCCGTCCTAAAACACAAACCATGACCATTATTGGAGGATTCTAGTATGTGGATGGTGAGTCCTTGGCAGCGGATGTGGGGGACCACACACATTCTTTTTTTAATATACGTTTTGTATAAAAGTGAAGTGTAAGGTGAACGTTTGAGTAGGTGGGCGAGTCATACCGCTATGGAAAAGTCATACCACTAGAGATGCTCTTAGGGAGCAATGTTTTGTTTTCTTATTGTTTTTTTTCCTTTCTGTAATGAGTTTCTATTTACCCAACTAATTAAAAATATCACCATCATATACATTGTTATGAATAGGTATTGAAAGTCGATATAGTGGTTTAGTGGTATGATGCTTGCACCTATAAAAATGTTGTAAGTTCAATACTTACAAATGCAAGATTAAGTGGTATTTATATTTGAAAATTTGTTGTTAAAAAATAGAATTCAATAAATAATTACAAAAAGCATTTATTGTGAACCACAAGAACAATTATTCAGAAAATTTATTATAGGAAAATCGATTTGTAAATAGGCTTGTAAACGAACCAAACATTGAGTACATCGTCCACTGAGAAGTTCGTACATTTAATAAAGGGAAATGGATTTAAATACTCCCAACTATCGCCACGAATACTAACCAGGTTAGATCTCTGTTAGTTTTGGGGTGATGGAAGAAAATAAGTTGCAAGTTGAGAGTGCTCATGGCCAAAGTGAAAGTTGAGAGTATTATCCGCCAATAGGCGATATCCATTTCCCCTTTAATAAATGAACTACATGAACAAAAGTTTTGTTCATTTAGTTAAATGAGCGAACATGAACATATGTCGCATTTGTTCATTTATGTTCGTAAAGGTTCATTTAACTATGTTCTTTATGTTTGTGAACACGTTCTTTCATTTATGTTCATTTATACCCCAACCCCCCCACCCTTCTTCTAGTGACACCAGTTTACCACCACCCCCATCGTTAGTGACACCACCCAACCCAACCCAACCCAACCCTAGCCAGCCGCCACGTCAATCACCACGACCATCACCTCACAACTCTACCAAACACTACCACCATACACACACTCTTTCACTCTCTTCAAATTTGTCACCACCATACACACTCCACCAACCACAACCACCACTGTACCTCCAACAACACCACCGCCCCCTTTCTCATGTACCACCGATTCCTCCGCATGTACTAGTGATTACACCGGATTTAGGGTCAAATCCCCTACACAAAACCCTAAATTCGAACAAAACCCCAAATTCAAACAAAAACCCAAATTTGAACACAATTCTAACCCTACGTGTGGTGCTCTCTAGCGCCGCCCAAATGTGGGTTTCAGTTTTGTAGATTTGGGTTTCAGGTGTGGGTTCAGAAGTCACATGTGGCCGGAATCGTGGTGGTGGTTAATAAAGGGTCATTGGAGGTGGCTATGGTGGTTGGTAAAGGGTCCTTGGAGGAGGTTGTGGTGGTTAATTAGGTATGGGGTGACTGTGATGGTTTGGTTTAGCTAGTGAATAGTGAAGGATGATGGTGACTCTGGTGCCCGGTGGAGATGAAGGTGGTTGTTTGTGGTGGTTGACGGGACAACTGGCTAGGGTTGGGTGGTGTCACCAGCAATGGAGAAGAAGAAGAAGAAGAAGAAGAGGAGGAGGAGGAGGAGGAAGAAGAGGAAGGAAGAGGAAGAGGAAGGGGAAGAAGAAGGGGAAGAAGAAGAAGACGAAGAAGAAGACGGGGAAGAAGAAGAAGGGGAAGAAGGGGAAGAAGAAGAAGAAGGGGGTGTTTGGGGTTTATAAAATGTTTTTAATCAATTTTTAATACATTATTTACACATCATCATGACACAGAAGCAATTATGACAACTCAGCAAGCCACATACGCCATTTTTGCCATGTAGACTAGCCAGGTTAGCACCTGGTTAGTTTGGAGGTGATGGAACAAACTAACTTGCATGTCCGGGGTTTTATTCGTCAAAGTGATAGTTTGAAGTATTATCCGCTAATAGGTGAAAGCTAGGAGTATTTAGATCTATTTTCCCTATTTTTAGACCCAACACATTTTCATTCATATTTACTTTTAATTGGTATTAGCTCAATTATGTTCGTTTATCTAAGTTCAGTTATGTTCATGAATATTCGTTTACAATACTAAGAACAAACATGAACGAACACAAAAACATTCATAATTCTAACGAACAAGCAAGGACAAAAAAAAAACCCATTTGTTTAGTTGTTCATCTGCGATCGTTTGTTTGGTAAAAGTGGATGAACGAACAGAAACATACACATACCTCTGTAAAAATACAAAAGGAGAATATGCGTTCCGAATATTATGGTTTGAAGTTTGCTAACGGATTTAGTTACCATTATTGCAAACTACAATAATGCACATTTCAAGAACAAAATCTTTGGGCTATAAGAGAACTTCCCGGCCCATTGTTGTTTAGTAAATAGGTGGGGCAATTATTTATACCACAAACGTATAAATATAATTCAAATTTTACCCTAATATATACTCATGAGAACCATTGGATAAATGGTTTAGGGTTTATTGGTGATTAGTACTAACTTAGGTTTAATTTCTTAGATTTGTAAAAGCAGCATGACATTTGAGTCAACTAGTTGTGTTTAAGCAAAAAGACTTTATACAAAACACTATGAAATTTGCAAGTGTTTAAAATTATTTCCTTTTCCGGTTATTCATTTATAAACGATATGTAATATGTAATTTGCTTAAATGTTGCCACTTTTTGATGAAAAGTAAGTTACAAGTATAGGGTCAGGATCAAATGTATATGGAAAAAAATAGAAAGTCGTAAAAAGAGTATCAAACGGACTCCGATTAAACTCATTCAAGCGGCATTGGAACCGTCTCATCGAACTCTACGATCTTAGTTTTTAGGTTTTTGCTTTTTTGGATTTTTAGCTTGTAGTTTTTAGAATTTACGTTATATCATTGTGTTTTTATGTAACATTGTGTCTTTTTCTTATTTTCATCAGCATGGCCTTCCCTGAGAATTTAGGTGCCCGGGTCGAGTCACGAAAAAAGGTGCCCCTTAGCATTAGGCGTTAACGAAATAAATAAACATAAACTATTTTTTAAACGACAAGTAAAGTAATATCAAATCAATAGATCAACTCTTCACAGTTTATATTAACCAGCATTTCGTTCTCGATAACTATCATTGCCAATCAGCAGAGTTTTCTTTTACTTAAGTGGGATAACGCTTCATGGTTACTGACTAATGGTTAAGTTACTTTAGTGCAGTGGCAGATATAAAATTTCCTTTGACGGGGGCACAATACGGACCGACTAACAATAAACAATTAGTTTCATGGTTTTTTTTTATTATTATCAAATGAAATAAACTAGATATTTTTAAAATCAAATGAAATAAGCTAAAAATAATAAAAGTAAAAAATTGTGGTAAAAATAAACTATTAGTTTTAAGGTTTTTTTATCATTTGTTTTGAACGGCGTTTTTTATCATTTTTAATTTTGAAAATAATAAGGTGACTGACAATACAACGACAATGACAAGTTTGACCAACAATGACAATGGTTTTACCCACTTAGACTTTTTTTCAAGTACTCATAAAGTCACTTTAAAAAAACTCATAAATTCATAACTTTACTAAAATACCCCCATCATCTTTGAGTATTTACGCAATTACCATCGTCTTCCTCACTAAACCCTTACCCTGTAAATTTTTTGGCAAATTTGTAAATTTGAGCAGATTAGTTATGAACCATTTCGAACCGATTCAATAAGGTTATTGCCGAGTGCCGACCCTCCAATACATGTAAATCCGTCATTGTGACCGGTCGGATGTTCCCCACTAGAAATTGAGCCCGGGCCTGGAAGTCCTCCCTGCACCCCACCATGGTCGGCCCTGTTAATCAGTGTGTCATTTTTGTGATTCATTGTCTTTTATATTTAACATTGTGTTATATTTTTCGGCATTGTGTTATATTTTGTAGCTCATTGTGTCATATTTCATAATCTATTGTGTTTTTGTATCATTCTCACCCTTTTCATTTTTATTACACTGCGTAGGATAAATTCACGTTAAAAAATTATCTACAATATGTGTGGATTGGAAACTTTTTTGGTTCACGATGGTTAGATGGGACTCTTCAGAAAAGCTTTTGTCAATTCTGAAGTTATATTAGTGAATGATGTCTATATCGACTAATTTAAGGTTAGCTTTACTATAATTGACATTTCATAATGTCTACATCGACCAACTTCATACACTAACTTAGTGAAAATGCCTTAGACCATGTGTAGTGGGGCTTTATAAATATAAAGCCCCTGAATGTGATTGGTCCACGTGGCTGCTAAGTCAGCGTGGAGAGAGAAACTGAAAAAGGGGTGTAGTGGTGGGGCTTTATTTATAAAGCCCCTGATTGTGATTGGTTGATTTTTATATATTTTTTTTTAATCTTTTAATTCAAAATAATTAAAATAAAATGCAAATAAATATAAAAAAATTACAAATAATAATAAAAACATCCAAGTAAATATTAAAAACACACAACTGATATTAAAAAAAATTACAACTAAAATTAAAAATAAAAGTTACACACTTCCTAAATTCCTAAATTACTTATTAATCCTAAATTACTTATTAATATTCCTAAATTACTTATTAATCCTAATATTCTCCACTATGGAGAGTAGTTGTCCCATTCCCCGGGGAAGGTGATGCACTCGGGTGAGACGGAACGTGAGCTGTCCCGTCCATCAGATCTCGCATCTGAGGGGAAGTAGTAGTACTCACGAGGAGGGGTAGGTTGGCTATAGTAGTACTCCTCCTCCTCAATCTCCCTCAGGGCTTCCAAGTCCCCCTCAGTTGGGGAAGTCCCATGGTCTTGGGGGATGGGGATGGGGGTAGTTTGTTGTTGGGGGATGGGGGTGGGGGTAGTTTGCTGTTGGGGGATGGGGGTGGGGGTAGGGGGTAGTCTGGTGTTGGGGGACTGAAGCAGCCCAGGGGGTAGGGGCGACAACGTTAGTCGCTCCATTTGTTGCTGGGCCATGACATAATCCATAGCCCAGACCAATTCCTCATCCGTCCAGTCATCATCGGCAGGAGGATGAGGAGGAAAGGTTGGTTGTGCAGCAGCAGCAGGAGGGGGATATAACCAATGTTGTGGAGGAGGAGGAGGAGGAGGAGGAGGAGGAGGAGCAGTAGGAGGAGGAGATGAGGAGAATGGTAGTCTCCGGGGACGGCCCCGTCCCCTGGGATACCGGCGAGAGTACTGTCGGAGGTTAGAGGAGGATGAGCCTCCTGGTTGAAAACCAGACATATTATGGTTTGAGGAGGAGGATGAGGAATTGGAGGTGTGGTTGATAAATCTGATTTGGTTACCTATTTATAGGGTTAGCAAATTTTGAAATTCAAACGGTTTGGGGGGAAAACGTTTGAAATTCAAATTTTGAAATTTAAACGGTTTGGGGGGAAATTTTGAATTTCAAACGGTTTGGAACAGTAACCGTTTAAAATTTAAAATTTTCAATTATTAATATTATTATCATGTTTATTATTATTATGTTTATTATTATTATTATTAAAAATAAAAAAAAGGTTGACCTTTGACCTTGCCACATGGCAAGGTCTGATTGGATGGAAACATATGCATCAGGCGTTATAAATATAAAGCCCCAACCTCAAATCAGCATATAGCGCCCCCCTGTAGCGGTGTGGGGGGCGCTATTTTTGAAAATAAAGCCCCAATGGAGCCCCACTACGGGTGGTGTTAACTTGACCCACACATGATCAACTTTTACAAGGTGAATATAGAAAAAAGGTTATTGGATTTCAATAACCTCGACTATCACGTGTTGGCCGTTGTCACTCCCAACTAACCACTTGGCCATCACCACTCAACTTGCAATTTATTTTCCTCTGTCACACCCAAATTAACTGAACCCTAACCCAATTAGTCTTTTGCTGACGTGACACCTGCCACATCAGCATGCAATGTCACTAAAAAAGTTACATGATAACCGCACCGGATTTGGTGTATCATAAGAGATTTGCCTTTTCTATTGATTCCAATGGATTGGATCCAAACAATTCGCCAGCAAAAAAAACTTACTGGGTTAAGGTTCGGTTAGTTTGGGAGTGATAGAGGAAAATAAGTTACAATTTGGGAGTGGGGTGGTCAAATGGTTAGTTGGGAGTGACAGCGGTCAACACGCGATAGTTGGATTATTAATTAACATCCAATAACCCTAGGAAAAATGGTCCATATATACTTTTATAAACTGCATCACTATCCATTTTGATCCTTGCCATTCGTTGGATCTCATTTAGGTTAGTTTATGCAAATATGTGTTTCATAATGTCATATGAATGATGAATCCCAATAACATAAAGTATTTTAAACATTAAACTTTCTACACTGCTCTCCCATTATACTGTAATGTTGTAATGACCTTCCTAATATTGATATTCTCGACTTTGTTTCATAAGAATTGACCCGGACCATCAAAAAGAACTACACACGTATCTTGTGAATTAACTTGCTTTTGGGGGGAGAATTTTGTTTTTTTTTTATGGGCTAACTTTGTAGAAATGTAACCAAATTTGTTAACTGTTTCAATTAAGTCACTCAAATTTTTTTTTTGTCTCTTTAAAGTCATTTATTGTTTCAATACTATGTAATTATTAGGTTTTCAGGTTAAAGTGATGATGTGCCAGGTTTTAATAATTTTTTAATAAATTTTTTGAATGTGTAAAATTAATTTTATTTTTTTTGTTTTCAAATCTTCATTTTATAAAACCTATATAATATAAATAATATCCACATAAGCATTAAAATGAAAGAAAAAAAAGGTGACCTGATGACCTGGTAATTACATAATATTTGAACAATAAATGAAACTTGAGTGAATTTAGAGAGATAAAAAAAATATTTAAGTGACTTAATTGAAACACTAAGCAAACTTGATTACATTTGTGTGGAATTTCACCCTTTTTTTATCTATATTTGGACCAAAGTATCCATCATCTATATAAAGAGTTCTTGATTATTCAAGTATTGGAGTTTAGCTCTTTTATTCAACCCTAATGCTTGATGCTAGGTTCACATGTTACTGTTTTTGAAAAAAAGATTGATTATGATACCAAGATGTTGGACCGATTACAACCGTCTCCTCTGTAGATCAATCTACTCATGAGTAAAATCTAGGGAATTGGATTTTAACAATCTAAACTGTGTCTCGTTAGTTAGCAATAATCTATACTTAAGAAATTCTCACAAGAGTCCCAACTTTGATACCATTTTCCTCCAACGATCTTTTTTAACTTTCAAACTGTTTCAATTTTGAAAATGGGTTAGTTCTCAGTTAACAAAAGTCTATTGGAGGAAAATGCTTTGAAAGCTGGGACTGATGTACGAAAATTTTTAGGTACAGATTGTTGCCGGCCAACGAAACAAAGTTTGGACTATTAAAATCTAGAGTCAATGCCCAAAATCGTCCCTAAGGTTTGTGTAACATCCGCTCCTTATATTTTTTCCAAGATTACAAATGTAGTCCCTATATTATCACATTTACAAATCCAGTCCATGTACTTTTGTTTATTCTCAAATTAATAAAAGCTTGAGTTTCTTTTTATCATTACAAATTTACTGATGGGTCTACGTTTTAATCAAATATGTATATTGAAACGTTTTCAAACTTATTATAATTTGACTTTTACAGGATACCAAGTCGGGAGGTTAGTTATGCCAAAACTCATTTTTTGTATCATATATTTTAACCACAATTAAACAATTACCAAATTTTTTTAAACTTTATGACTAATTATATTACCTCAAAATAAGTTTCATGAGTTTTCAACTAATTACTAGTATTACTCACAAAATTGATTATTATATTAAACACCATTCATTATATTTCTAATTACTCATTCTTTTCCTCAATATCCTAACATGACTTTCACACACAAACACTCCCACTTCTCTCATCTTGTATCATCTTTTGAGTTCATATCATCATCATCCTCAAGAATTTTGGAGATTTTTGCTTTGGTTTTCATATATTCTTATTTTTCTTAATTGAACAAGCAAAACCGTAAGTATTTTCAATCAACTTTCACTATTTTTCCTTTTCATATATATTTCTTCAATAGCATTATATTTATTTGATGATTCATACACTTTAGGGTTTCAATTGCTAGTTAGGGTTTTAGGGTGTTTATGAACAATTTGGGATTTTTGAGTTAAAAGTATAATTAACTTGTAAAATTCATAACTAATTCATATGTTATCTAAAAATCATGAAATTCTAACCTTAGCTTCTAGATGATATTTATGACCTGAAAATAGTTTCTATTCTGATTTTGTGGCCATTGCAATAGTTTTAATAATTTTATTTTGATTAAATCATGCTTATTTCATTAAAAATCATATATAATGTATTTTAATGTAAATATTTGTGGAAAACCTATTTATTATGTTAGAATACTGATTATGATTTTTGCTACCTGATTTGTATTAGTTTTGTACTTTTATAGAATTTAATTCTTTATTTAAGTTTTAGACAATAAATATAATATAAAATTATTTTGGTTAAAAAAATTATCTAAAATTTTTTTTTGACCATTTTGGTTCATAATACATTATTTTCATTAAAATTCTTGATATTTTGATTAACTTAAAATTTTTATGTGAATTTATGATAATTATGCGTTTATATATTCATTAAGTCATTTAAAAATATTTATGAAATATTTAGATCATTTTATGACTTCATAAATCTATTATTGTATAAAATTAAATTGTTTATCTTATTTAAAATTTCTTTGACTAACCTAATTAATTGGTTGTATTTAAATTAATAAATACAAATAATTAATGTTTCAAAGTTGTTACATTTTTTTTTGAACAAGTCAAAGTTCTTACATTTTGTTTGAACAAGTCAAAGTTGTTACATAATTTAACATTTATGTGACTTCCACCATTTACTTTAGTTCATAACTTTCAATTATGAACTTATAATATTATTATTCATATTTATTCCTTAGTTCATATGTCATATTATTTCAAGCAAGTATATATATTTACTTACGTCGCATTTTCAACATATATCGTGTTGGATCAGTTTGCTCTTTGTTTGAGTAAGAACTTGCTATCTTTGACACTTAAGTGTTTAGCAAGCTCTTGTATATCAGATTATAAGCACAGCGGAATGTATAAGTTAAAGCAACACTTTCTATACTTAAGAGGAGTTATTACTCCCCCTTGATGATTGAAACTAAATAATGACAAGTATTTATTATGAATCTAAGCAGTAAATGAGAATTAGATACTTAGGCAGATTCACAATAAATACTGAAATGGAATAGAACAGTGAAAGTGTTTGAAGGATTTTTCTATTAAAATCAATGTCTAAAATAGAAGGTTGAAGCCTCCTATTTATAGACGTTTACATACATGTATCTTGCCCATAAAGCAAGTACAGAAACATCAGAAACAAGTTGCACAAGTTGCAACATTGAAACTAACAATTACAGCTAAAAGTAATAATAAACAATAAACTACTGATGCAAAAGGCGGTGGAAAATATCTGATGCTAAGTGCTGATGAATGACAAACTACTGATGAGTAGTTTGTCTTCAGTACTTCTGAAGTGAACTTGTCTAGTTTGGACTTCAGAACTTCTGATGAAGTTTCTTCTTCAGCACTTCTCATATCTTCTCTTCAGCAGTTTCTTGTCTTCTCTTCAGTACTTCTATACTTAGCCAAAATGACAGAAGTGAATTAGACTAAGGTTTCCAAAAGTGGTTTCACCAATCCTCTTTGTCCTAACAATCTCCCCCTGGATTGATGAACCCAAAACCTTACTAATTCCTTATGATCTTCTTCTGTCTTGAACAATCTTCCATATTTCTTTGAACATGGTGTTCTTAAGCTGGTTTAACTGTCCATCAGATAGAAATCCTCTCTGTGGTTCCAGATGTTGAATTGTGAGCAGGTCTTGTGTTGACAGTTTCTTTAGATCACTGATCTTCTTGTAAGCCCTGCTTGAAAGGTCTCTTCTTGTCAATAATACTGAGTTGTTAGCAGTAAGTGACCATCTGATGATAGGTACCTTTGACTTGTTAAAGTCAGAGGTATAGGGAACCAGACTTGTCCCTTGGGTTGATGAACCTGAGTGTTGGATGTTTTCTTCTTCGGTAAGTCTCAGGTGGGAGTCTCTTCCTTCTTGTTGTTGTTGCTGTTGCATATCAGGCATCTGGATAGTTGGGAGATGGTGTTCAGTCACTACCTTGGTATGCATCTTTTCTTTGATGGTCTTTTGGATTTGGTAGGCAAAAGTGGAAGGATCCCTGAATTGTGTTAACAGAGGTTTCTCCTCAATGTCAAAATCTGAATGAACTACTGAACTTCCTTCAAGTAGTACCATTTTGAAATCAGTTTTGACATTGTCCTCTGCTTTCTTTCTTTGAGTAGCAGGCCTTCTTGTTGTTATACCAGAAGTTCTAACTACTGATCTTGAAGGATCAGCAGTTTGAAACTTCTCTGGATTTGCAGCCTTGTATTTTCGATAAGTATCCATTAGTCTTTCTTCTTTCCATCTGGATACTGAGGCTTTTGAACCATAGCCATCTGCTACTAATTCATTTATCATTTGGGCTCTCTTGGCCTTTCCTTCTTTACTTGTGGCCAGTTTGTCTGCAATCAGTTGTGCCCTTCTTGTCAGCTCTTGCATAGAGAGTCCCTTGAGTGTGTAGGCTTTAGTCTTGCTGTTCTTGGTGATGTAAGACATCAGTTGTTGTCTTTTGTCTTCTTCAGCAACATAGTCAATTTCAGCCTGTCTTTCCAGTTCAGCTTGATAAGCCTGGAGCTTCTCTTCAAACTCTAAATCATCCCTTTGTTCCAGACTTTTCCAAATCTGGTCTTCCTTGGCTTTTTGTTGAACTGCCTTTAACCTCTGCTCAAGAAGTTCAGTTGATTGAGAGATTGGAGCAGGGGTTAGGACAGTCATGGTAGTGGTTGTTGTAGGCCTTGGAGGAGCAGAAGTTGTTTTGATTTGTTCAGTGGATCTGGAAGGTTCAGTATGTTGAGGTTTGGAAGTGTTAACCTCTGCTGGGTTGACAACTGCTGATGGTTTGTCAACTACTGAACGATTGTCTTCAGTATCTTCTGAGTCATCAGTACTTTGACCATCAGAGGTTTCTTTATTATGCCTTAGGGATTCTTCAGAGGTTTGGGTCTCATCTTCTTTTTCTGTGGCTTCAATTTCTTCTACTGAGACACCAAACTGTTTGGCCAGTTTTTCTTTTCTGGCTTGATTCTTCTGATCTCTTTCAAGGATGGCCACTCTTGCCCTTATCCTGGCTTCGAATGACTCCTTAGGTTCCCTAATTTTCTCCCCCTTTTTGGATTCATCAAGTTTAAGTTTAGAGGTTGAGGGTTGGGAGAATTGACCTTGAAGATGAGCAATCTGTTTGCTGTTAAATTCAATCTTGTTGGACAGATCATTCATCTTTGTCTTGATCACTCCAAATTGGTTTTTGATTGACAGCTCCAAGTTAGCTGTGTATGTTTGGAAGTGATTCTTGATGAGAGTGTTCATCATGTGGTACAGGGGACCCTCTGGGCTGCATAGCTGGTTCATGTCTATGCTTGTTTGCCCAGGGAATTGGATAGGCATTTGTTGTGAAGGGTGTGTTTTTGGGAGATCCTCATGTTGTACAGAGGATGCCACTCTAGGGGTTTTAGGGATTGAGTGGACTTTAACCTGTGCAGGGGTGACTAGCTTCTTGAGCTTGGATACCCCTGAAACAGGACCTTCATAAAGTGTCGTCAATTCAGTAGTTTTGGTTTTTGAAACATCATCCAAATTAATGGAATCATCTGAATCCCTGATGTTGTCCTCATTGAGGACTGTCTCAGTTAAATCATGAGCTGAGCCCAACTCAGTTCTCTCATGAACCTCTTGTTCTTGGTTCTGAGGATTTCCTACTTCAGGCATTAAGCCTTCATCAGTAGTTGCCACATCTGAGGTCTTAGCTGTTTTACTTCTATCATCAGGTCCACCACTGGGTGGTAACTGAGTAGTAGCAGCCTCAGATGCCCCAAGAGTCTCTAAGATTGGGCTTAAAGACTCTGGTCCACCCTCATCTCTTGGGTTAGGGCTAGTGATGTCCACATCCATGTCTGATGCTGTGGTTATGTCCCCTGTTTGTTGTGGTTGTAGGGGACTGACATTATCAGATGGGACTTTCTCTTTTAGCCCAGAGAGAAGTTTGGCAATCTCTATTGCCTCTGGTTCAGAAATTTGAGGGGTTGGTTCAGTAGTTTGGGCAATAGGTGAAATAGGTTGGTCAGCAGTTTCAAAAGAAGTGTGAGTTGCAATTGTTTTTCTAAGCCTTTTTCTTTTGAATAAGATTGTTATGGGTGCTCTTGGTGGGGTTTGAGATGGATGAGACTGAGAGGGTGTTTCAGTCTCACCTATTTGAAGAGCAGATTGCTCATGAGCATGTTCAGGCATCTCAACCTCCTGAACAGCTTTTCTTTTGGGTTGGTGGGTTTTTGTTTTTGTTGGCTTGGGCTTTTTGGCTTTTGGTGGTGTGAGTTTGGAAGATGTGGGCTTCAGGGGGACTTGTTGTTGTTCTCCCTGATCATCTTCTGGCCAGGTAGCCGGTTTGTTATGCCTAGAGTATGCTTGTGAGGTTAATGGATTTAAAGTTGAGACTTTTCCCACAAGCACCTCATTACCCAGTTCCCCTATTATGCATTGCATAATGAACCTTGGGTATAACAAAAACTTTTTCTTTGTATTATTATGATGTAACACCAACTCATTGTAAATTATTTTGATGCCTTGAATTTGGTTTCATTCACTATGGAATGAAATATTGGTTGAAAAGTGGAGGGCATCTGGTCATAAGACCCTGTTTTTGGACTCAAACACATAATAATATAATGAAACAAAAGATTGTATTTTGGTTCAAAATATTTTTTGAAGATAGTAGCATGGGAGAGAGTACCTTGATAACCACACTCTGTCATGGTTAAGTGAATATCAGAATTAGCAACTTGATCAGGGGCAGCTACATCATCCAGGCCCAGTCTTGTTGCTAGTGTGGCCGGTGTGATGGTCAATGGTTTCCCTTTTATTCTTGAGTTGAGGGAAATGACTTCATCATCAGCCGTCACCGTCTCAGCATTTGCCCAGAACTCATTTAGAGTTTCAGTATGAATTGGTGGGTTTATTGTGAGAGCAGTAAAATATTGGGATTTTACGACAAGATCAATGATCTCATCGTATTGGGACCAGCCTTCTTGTTTTTCAAGAAAGGCCCTTTGATTGTATCACTGTTTTAGAATGAGAGCCATGTGGTTTGGGTTTTTGTTTGATCGAACAGTTGATTTGCAGGTTTAGGTTTGAGAGCTTTTTGAGAGAGAAGGAGGGATTTTTTGAGTTTGAAAGGATAAGTGTTGAAAAAAAAGATATTTATCAGAAGTTTTTAACCGCTTGGATCTTCTTTATTAGAAGTTTTAAACCGCCTAGGTTAAAAATCTCTTTATCAGAAGTTTTAAACCGACTAGGTCAAAACCTCTGATGATGGGAAAAGTCAGATTTGCCCTTTTTTGACTAAACTGCTGATGAAGGATTATCTTCATCAGTAGTTCCCATTTCCTCTTCAGTAGTTTTAACAGCTGATGAGAAATGTTTTATAAATACTTTTATTCATAACTTCTGAAGGTTATTTTATCAGAAGTTATACACTTTTCAGAAATTATCCCATACTGATGTTTTGTTCATCAGTAGTTTCTCTCTTTTCAGAAGTTTTGTTTCAGACTTTTTGTCTTTTTGTAAGTGAAAAATGAAAAAATATGTGCAGAATAATAAAAGAAACACTTACAAATTTAGCATCCCAAGCATGGATACTAACTTCTGAAATGTTGATGTGTCAAGGGGTTTTGTGAAGATGTCAGCTATTTGATTAGCTGTTGCTACATGCTTCACCTCAATCTTTCCTTTTTCATAGCAATCTCTTATGAAATGGTACCTGATCTCAATATGTTTGGTTTTTGAGAACTGTACCGGATTTTGAATGATGCTAATGGCAGATTTGCTGTCTACTAACAAAGGTGTCTTGGTTTCTTTGATTCCATAATCAAGAAGTTGATATTGGAGCCATTGTATCTGTGATGTACAACTTGCAGCTGCAATGTATTCAGCTTCAGCAGTTGAAGTTGCAACAGATGTTTGCTTCTTTGATTGCCATGACACTAGACAGTTACCCAAGAATTGACAACCACCAGATGTTGACTTTCTTGTCATCTTACACCCTGCATAGTCACTATCTGAAAAAGCTGATAACTTGGTATTGCTTGAAGCAGGATACCAAATTCCTAGTGTTGGAGTTCCTTTCAGATATCTGAAAATTCTTTTGACTGCTATAAGGTGTGATTCCCTTGGTGCTGATTGATATCTAGCACAGACACATGTTGAAAACATAATATCTGGTCTAGAAGCAGTTAGATATAAAAGGGAACCTATCATGCATCTGTACATGGTTTGATCAACCTGTTTTCCTTGATCATCAGGTTCAACTTGTGTGATTGGTGTCATGGGAGTGGAACATGATTTACAGTCTTTTAAAGAAAATTTGTTTAATAATTCTTTAACATATTTTTATTGATGTATAAAAGTTCCATTTGATTGTTGCTTGATCTGCAGTCCCAGAAAGTACTGCAGTTCTCCCATGGTACTCATCTCAAATTTTGATTGCATGAGTTTCTTAAAATCATCACACAGTTTTGTGTTTGTTGAACCAAAAATGATATCATCAACATAAATTTGAACAAGTAGGACATGATTTCCAACATGTTTAATGAAAAGAGTTTTATCAATGGCACCTCTTGTAAAGTTATTTTTGAGTAAAAAGGTGGAGAGTGTATCATACCAGGATCTTGGAGCCTGTTTGAGCCCATAAAGAGCTTTGTCCAGTCTGTACACCCACTCAGGATGAGAAGGATCCTCAAACCCAGGTGGCTGACAGACATACACCTCCTCTTTTATCTTTCCATACAAAAATGCACTTTTTACATCCATTTGATAAACTTTAATTTTGTTGGAAATGGCATAGGCCAGAAATAACCTGATGGCCTCAAGCCTTGCAACTGGAGCAAAGGTTTCATCATAGTCAATTCCCTCTTCTTGAGAGTACCCTTGAACTACCAGTCTTGACTTGTTCTTGATTATCATACCAGCTTCATCTTGCTTGTTCCTGAAAACCCATCTTGTGCCAATTGGTTGCTTGTTTGGAGGTAAGGGACGGATTTCCCAGACCTGTTGCTTGTTGAACTGAAGCAGTTCATCTTGCATAGCTTGCACCAAATTATTGTCTTTGAGGGCTTCCTGGTACTTCTTTGGTTCCAACTGTGAGATAAAGGCTGAAAATAGGCAAAAGTTGGAGAGCTGGTTTCTGGTAAGAACACCTGAAGCTATATCACCCATGATTTGATCAAGTGGATGATCTCTGTGTTCAATCAGTTGTTGTAAACCACTGACAGGTGTAGGTGGCTCATGTTCTTCAAACAAACTACTGAGGTCTATAATATCTGGTTCAGATGTTCCTTGATCTTCAGTAGTTGGATCTACTGAACCAGAAGTTTGAGTTTGTTCCTCAGTACTTGTTTGATCAGAAGTTTGGGGAACTTCTGATGATTTTGAAGTTGACTTGATAACTGTTTGAGGAGTCCATGGTGTGGGATCCTCATCATCAAACCTTTTGTCACCATAATAAGTAGGTTTTGATGAAGTAACAGTCTTCTCATGTCCAAAATGGAAGTTGTCAAGGTCAAAAAGTTCAGCAGGATGTGCTGGAATAAGAGTGTGTTTTGACTCATTGAACTTGACATTCAATGTTTCTTCTACTATCTTGGTGTGAGAATTAAAAACCTTGTAGGCTTTTCTAGTTGAAGAGTAACCAAGAAAGTAACCTGAGTCAACTTTGGCAGCAAACTTTGAAATAGATTCCTTGATGTTCAAGATGAAACATTGACACCCAAAAGCCCTGAAAAAGGAGATAAGGGGCTTCATGCCATGAAGAACTTCATAGGCAGTCTTGGAATGTCTCTTGACCACAAGAACTCTATTCTGAACATAACATGATGTGTTAACTGCTTCTTCCCAAAAGTACAAGGGCAGTCCAGAAACAGCTAACATTGTTCTTGCTCCCTCTATTAAGGTTCTGTTCTTCCTTTCTACTACACCATTTTGTTTAGGAGTTCTGGGAACACTTTATTGTCTAATAATCCCTTTAGACAAACAGAATTCATCCAGAGTTTTGTTCCTGAACTCTGTCCCATTATCACTTCTAATGGTTTTGACAGGTAGAGAATATTGTTTCTCTACTTGTAGAATGAAGAACTTGATGATTTCAGTAGCCTCATCCTTGGAGAATAAGAAGAATACCCATGTGAATCTTGAGTAGTCATCAATGATGACTAAGCAGTACTTCTTCTTACCAAGGCTCATAATCTTGACAGGTCCAAATAAGTCCATATGGAGTAGTTGAAGACATGCAGTTGTTTTTTATTCTTCAATAGACTTATAGGAGGACTTATGTTGTTTTCCCTTTAAACAGGATACACAGTGTTCTTGACACTGGTATACTTTCAAAGGTAGACCTCTGACCAAGCCCATTTTTGTGACTTTATTTATGGTTTTAAAGTTCACATGGCCAAGTCTCCTGTGCCAGAGATCAGTTTCTGAAGTTGATGCCCTTGAGAAGAAACAGGCAGTGTTGTTCAATACTTTGTCTTTCTCAATGTCCACTGCATAGACATTGCCACATCTTTTGGCAATCAGCAAAGTATGATCTTCAATGATCTTCTCTATCAACTTCTGGCCCTCTGGTGAGATGATCTTGCATGCTGTCTTTGTGAAAAAGGAAGAATATCCTTTATCACACATTTGTGACACACTCAGCAAGTTGTATTCAAGGTTTTCCACCAGATTGACCTTGTCAAACTGTATTTTGCCAGAGGAGACATTGCCATGTCCTAGCACATATCCCTTAGCATTGTTCCCAAAGGATACAGATCCTTCTCTTTGGCTGATAAAATTGTTTATCAGGTATCTGCATCCAGTCATGTGCATAGAGCCTCCACTATCAACATACCATATGCTGTTTAAGCCCCTGGAAACTCTCTGCACACAATAGCAAATTAGTTAGATTTAGGAACCCAAGCCTGTTTGGCTTTGGGTTTGCTCTTGAGAACAGTTACAGTTTGTTCTTGACCAGGTTGAGAAATCCATGTCTTTTTGGCAATGGATTTTTCATTAAGAACCATGGTGGTATCCTTTTCAGGACCACTATCAACCTTGGTCATCAGTAGTTGTACCAAGTTCATTAGTTTTTGAATCTCAGCAGTTACAAACTGCTGATGATTCAGGTCTAACTACTGACAAAGAATTTTGAGAAAAAGATTTTAGTTGAGATTTTATCTTTTTCTGAGAAAAGGTGTTTTCAGGTTGTTGTTTCTTGGGATTAAAGGTTCTTTCATAATCATTTCTAATTTGATTTCCCACAACCTGTTGTTTAATTTTATGATTGAACTGAATTCCTTTTCTGTATCTACAAAACTCTGTTTTGTGGTTGAACAGACCACAAATTTCACACTCTTTTGCCTTTTGTTTTTGATCTAAAGGCAAATTTCTGACATTAGTGTAAAGATTTTGCTCATCAGTAGTTTTCAGAGTCTCAACTCCTGATGTAGATGAAACTACTGATGGCTTGTTGTCAGTTTTTGTTAATACTTCTGAAGTACTTTCTTTGAAAATACCAGGATTTCTGTTTAGAAAGTTTTCATGGAAAGATGTGCAGTCTTTCCCTTCAGAAGTTTCATTTGAAACAATTTTTCTCCCATCTTCAGTAGTTTTGGGAGAGAAATCTGTTGGTGTTTCAACATGATGGTACCTTAGGCCAAACTTAACATTTGAAGCACTCTGTTTGTTTAGCAATAGCTGGTACCCCTTACAAGAATCCACTCATTTTTCACAACTGATCTTGGTGTCAGCAAGCTCTTTTCTGACATTTCCAAGATCTTCTATCATCATTTTAATTTGTGCTTGGGTTTCAATAGCTGAGTTAGTTAATTTAGAGGCTTCTTTTGTTTTAGCAGTAAGTTTTCTCTCTAAATCACACTTCATCTGAGTGTATTTTCTTTCTAAATCATTGGCTTTTCCTTGTAAATGCACATTTGTCTCTCTTATGAGAGCAAAAGATTCTTTGCAAGAATTTGAGCAAAGTTTTGTCAAAGACTCTTTTGATACCTGTGACAATGCAGATTTTGAAGTACAGCCTTCAAATGCCATTAAGGCAAAGTTCTTTCTGCCATTGTCTGGTTCTCCCCAGTTGATGTCAAACATCTTGTTGTCTGCATCAGGATTGCACTCTGTGGTGTCAAAAGGAAGACTGCTCCAGTCAACATACCCTGAGGTGAAAAGACTTTGTTGAGAGGGTTGTTGAGGCTGTGGAGGTTGTTGAGCAGCTGGAAAGGGAGGGATTGATTGTTGGCTCTGCATCTGTTGAGCAGGCATTTGAACATATTGTACTTGTGGCATGTATTGCTGTTGAGGAGCTTGTGCCTGTACAAAATGAGCACTCCCTTGAGTTCCATTATTCCTATTATAATTGGGGTTAAAGTTATTTCCAGATTGTGATTGGTTAAAGCTAGAGTTTCTACACTCTCTAGCAAAGTGTCCCAACTTCTGACACTTGTGACATCTCAGTTTAGATTTGTCAAAACCAATTTTTGTATTACTGGTCAATCCTGGAAATTTCCTTCCTGACCTTTTATAAAACTTGTTAGTTTTAATGCTTAGCATGGCCAGTTGGTGTAAAATGTCCATTTCTTCTAAGTCATCACTGCTAAAGTTTTTCAAATCATCCATGATAAAACATAGATTATCAGCAGTTTGACTTTGGTCATCATTGTCATAACCTGGGAAAGATCTTTCTGATGAGATCCCAGTTGTTATGTCAATGTTGTCATAAGATCCATAGGAACAAGTTGGTGAGTCTTGTCCCAAAAGTGTTGTACTACCTGGTAGGTAGTCATCAGCAGTTTTACCAGATGATTGCAATTTCTTCTTTTGATCAATTTCTCTCTCAAAAGTAAGTAATCTCCCATGGAGTTTTGTAAGAGTGGGGGAGCTAAAATCTGGTGAGGATCTTAAAACAATGGAGTATGTTTCCCATTTGTCTGGTAAAGACCTCAAAAATCTATGTAGCATAGATACTGTTGTGTAGGTCTGACCATTTAACTTTAGCTCAGATATTAATGAGGAGAATCTTTCAAATTGTTGAGTTAAAGTTTCCCCATTAATATGAGCAAATGTCTCATATTGTTGAGCTAAAATCTCTCTGGTGTTGGCAATCACCTCTTCAGTTCCTCCAAACTGTTCTTTAAGACAATCCCAGAGTTCTTTGGCACTTTCACAATGTAAAAGGCCAGAGTATATCTCATTTGGGAGAGCCATTGCCAACATAGAGAATGCTTTTGAATCTAGCTCAAGTTTTAGGAAATCATCATCTGTATAGTCTTTTGGTTCTTTAGGAACCTCAACTTTAGTTTCAAGATTTATGTTTACTGGTTTGTGAGGACCATATATCACAGATCTCCAACAACCTGTGTTGGTCTGTGACAAGGTATGTGCCATTCTCTTTTGCCATATGTTATATTCATTTCTTACAAGCATGGCAGGTTTAGTAGCAGAACCAGTATTATGTGGATCCATTTTAAAGAGTATTGATTTGTCAGATGACTCTTTTAAGTGATGGATGTTTGATAAAAAGTGAACTTTTGATCTTTTATTGAGTATCAATAAGAGCTTTGTGTCTGATTCTCAATTTGTTAGATTGATATGTGATCAGATAAACCAATGCTCTGATACCAATTGTTGGATCAGTTTGCTCTTTGTTTGAGTAAGAACTTGCTATCTTTGACACTTAAGTGTTTAGCAAGCTCTTGTATATCAGATTATAAGCATAGCGGAATGTATAAGTTAAAGCAACACTTTCTATACTTAAGAGGAGTTATTACTCCCCCTTGATGATTGAAACTAAATAATGACAAGTATTTATTATGAATCTAAGCAGTAAATGAGAATTAGATACTTAGGCAGATTCACAATAAATACTGAAATGGAATAGAACAGTGAAAGTGTTTGAAGGATTTTTCTATTAAAATCAATGTCTAAAATAGAAGGTTGAAGCCTCCTATTTATAGACGTTTACATACATGTATCTTGCCCATAAAGCAAGTACAGAAACATCAGAAACAAGTTGCACAAGTTGCAACATTGAAACTAACAATTACAGCTAAAAGTAATAATAAACAATAAACTACTGATGCAAAAGGCGGTGGAAAATATCTGATGCTAAGTGCTGATGAATGACAAACTACTGATGAGTAGTTTGTCTTCAGTACTTCTGAAGTGAACTTGTCTGGTTTGGACTTCAGAACTTCTGATGAAGGTTCTTCTTCAGCACTTCTCATATCTTCTCTTCAGCAGTTTCTTGTCTTCTCTTCAGTACTTCTATACTTAGCCAAAATGACAGAAGTGAATTAGACTAAGGTTTCCAAAAGTGGTTTCACCAATCCTCTTTGTCCTAACATATCGTTATTTACAAGTTAAACCCCAAATTAGACTAGACATCCTAAGTGCCTTAGACTAGAAACCCTAGACTTACTTTAAGTCCAAACACTTATACATATACCATACTTTTAGGTTGAGACTTCGGGATTCGCCAATTCACGCTCACGGCGATTTAGTGACATAACTATTTAGTGAATGTGAGTATATCTTTCCCCCTTTTCATTTTAGCTTTGGGGCTACTCATGTACTTATATAAAGTTTCTATTTCCTTTTACTAAAATAGCAATTCTCATGTGTGTTTGCTTGTGTTAATTTGTGTGTCTATGACTTGACAAAATCATTAACCTTTGAGGGCCTGACATTTCAATGAATAGTACTATGGTATATACCCTTGTGACTCTGTTGAGAGTCCTTGTCATTGATATGTATTTCATTACTACTAGCGCATACTATATATATTTCCTTTCATTTCATAGGGTTGATTTTGAACGGATATTACTTATTACATAATTGCAAACAGTATACAACACGTGAATTGCGAAACACTTTTCTACTATATGTATTCAAACAGGGTATGCTCACCAATACATTTTTGTATTGACCAAATTATTTTCGTACATGTTTCAGGTTCTTATGAGATTACTTCTAAGCTTTTGGAACTTATGCTTAGATTGAGATTTACTGTATTTTAGTTTAGATTGCTAGTTTTAATTGTTGTATTTCTTTCAATGTAATAAATTATTCAATTCAATGTATCAAAATTTACATTTATAGTCCATGAGCTATTGAACAATCGTCACTACGTGACACCTCGATGTTTCCGCCATCGGTTGGGGTGTTACAGTTTGGCTACTTTTGCCACATCAGTCCAAAATAGGTTTTTTTATATCTAGATCCTTCAGGTTTACGTTTTGTTGCCAAATTCGTCTCTGACACTAACCCAATTAAATATTGTCGTTAACTCTGGGGGGGTATTTCTGTTTTTTTTGCATGTCCCCTTTATAAAGCCATATATCATCGCCAAACATTCTTGCCTTCCACCACTACCAGCACCATAATCATCTAAAGCAACCAACCAAGCACCACCAGCCACTGAGCAGAATCACAACCGCCATTTGACAACCACCACAGGCAACCACCACTACCCTAAACCACCGATACTACAACACCTCACCACTACCCTAAACCACCTGACAACCACCACTACCACCACCACAGGCAACCACCTCCACCCTAAAATTACCACCGCTGCACCATCTCCATCCTAAAATTACCACCGTTGTACCACCTCCACCCTAAAACCATCACCATCGCTGCAACACCTCACTTAAAACTAAGACCACTATTGAACCGCCTCCAACCTAAAACCACCACAGCCGCACCACTTCCACCCATAAAATCCCAAACAAAATCACAGCTAACAGATCTAAATTTACAGGCCAGGAAGAGACGTCGTTTTCGAGAAATTATTCATCATGAGATTAGGGGGTTTTGGAAATCAGAAGGTGGATATGGGGGGGTTTAAGTGGTGCAGAATGACGAAGTAGTGCGGTGAGGGTTAGATTACATATGGGGAAGGATTGTTGGAGTGGATGATCATTTATTGATAGTTGTGGTCAGGCAGAGTTATAGGGTGCCGAGGGTTAGTGTTTGCAAAGGTGAGGTGAAGGGTGGGGATATGGTTTCATTGGTGGTTAGTCATCGAAAATGTGAGAGTAACCGTGGCGGGTGGATGGTTGCGGTGGTTATGGTTATTGTGGGGCTGTAGAGGGGTGGAGATGGTGGCTTTAAAGTATAAAGTTGAAAGTCTGATCTACATTCTAAATGGGGGGGGGGATCTGCTTAAAAGGGAAAAGGGTAAGGCAAAAAGTCAGAAATACCCCTAATGTTAACGATAATTTTTAACTAAGTTAGTGTCAGGGACAAATTTAGCAACAAAACGTAAACCTGAATGATCCAGATGTAAAAAAAAAACTATTTTAGACTGATGTGGCAAAACTGGCTAAGCCTCAGAAACGATTTTGACCATTAACACTAAAATCTAATTCCCCTAAAATCAATATTTTAGCATTAAGATTTCAAATGTGTTCATTCCGCATGTGAACAAAGAGACAATTTTGGGCATTGATTTCACACTACTCTTCATCCCTTACTTAGGTGATGACCTAGTTAAAGTTGAACTGAAGATCAACTTTTCACAAATTACAACCTGCAAAGATAATTTGGGATTTGATCCTATGATGGTGGGCTTTGGCTCATACACGTTGATTTTTTAACGTCCAATGCTTATATTTCATGGATTTTAAGAGCTATGAGTATACATATTTAAATGTGTAAATTGAGAAGCAGATTTACTTTTAAGTTGCTTACACTTACCACAAATTACAAGTATAATTAAAAGAGTTAATTACCAATTGAGTCTCTGAGGTTTGATAAAAAAAAATGCCATTTTAGTTCAAATATTTTTTTTCTCATCTGTGTCCCTAGGGTTTCCTATTTTTGTTCATTTTCATCCAGCCCTCTAACTCTGTCAATAAAAGTCACTTAAGTTAGGGATATTTTGGTCACTTTACATATATATTTCTTTTTTTTTTTTTGCCATTTTCATCCAAAACTCATTTTAAATTTATATATCTTTATCTTTCTCTTTCATTCTAAAACCACCACAACCATCATCACCACCCACCACCTCCACCATCAGCATCAACAGGATCAAGCAATGGCGCAGCTTAGTTGGGGCGGGCGGGGGCGGCCGATCCCCCCGAATTTTTGCGCAGAAGTTCCGATTATATAGTATTCGTATTGAAAATTTTGGAAATATAGGGTTTCGACGCCCCGAAACTAGTGACTTCCGACCCCCCGAACCTTCGGGTCAAGCTTCGCCACTGGAATCAAGATTCATTTTTTTCTAAAAAAAAAATTGTTGTTCAAGAATCACACATTTATCAAACTTATACACATTAATAAGATCAAAAAAAATCAATCATTATGACAACATTGCAACGAAACAATACCAAAATGAGATTAAATCTTCTCTTGTCTCTGTTACTAGGTGAAGAAGAAGGCTCACATTCAGGATTAATATTAACAAAAGGGTTAGCCATCTCTGAGAAGCTCCCACCTCCAAAAGACCCAATCTTTAGGACCAAATCACCAATAACTGACCCAGAACCAGACCCTAAACCTGATTGGTAATGGTGAAGCAGATCCCACGCACAAGGTAAAACCTTTGCCGTCGTTCGAACAAGGGAATCGTCCTGTTACCTCCTTCGGCCTTCGCATCTTTTGATTGTGGGTTTAGGTTGTTCGAACAAGGGAATCGTCCTTTTCTCTCCCCGTCGATCTCTCTATTCCCTGCTTCGCTCTATCCTATCCCCCCCCCCTTTTTCTCTCTCCCTCTCTCTCTCTCTCTCTCTCTCTAACTCTCTATAAATGGGTTTGTGTGTATAAGGTAAGAGAGAAGGTGGTAGTGGTTTATGGTTTGTATATTGATAGTTATGAAGGGTTAAAAGGAGGGGATGAAAATGGCAAAAAAAAAAAAAAAAAAAAAAAAAAGAAGAAGAAGAAGAAAGTTGTAGACAGACAATAATACCCTTGACTTAACTAACTTTTTTAACGAAGTTAGGGCAGATGATGAAAATGACAAAAAAAAAATAGGAAACCTCAGTGACACAGATAAGAAAAAAATATTTGGACTAAGTGGCATTTTTTTGTTAAACCCCAGGGACTAAATTGGCAATTAACTCTAATTAAAATTTTACCTTAGTATGTATTCATGAAAAGTGTTGGTTGAATAGGATTTAAACCCACACCACAAATAAAATTTTACAAGGGTGAGCGTCAACTCTTATGGTCGGGCCAACCATCAAAAGCATATCATCTCAAATCCCAATATAGTAACACACTGTACAGCCCACACCAAACAACTTGCTCTAGAACAAGTGCAGCCTATACAATATAAACTCAACAGGTTGTTGCAATCTCTATGCCCCTCCACTTCTTCCATCGATGTGGAAGATTGATACAAATTTTTGCTAAAATGTAGTCTATTTAGCTATGTTGTCATCAGAATTTGTCTATACCCTACAAAACAGTTGTTCACCTATCAAGCCTACACCCAAACTCTATAAATAATGAACAAAACTTTTACCAGATTGATTAAAACCCTAAAATAGAAAAGAATTCGTACCTTTATCATGAAGAGATAACATTGATGAAGAAAGTGTGAACCCTAGACCCTTCCTCCTTGATCTAAGCGATTGTGATTTTGATCACATGTTCTGTTAGTCCCCCAACTTAATAGGAGGTGGGATGAAAACTGAAGTGGAATTTAGACGACTAATTAAAGGTGAGACTGTTGAGTGGCTGCATTCAATGGAAGGGAGGAGCTTTTGTAATACAAAACATAGAACCTTTAATTGAGTTGTCTGATAAGTAGAAGAGGGAATTGAAAGAGATGTCGATTAACTAAAAGGTCTATATAAATTTACTACATTACCCTTCTATGTGTCTTAATTGTCACCCCTATACCTATTATACTCTTATGAATTAAGCTTAAATATGTTGTACATGTTGCTTGTTAAGTTAGACGGCTATGAAAATTACTACATCACTCTTCCTTAAAAAGATAATATGGATATATTACAACAAAACTATCAATCAAATATCATATTGAACTAGTTTTAATTAATTTGGACTAAGATTAAATATTTATAATGGCATGAAATCTTAAAGGATTTTTCTTCTTTTTTTTTTTTTTTTAATATAACATGTGATCTCATGGGTTTTGGATGGTGGGGTGGGGACAATGGGTATTATGGAAAATTCTTTGTGGCCACATTATTATTCCCCCAACGCACACATACTTTTCTATCTTTTCTATTGGCATGCTTGGTTTGGCTTCTTCATCACTCACCCACTATCTTCGATTTAGGACACTATTTTGGTCAAAGGTAGTTAACTTCTCATATCATTCAACATCTTCCACACTCTTCTTTTTCCACTTTCGGTAGACCAACTCTCACTTTATAACGACTCATAAGTTTTTATTTTTAAGATAAAAACAAAAAGAAAAAGACAAATATATTTATTTGAGAAACATTTCAAGATTAAGTGAAAAACTATTAAAGGTGAATGTAAGAATGTTATTAACATCACCCCACCAACATCATAACCTGCAAGTGAAAAATGAAAAAGCCTAAGGTGTTGTTTGTTTTTTCTGCAGGAAAATGTTTGCAGTCTGCGGACCACATCTGCAGACATTTGCAGAAGAAGAGGTGGACCAAAGGTCTGCAGTCTGCAAGAAGAAAACTGTTTGTTTGTTAATGTCTGCAAGCTGCTGAAATAAACTGAAATTTAAATAAACTTATTTTTTACAGCAGTCTGGTGGTAGACGGTGGTGGTGGTGGACGGTGGTGGTTGTGGTGGTGGACGGTGGACGGTGGTGGTAGTGGTGGACCGTGGTGGTGATGGACGGTGGTAGGTGGTGGTGGACGGTGGTGGTGGTGGACCGGGGTGGTGGACTATGGTGGACCGTGGTGGTGATGGACGGTGGTAGTTGGTGGTGGACCGTGGTGGTGGTGGACCGTGGTTGGTGGTGGTGGTGGTGGACCGTGGTGGTGGTGGACCGTGGTTGGTGGTGGTGGTGGTGGACCATGGTGGTGGTGGTAGACGGTGGTGGTGGTGGTGGGTGGTGGTGGTGGAAGGTGATGGTGGTGGACCGTGGTTGGTGATGGTGGTAGACCGTGGTGGTGGTGGGTGGTGGTGGTGGGTGGTGGTGGACGATGGTGGTGGTGGTGGACGGTGGTGGTGGATGGTGGTGGTGGTGAACCATGGTGGTGGTAAACGGTGGTGGTGGGTGGTGGTGGACGGTGGTGGTGGGTGGCGGTGGTGGGTGATGGTGGTGGACCATGGTGGTGGTGGACGGTGGTGGTGGTGGTGGTCGTGGTGGGTGGCGGTGGTGATGATGGGTGGCGATGGTGGTGGGTGGTGGAGGTGGGTGGTGGTGGACCATGGTGGTGGTGTAAGGTGGTAGGTGGTGGTGGACGGTGGTAATGGTGGACCGTGGTTGTTGTTGGTGGACCGTGGTGGTGGTGGTGGGTGGGTGAGGAGAAGAGAAGTGGAGAAGACCTTAGAAGACTTTGAAACAAGTCTGCACCAAGAAGAGGTCAGGAAGACCTTTTTAAGTGAAAGGTCTTCCAAAAAACAAACAATCTGCAGACCCCAAACGTCTGCACGCGTCTGCGTGGTGCAGACAAAAGAGGTCAGAAGTGCTTCTGAGCAAAAAACAAACAACACCTAAGACTGTCTCCAATTAGCCTTTGAAGATCAAATTCTCTGAGTCAGCATGGGGTATTAATTCAAAATGGGGTGTAGTGTAGAGATGTACAAATCGTTTTTTTTTTTAAAACCAGTCCGTGTTAAAAACCGGTCCGGGTTTTGAAGTGCCAAAAAAATCGGGTTTTTTCCCAAACCGGTCCGGGTCCCAAACCGGTTTTTAGAGACAAGCACAACCAATAATACAAACCGGTTCCAACCGGGTTGAAAAACCGGTTTTAAAAAAAAACGGTAAAAAAACCGGTCTGTTTTGCTGCTTTATCTGTTGCTGTTTCTGCAGAAAAAAAAATTGTTTTTTGAACAATTTAAACACTAAAAAAACACGATAAAAAACATCGAAACATAAAGGAATCCGAAGATAACATGAAACATAATACAAAGCATAATCTTAAAAAACATAGTCTTAAACGAAAATAAGTCTTCACACATAGTCTAATCTTCAACCGAACCAGCGTTGCTTCTTATCCATTCATCCATTTCGGCTTCATATTCGGTCATTGGTTCGGTTAAGTCCGCGTTGATCTCGTCCTCGTACACTTCGCCTTCATATTCAAGTTCTCCCTCAAGTGAGCGTATGTTTTGCACCCTCTCCGCCGCATCCAAATAATCCTTCAAGCAAATGGCCATCTCTACCGAAGGTAGAGTTAGTCGCGTCCTACGTATCGAAATGACCCTGCCACTAATAGAGAAAGCGGATTCCGAAGCTACCGTGGAAGCTTGGACGGTTAGTAAATCTCGGGCCATGGCGGCTAAGACCGGAAATTGATCTTCCTTACTTTTCCACCAAGACAACACATCAAAAATTTTAAATTCTTCGGGAGTCAAACCTTTTAAATAGTTTTCGGCATCATACCTCCCAAGTTCGCTACTAGGAGCGTTACCTCGTGCACGTTTATTAGACGTGTCCAACAAATCATTGTATAAATCAAAATCTGTATCAAGTACATTTTGAGAAGCTTGTCTCATTTGCATTTGAATGGACGACATTTGACCATAACGTTCAAAATAAACATCATACATATCCGTGAGATGTTTATTAAATCTTTCTACCATACCTTGTGAAAAATACGGATCTTGAGTCGTGTTCAAGTCCAACTCGTTGCAAATTTTTTCAATTATATTTTCTACCCCCCATATATTGTAACATGGGTTTAAAGCGGAGGCACAAGTAAAAACCGCCGGTAATTTCGAAAAATATTTTCTAAATTTTTCTTTCATTGTTGCCGCCATATCTTTGTATGGGCTACCTCTACTTTCCATTTCGCCTAATTTTCTAGTCATGTTATATAATTTGTGAAGTGTTATACAACTTGTGGGATAATAAACTCCGACAAAGCGGTTGATGAAGCTTTGAAAACTTGTAGCATTTCGGCAACAACTTCAATAACATTCCAATGCATTGGATTTTATGGTGCCGTTTTCCCCCGACTCACCAAAATAGCATGAAATGCAATTAAACTTTCTTTTTGCAAAACGTGTTTTTCGAACATGTTACAAGTGGAACTCCACCTTGTTGGACAATCCCAATTTGGACCCAAACAAAGGGCATTCACACTTTTGCAAAATTTCATATATTTAGCATGCCTTGTATTGTTTCTATATATATCACGTAACGTTCTTCGAAAACCTTCTCTTTGTGTTTCAATAACTTTTAGACCATCTTGAACGGCCAAATTGATTATGTGTGCGACACAACGACTATGAAAAAATACCTCTTCACAAGGTTGGTATCTTAATTTTAATTGTGTGATAGCCGCGGTATTATTCGACGCGTTATCAAAAGATATTGATAAAATCTTGTTTGATAACTTAAACGTTTGAATAACTTTGTCAATCATAGAGAAAATATTTGCACCGGCTATTTTTTCATACCAAACGGCTATATGGACGTTTTCCAACGGTCAAAAACCGGTTTTTTTCAGGTCTTAACTGAACCGGGTTTTATCCCCATCGGTTTTTGATCCGGGTTCCAAACCGGTTTTTTTCGAGGATCGGTTGGCTGGGTCGGTTTGAAAAAAAAACCGGTTTTGGCCAAACTAGTTTTCCGGTTTTTAATTCGGGTCGGGTGGAAAAACAGGTTTTTTTGTCCATGTCTAGTGTAGTGGGGGAATAAAAAAGGGGCGCTATTTAAAAAAAAAAAAAAAAAAAAAAAACTGATAAAACACAAACAATACACGTGGCAACAATTGATTGGTTGGTTCATTTGGGTTGTGGCGTTATATTAGTAACGCTGGAGGAGTTTTTTGCCCCATAATGCCCCCCCCCCCCCCGTAATGGTGTGGGGGGTGCGTTATATTTGCTTTTCACGCTCAATAGCGCCACCAGTATAGCTGGTCTTACATAAGAATATGGGTTTGCCTAGGTTCTTGCAATAAGGTGGGCCCAATGTAAAAAAAGAAATGTTTTATTTAAATATTGTGTGTAATGGATATGTGATGAGGTGGAAATTAAGAAGGGTAAGGATATTTGTAGGGTTGGAGATGAAATTAGGGTTTTTAAGGATTTGTAAACATATGATGTGGCAGATGACGTGGTAGCTAAGGGTGCCTAAGGGCTCACGTAGCATTAGAGATAGTCTAACAGAACCTACGTTTGTGGCGGAGAACAAAACCTAGGTTTTTTTTAAATGAACCGTGCGTTCGAATACACCTCATGATCAACAGCCCAACATTCGAAAATTGCCAAGTCTCGTCAGTTTGGTCTACCAGCTGAAAGCAACCCGCCAGCTAACCCACACGGATGACAACGGTGTTTTTCTCAGGTTTAAACCCTTGACCACCTACCCGTGATACACATTGTCCCCCTGAAGTCATACATTTCAACTTTTATAGCATGGCTTAATTATTTCAATAATCCAAGCATATTATGACCCTGAAAAATCTGTAAATTGATTAAAAAAAATAAAAAAGTAATACCAATAATAATAAAAATGATGACCCAAGTGACAAATGGTTATTTTCTAAATTTCAGTACTTACAAATGGTTATTATTGTATGCTTGATGGATGATGGCAGATACATGCGTTTTACATGACTATAGAGTTAATGAAGAAGAAAGAACTTTGTAAGAAACTTTAATTTGGTTTTATATTTTTAGAGTTAAATGTCAATTTCGTTTATGAGGTTTGGTCCAATTTGCCACTTCAATATTTTTTTTTTTTTTTTGCAATTCGACACTTGAGGTTTGGATTTTTTTTTTATTTTCGTTCTTTTCACTAACTGGGTTTATTTTTTCTGTTAACTCAGGGGTATTGTAGTCATTTACCTATTTATTTTTGTTTTACTTTTTTTACTCTCTTTTTATATATAAAAAAACAAAAAAATTCTATACATAAAAAAATCTATTTACTATTGTATATCATTATTATCAACATAGTTATTAGTCATCATCATCTATCTATCTATCTATCTCTCCCCCCCCCCCCAATCTCTCTCTCTCTCTCTCTCTCTCTCTCTCTCTCTCTCTGTCTCTCTCTCTCTCTCCCAACAACCACCACCACCAAATCCAGCCACTTGCCACCACCAACATCAAACACCACCGTTCACAACCTCCAGCATTACCCTTCTTCACAGACGCGATCCACCACCGTCACCCTAGGTAGAAAACCCCCAATTTATAAAACCCTAATCTGAGCTGAGGTGAACAACATTGGGATCGATCTCCTCTGCAGTGGTGCTTCGTTGGTGTTTGTGGAGCCGAAGGTGTTCGTGGTGATTAGTGGTTTCGATCTCCCATGTTTCGATCTCCTCCGCTTCTCTCTCTCTTCTGCTTCTCTCTCACGGTGGTGGGTGGTGACGGCGGTGGTGGGTGGTGATGATGGTGGTGGTGGGTTATGGTTTTGAGGGTGAATGAGAGATAGAATGAAAAAAAAAATGGGGGTTGATGGAATGGTTTTGAGGGAATGAAATGTCTTGTGGAATGAGTGATTACATTCTTTTAACCAACAAAACACACTATTTTTAATTACCTCGTAGTTAGGGCTGCAAACGAACCGAACGAACATGAACAACGCCTTGTTCGTGTTCGTTTGTTAAGAAAATTGTGTGTTCACATACAGGTCATGAACACTAACCGAACGAGATTTTATGTTCATGTTCGTTTGTTAATTTTGTTCATGAACGCACACGAACACAAACATTAATGAACACAAACAATTGTTCATGAACACAAAGAAGAGTTCATGAACGTAAACAAACACAAACGAACATATACTAACTTTTGAATAACATTGAATTCACATACATTAAGACATTAGCTAGATCCACCCAAAATATAACCTAATTATCCAAACATGTTTAGTACTGGAGAAGGGGGTTGGACGGATGGCAGAGGGCGTTGGAGGTGGATGGCATCAACGCTGGAACGTGGAAACACATAGTGAGCTTGGATACAAAAAGTAGGTTTAGTTTTCTCATATAGTCATATATTTACCTCATATATATTAGTTGTTGGGTAAAATAAATACAAATAAAAAAATATAAAAATTAAAAACCTTAATAAACTATCGAGCACAAACGAACATAAACGAACACGTCACCGAACGTTCACGAACATGAACGAACGAACACGACCTTTGTTCATGTTCGTTCGTTTAGCTAAACGAACAAAATTTTTTGTTCGTGTTCGTTCCTTTATTAAACGAACGAACTTTCCGCCGAACGGTTCATGAACTGTTCGCTGAAAGTTCAATTCGTTTGCAGCCCTATTCGTAATGGTTCATTGTTCAGAATTCGATTCGGATTTGAAATTCGACTTAGTTCGATTCGATTACCAAAAATTCGATTCGATTATTAAGAATTCAAATTCGATTCAATTCGAATTCGAGTCTAGTAAATCGAATACGAATCGAATACGAATTTATGATTTTAAATTTGATTCGATTCGAATAAAAACTATAAATGAATCTTTTTTTAAATATATATACACACATACACATTATTATATACACAAATATACACATTGAAAAAAAGAACTTCTAAATTTTGGTTAAACTCTAAAAACCCATAGTCACTACAGCTTTTACCATAACAATATTTTACATATTTACCTTATATATCACAAAACTCTAACAAAGTATGCTCTCTACTATTTTTATTATTCACGTATTTGACATATTGTTGTTTATTAATTTTGTAGATTTTTATTTTATATGTTAAAAATAATGAGTTTGTATTAGTTTTAAAACTAAAAGTAAAACAATTTATTAACTATGATGAATTTGAACTAAATCGAATTTATTCGAATTCGAGTTTCTTATTCAAATCGAATACGAATCGAATAAATTGAATTTTAAGCGAATACGAATTTAAGTAAAAATATTAAAAATTCAAAAAATTCTATTCGAATAATTCGAAAATTCGTTATTCAATTTGTTGAACACCCCTATATTCCATTCTCACTTTCATTTCATCATACCAAACGTTACCTTATCCGTTTATGTGTACTCAATTCAAGACCTTGAACTTTTTAGTCAAAGTTGGATCTCAATGTTGAATAGTGGATTTAATATGAACTTAAATTCTAAACCACTTCTTAAAACTGGATAAAGACATGTTGACCTAACCCTTTTAAATTAATTGGATTTATCATAACGTAGCCTTTTATTTTCCTTAGCCTTTCGATAAGATTTTATCATATGAGCTTTAAAATACACCATAATAAAAATAAATAATACCGAAAAAAATTATTTCTCACACGGTCACACCATTCACATGCATTCTAACAATAACATAAAACAAAATATTTGAATAGAAACCAATAACAATTGTATTTTTTTTTTCCAGTTAATTCCATTTTTTCAAGTATTAAAACACATTTACAAACAGAAAAATCACATTCTTACATATACACATACACCCCTCTCCTATGTATCATATACACCTTCAACAACCTTCATGCTTACCCTTTTTGGCTTTTTTTTTTCTTTTTCCTATTAACTAAAACAAAAAGAGCTGTCTAAAAGCCTAAAATCACAAAACATTTTTTTTAAACGAAAAAAAAAATCAAAACGGAACGACGTCGCTGCAGGCAAAATACTCCGACTTCATGACGTAATTTTCCGGCCACGAATTCTTCAAAAGCTTCAACAACGTTTGCGCTTTTCTCTTCGCTCGTTCCGTACAATCGCTCTGTACAAGCAACAATAACTGCGTCAATACTCCGGCATCCACCGCCTGATCCTGCAACCGTTCGACGGCGGAGCACAGCGACAGCAGTGCTCCGGCAGCGTACTCTGTAGCACGGTCAGATATCTTTAATATCACCTTCACAAGCAATGGAACAGTAAGCGCGTGAGACGCAAACGCCGCACATCCTTCGGGTATTCTGCACAGCAACTCTATCGTAGCCAACGCTCTTTCTGCGTCGCATTTTTCAAAATCCGGTAGCCTATTAATAAATAACAAATATTGTATTAGCTTGTAGTGATGTATTTAGGGTTTACAAACTGTCACCTAATACGTTGCGGCATAGGTTATTGCACGCTTACTTGTTATTCTACTCAATGTTTTAAAAACCGGTTTTTAAACTGTTTCAGGTTGGGCTAAGAAATGGTAACCGGTTTTTACATAAAAGTGAACAATGTTTATGACATTGAAGTGTTGAATGCACAAGTTTCGCATAAAAAGATAAAATTCACTATTTTTTTTAACGCCCAATGAATCAATTTCCGAGCACTCTCGGGCACCCTTTTGGCGAATCAGATACTCGAGAGTACCCGGGCCACCAAATGACACCAATTCCCAGGAAAACCCGACCATTCACCCGCCCAAAGTCACGACAGTGAAATAATCGGTAAAACCTGTCGGGATCAGGATTCGAACCCAAGCCAGGAAACTTTAGGCTCTCAACCAACTAGGCTACAAGTGGGACAATAAAATTCACTATTACTTTAATTTTTTAAAAATTAAAAATCAATTTTAATGATTTTGCAAACCGGTTAAACGGTTCTAACTTGAAGAACAGGATTCACCGGCGGTATATTTACCTACCGGTATTTAGAACATTAATTCTACTATAAATTTTTAATGGTTTTTAATGAGAATAATCCCTGATCACACACATAATACATGAATTCAATACCTGTCTATGAGCGCCTCAACAGCTCCTGCCTCAACCGCCTTATGACGATGTTGTTTCACGATACATAAAGCGAACAACGCTTTGATTCCAACTTTTAACGCACGAGGATACGATAACGGATAATCGAGTATTCCGATCACTCCATCAAATATCTCATCATGAGAGCTAATTTCCGCTCGTAGCTCTGATGAACTCGTTCCCGCAATTACGATTTCAATCAACGCGGCCGTGTTGACTCGGACATCAATCGATGAATGAGATAATAAAAATATTAAATACGTAACTCGATCAAGACTAGAAGATATAAAAACACACTCGGCTTCAGAAAACGGAAGAACAGATAGAATAGAGAGCAACTCGTAAGTGAGTTCAGACGAGTTACGACTCGTTTCAGAGAACAACACATCGAGTAAAACCTGACATGCTTTTTGACTCGAAATCAACAACCGGTTTTTCTCCGAGTCACGAACGAGTGTACGGAGTCGTCGAACCGCTGAGAGCCTTGATAACCGTGAATTAGAAACAGATGAGACTTGTTTAAGCAAAGATTGGACAACAGATGGATCAGCAGGTTGTTTAGGTGTAGGGATTCGTTCTACACCGTACGATCTGTTGGCAACGCACCAGTTTTGGATCAGACGGCGGAGAGTGTGGTTTGGGGTGAGAGTATGGTCGGTTAATGGAAGACGAGTGACCGGACACGTGGTGTTGCCGGTGGCTATCCATGACTCGATGCTTGAACGGTCGTATGTTTGACCGGTTACCACGATGACTGGATCGGTCATTAGCTCGAGAGAAACCGGGCATCTGAAATGGTATGGGATCTGGAGACCTACATCCAACGGCTGTAAACTTTCAGGCATGTTTGAGTCCTTTCAACTTTGTCAATATAATTTGTATATGTGTTTACTATATATATATATACACACACAATTGTAGTTTGAATATTTTTGGTTGTGTGGTTATGAGATGGAACAGAGAGTTTGTTTGGGTGGGGGTTTGAGTTGTGTGAAGGAGATGTGTGTGGCCCCTTTTTATGTTACAAGTTAATAGTCCTTTTAAGTAAGTCTTCACACGTGTGGGTTAAATAACTTAAGGCTTAACCTGAGTTGTGTTGAATGGTGGTGGGGTTGGTCAAAGGTGCTAGGCTGTTGGTATAGTTGTGTGGGGTCCAGTTGTTTGCTGGATGTCTTGCTGAGTTTCTGTTACATTTTAGAATTATCTTTTTTGCTTTCTAGTCCTTTTCTTTTGTGTTATTCATAGACCATGCCTTTTGGGTTATGAGGCTATGGGGTGTGGTCACCCTTCCCCCTTTCTTCCTCCTTGTCCACGTCAGCGCCATGTCATTTCCCCCTTCCCCTCCCCCTTCCCCCTTCCCTTTTTTATTAATTTCATTTTTATTTATTTTATAAATTAGATTTTCATTAAAATATTTTTTTCATTAAACATTAAATAAACTACATAGAAATTTAAAAAAAAAAACGAAAAATACAATAAAAACCCGGAAATAAATAAAAAAAAAACCATCAACTAAACGCTCCTCCAAGCCATTTTCTTGCGATTTTGTCTTTTATTTTCGCCGCCACCGCACGTTCCGTTTCATCAAGGTTATCGAGCGGTTCTCTCATCAACGCCAATTCGGTTGTTTCCCGTCTCGCCATTTCCATTTTGAGGCGTTCCCTTTCCAACTCTATCCTCGCCAAGTCTCTCGCCGCGGCGTCTTCTTTGTCCTTCCTTTCCATCTCTAGTCTCGCCAACTCTCTCGCCGCCGTTTCTTCCTTCTCCTTCTTTCTTTTCAAGTAGCGATCCGTTTGCTCTTGTTTAAAATCGTTAAATTTTTTTAGCAACTCTTCAATTTTTTCCACCGCCTTGTCTCTCGATCCGTGGCCGGTATCAACACCCTTGCCTTTTGAGGCCGCCGCTTTCTTGGCGCGGTCCCGACCAATCGGCCTCTCACTCTCACTTGGTGGAGCCTCGTCTTCAAACTCCGGATCGTCGTTTATGTTGATAGTACAACGAGCATCCGACCCACCACCACTATAACTCCCGTTGCGCTCGTTTTAGACCGCTTCGCTTGTTCCACCTCATTAGGCACCGGTTTGAACTTTTCACACTTCGCCAAAATCTCATACGCCTTCATGTACCCAAACGCCCCATGCTTTTTGGTGTACGCGTCAAGAGCAACCTTCAACACATGCTCATCGCTTTGCCCGGACGCACGATTATTCCAAGCTCTTTGATAAAAACCCCAAAAGCTTGACATTTTGTCATCAAGTCCCGACACTTGGTACTCACGGAGTGAACCCGACGGTATTCTTCACGTTGTAACAACTTGAAAAATTCCTTAACAACTTGGTTCCAAAACCCCTCTTTTTTCCGATTAGTTGCTACAATTATATAAAAAAAAGTTAGTTTTTATAAAATATTAAAAACGAAATTTAAAAAAAATATATACATATATATATACGAAATTTTAAAAAAAATATATACCTAGTATTGGGTCCGTAGAAGCGATAACCCAAGCTTGTGCTAGCGCCTCCAACTCGATGGGATTCCAAGGAATGGAATCGGCCTTGGTACTAGGACCGTCATCTTTGGCCCGTTTTTTCCCCTTTTTGACGGTTTTTTTGCTTGGGGCCGGTTCGGTTTCGGGTTGGGTTTCGGGTATGTGATCATCGTGCGAGGCCAAAGAAACAAAATCGTGCTCGTGTTGTGTTTGTGTTTCGGGTATTGGTTGCCATTGAGGTGGTTGCATTTGAGGTGGATGCATTTGCCATGGTTGTTGTTGAAATTGCCATGGATTCAAAGGGGCGTTAAACGCGCCAAAAGATAGTGGTTGAGTCGCGGGAGTACCGGGTGTGTTAGGAAATCCGAACGGGGGTTGGTTTGAGGGGTTACCGGGTGTGTTGGGGAAGAAAGGACGTCTTGGATCCATGAAGATTTTTTATAAAATCTTTTATAAAAATGTAGAAGTGTATAAAAATGGTGGAAATGTGTATAAAAATTGTGGGGTTTGTGGGGTAAAATGTGGGGTTGGTTTGTTATTTAAATAGGTGTGAAAAATAAATTTTTTTTTTTTTTTTAATGTTCAAACGGTCAAAAATTGAAAAGTAACGTTCACATTTTAAATTCAGCCCTTGAAACTCGCGTCGGTATGCTCGGCGGATTATCCCCGCCTTTGCCGTCGGTGGGTCGGGGGGGGCGGTGTTCCCCTTCGGCAAAATGGTCCAGGTGGGATGCCGAGCCCCTTCCCGAGCCCATACCCCATAGCCTGAGTGGGGGTTAAATGTTAAGTTGTTTGTGGGTTGACCGGTCAAACCTGACGTAAATATAAGAATTTGAAACATAAGAAAATCATGTGAGGAATGTAAACCTAAAAACCCAACATGAGTTTTCAAGGATTGATACGAAAGTGACTTGTCTAGCCCTTTTTTTTTACATAACAATAACTTAGTATCAATATTTTACAATGGTTGATTAAAGTGCATATATGTAAGTATATCATAACTATAAAACATAGTGTAATTTAGTTATTAACTTTTGAATTTTTCACATAATACCTAGGTAGATAAGGGCACCACCATGATGGTGTTAGTGATGGTGAAAGGCCGCCCCATCACCTTCCACCACGGTAAGGATGATATTACAGTGGTGGATATCACGATTGTGAAGAGTTTTATGGTGTTAGGGGAGTGAGGTGGTATGTGGTGATTGGTTGGTTTTTTATTGATGAGTTTGATGGTGTAAAAGAGGGATGAAGGGGCATGTTGTTATTAGTTGGTTTTTTGTTTTTGTAAATGATTTAGTCATGGGTACGATCAAAGATGGGTGGTTGTTAGACTTAATGATTAAGTTTATAATTAGTTTATATTAGAGGGTTTAGAATGTAGGGTCAAGTTATTCTACACAGTGTAATAAAAATGAGAAGGGTGAGAAAGATACAAAAAAACACAATAGATTAATAAAATATGACATAATGAGCCACAAAATATAACACAATGCCGAAAAATATAACACAATGTTGAAGAAAAAAGACAATGAATCACAAAATTGACACAATAATGAAAACAAGAAAAAGACACAATGCTACTGAAGAAACAAATAGTCTTACCTCCTGGTAGGGATAGTGAGACTATTATATTCCACAGAGATAATCCTTCACTAGAGGTTATGGATTGAATGACCTGCAAACACGATGATGATTCGAGTAGGGAGACGGCTACACAAGGTAGCAGTTTATGACAAAAATGTGGGTGAATGGGGATACTATCGAGTGATAGCTCTTTGGGTTAGAAAAAAGTTTCCTCTCTATTAGGGATATGATCCCTTATATATGGGTGGACGTATGCCACCATTACCCTAAACCCTAATCGTAATGGGCCGAGGCCCGATTAGGGTTGTCTCCACTACCCTTAGCTATGCTAGTAAAGTAGTTATGAAAAGCTACATATAAGGAAAGAATGGAATGGTTACCGCCTTTACCGCTTCGCGCGCGGGTTCTTTTCCTTGATTGGTGCATGGCTGTTGACCGTGCGTGATATGCGCGTGTCGTTGCCCGCCCATAGATTCCTTCACGTAGCTTTAGAACCGGGTTTGGGTATGACCATTAGTCGGTTTAGTACCCAATCTCATCAGCTACATAAAAGACACAATGATATACGTAAACTCTTAAACTACAAGGTAAAAATCCAAAAAAAGGAAAACCTAAAAACTAAGATAGTAGGATTCGATGAGACGGTTCCAATGTCGCTTGAATGAGTTCAATCGGAGTTCGTTTAATACCCTTCCTACGACTTCCTATTTTTCTTTCACTGTGTATTTGATCCTAACCCTTAGAATGTAACTTATTTCTCTATTTAAGCCATTGTAATCTTTATTATTATTTGTTCAATATAATAACACGTTTGATTTGGTATCAGAGCCAAATCAAATCTCCCCAATTTTTTCGGGTAATTATCCTTTAACCCTAACCCTACTGCCGTCACAACTGTCATGGTTTATTAGCCTCCAACCGTCGCAACTTCCGGCCGGACATCTCATGATATTTGGCTCTCTCTGGAAAGTACCTACACACCAATTAGTGTGTCCCATGAGTTTACACTCAAAAACCAACTTCTTCGTATCACCATGAAAGGAGATGAGAAACCAGCCGATTACTTATGCCAAGCACAAAAGTATGCCACAACTCTTGCCAACATTGGGGAGCCCTTCAAAGACAAAGATTTAGTGATGGTTGTTCTTTCCGAACTCATAGAAGAATACAATGGCCTCAAAGCAAACCTTCTTGCACGTAACCTACCGGTTGTATTTAGCGAGCTACATGGACTTTTAAGTGATCATGACTACATGATCTCTAAGGTGCATGGCCTACCCACTGCCACAACTCAAAACAACCCGCAAGCATGTCGTTATTGCCCCAGCCGTCTCACCCACGGTTGCCTCTTCCTCATCCACATCACTTAACCTAGATGCTATCCAAACCCAACTCAATAATCTCCAACTCATGGCTGCCTAATTAGGCTATCAACTTCAGCCTACAACCAACTCTACCCTTCAACCTCAAGCCTACTATGCCTCCCGGTCTTTCACCAACAACAACCGTGGACACCGTGGGTGCAGCTCTTCCAGGGGCACTTCACGACCACCTTCAAATCATCCAAGGGAAAATAATAGTGCTAGCAGTCGTCAATTCAATTGGGCCTCCACTCAAAACACTGTCTACGGTCATTGCAACCGTTGTGGAATTGGCCATCTTCCAACACAGTGCCCTAATCAGCAAACTCAAACGCGGGGGATGACTCAAACTAACTTTGCAGCTCACTCGGATAGCAATGCTCCTCCTGGTTTCACTTAGTTCCCTGATACTGGATATAATGGCCACTCTGCTCAGAAATATGCTGCTATCGACAATCTTAAAGCCTATTATGGTAATGACTCTTTACTTTTTGGTAATGGTAAATCCCTTCCTATTTTCCATATTGGTTCCTCTAAAATATACTCTCCACGTAAAACCTTTAACCTTAATAACATACTCCATGTACCAGATCTTAAAAAGAACCTTTTATCCGTCCAATAGTTTTGTCATGACAATGATGTTTTCTTTGAATTTCACTCGTCTTATTTTGTTGTAAAGGGCGAGTCTACACACACCACCCTCCTAACAGGTCCAAGTGAACAGGGTCTTTATTCTATCTTGTTTGCCTCGCCTTCAATCTCTTCCTAAAGTCGCCTTTACTGTCGTCAAAGCATCCTCAACTTTTTAGCATCGTCTAGGACATCCTCATGATCGTGTTTTTCGTTCTATTTTGTCGCATTGTTCCTTATCTGTTTCAAATAAATTATCTTCTTCTTTATGTAATTCCTGTCAAATGGGAAAGTCCTCAAATTCCCTTTAGTTAATTCAAATTTTCATAGTGCCAATGTTTTGGATTTGATTTATTGTGATGTTTGGGGGCATGTCCCACTTTTATTTGTTGATGGTTATCGTTTCCTTTTTACTTTGTGTTGATCATCACTCTAAATACATGTGGTATTACCTCTTAGTCCACAAATCTGATGTTTATTCCGCATTAATTAACTTTATAAACATGGTAGGAAGGCAATTTAAAACAAAAGTTAAAAGTATTCAATCTGACTGGGGTGAGGAATTTCGGAGTCTCACTCAGTTCTTTAACAGTCTTGGCATCATTCATTGTCACTCCTGTCCTCATACAAGTGAACAAAATAGAACGGTGGAGCGTCGATATCGTCATGTTGTGGAAACTGGACTCGCCCTTTTAGCCCAGTCTCACCTTCCACAACGATTCTGGCACTTTGCCTTTAAAACTGCCGTCTATCTTATCAACCGGCTTCCTTCTCGTGTCTATTCAAATAAATCTCCGTTTGAACACCTGTTCAAACGCAAACATGACTATTCATTTCTTCACGTATTTGGATGTCAATGTTTTCCATATCTTCATCCATACAACAATCACAAGATTGAATTCCAATCCACCCCATGTGTCTTTCTTGGATACAACCATGTTCATCATGGATACCGTTGTTTTGACCCACATACAGAATGTATTTACATTTTCCGACATGTTTGGTCAATGAACACGTCTTCCCATATCACAAACCAACTCCCACACTAACACCGTCCCAACCTGAGCCATCCTATGTATCCATATTTCATGAACTATACCTGATGAACCTAACGAACCATATCCTACACCTGAACCCAATCCTATAACGAACCCAACCCTGCACCCGAGCCCAACCCTACAATCGAACCTATCACACCCCGATTTTCCTGTCGGTTGTGAATGTTTGGCACCTTTACTACGCAGCGGAATATTTCAACTAAGAATTCTACATGTTCCGAACGCCTTTTTCTAAGCCTTCTAAGGTCTCCAATCCTAAGACATCACTTATTTTCAACCGTGTCGTTGCCAATATCTAGACCTGAAAGACATGCTTAAAAGATCATCATAAAGCCGGTGAGTTCATGGTTTTATTTTTATCGTTCATAACCCGTTTTTCTTTCAAATCACTTGGGAAAAATATTTGCAAACACTAATGAGAAAGTTTATTTTCTTTACACAAAAACATTATTTGGGAAAAATACATATAAAAATCCCATTTAAAACCTTACCGGTTATTCCTTTCTAAACCTTCGACTCGACTCACTTTGCCATATGTTTACCTCCCCATAAATATAAATATACTCAAGTTTTGTCGATCAGCCATACATATAAAAAGTCTCTTTTAAATTCTTTCATGGTATTCCATTTTTATCCTTAGAATCGACTCACTTTGCCATATATTTACCTCCCCATAAAGATAAGTATATCTAAGTTTTGTCGGTCGAACCTTTAACCGAAAAGGAGACTTCCACAATAACTTTTGAAAAAACTTTCTCATATAACTATGAAAACCATTTTTTTCCTGGATTTACCCACCGGGCAATCGCGTACGCCGAAAGCGAATATGATCAAATAAAATAACCATTATTTAAAAAGTTAGTGCGCGTAACTAACATAAGAAATGTGTTAAATAAACTTAGGGTTGCAAATCCTAATACCGATGGCGCCCCCATGAGCCCGTAACCAAAACCAGACTACTTACTTTTGCCCCGCACGTTGTTATAGTGGTAACAAGTTTAAAATATCGTAACACCCCTTGGTCCATCCGAGTTGACGCTAATCAGTCGGGGTGAGTCCCCGTCAAGGACCGATAGTACCATCCCCATATTCTACGGCTACATCACTTGTATTAATGGTAACAGTTAACTGCGGAGACTGCACGTCCCACTAGACTTTCCCGTTACCCATGTGCCCATTTTATGCACCATTTCAAGATTCCACAGTTACCGCACATGTTAATACTTTCTTGCTTCCATAACTTTCATTTCCTTTTTACCCACGTATGATTTCATAAAAGCATTGTAACTTCACAAGGTTTTTATAAACTTTGTTATGCTTTTAAATAAATAGATTTTCATAAATTAAGCGTGTCTTCCCCCGAAAACATTTACAAAACGGTAAAAAGTGGGGTCATGAACTCACCTTAATTTTCTTTCTTAGCTAGCAAATAAAGCCGAAACTTTGACCGACTTCCTCGTGCCCTATTACCAACAAAGGACACCTTAAAACTCTATCACATATAAGCCTAGCCTATTATCCGGCTAAAAGATAGTTTAACCAACTATCTAGACTCGTGTGTACTAACTCGAGTCCTAATATGCTTTAACTCGACAAACCGATCGTGACTTATCTTACTTACGTGTTAACACACGACATAGTACCCAAGTTGCGCACTTGTTACTATTCGCGTGTAACCCACGTTGGACTAATACCTCGAAACATATAACTTACCTTGAGCCGTAGCTCATCTCGTTAATCGAATAAATGTATTTGTCGTGTACATTTATTTTTAGGAAAATAAACTTTGCAAAATATAATTCTTGTTATTAATTTCCGATTAATAACATAAGTTACATCATTTCCAAAATCCGAACTTTTCAAGGTTTTCAAGACTTCGCTTTTTATAAAACGATTCCCAAATAAAATCGAACGTTCATATGTTTTTGAATCTGAACAATAAATGTTATTTAGTTACCGAAACCTTTCGAAAACTCGTCATATTTGACGTTTGGCAAAACTATATATCTTTATTTTGAAAATATTGTCCAGGATTCACTTACTATTGCTACCAATATCTTTTGTCAAAACGTCGCGATTTTGTATAAAAACTTTTGAGAATTATTTATAAAAACATACATGACCATATTAATTGTGTTGCACTTCGGATTTTATAAAAATTTCGGCAGAGTTTCCTCTGTTTTTCAGTTCGTTATGTAGTAACAAAATTAAATCGGAAAGATTCAAAATTGCAAAAACAATAAAACCGATCAAAACGAATATTATTTTCATCGCCCGACACCTGCGTTCGTCACGCGCGTTTAAATTGCATTATAAGATTCGATCATGGTTTCCTTTGATTAGACGATTTGTTGACCTACGAAATCAAATAAATAACATTATCAACAATAAATAATTATTCTGAAAGTAAGATTACGGTTAAAAGTACGCATTTCGACGTTCGATTCCCACGTCAGTTCCTCTTCGCGTTTCCAAAACGGTGCGCTGTTGGCCGTTTCTCGTGCCGATTTCACATCAGATCACATCAATAGTAATTATACTGTATTTACATATAATAGCCTTATGTCAGCCCAGTTTGACAAATTTTTACAGATGTCAGCGCGTTAATGTTAAACACGCGCAATTCTTCCTTTAAAAGCATCAAGGCGTTCGTGAACTTCAAGAAGGACATCGTAGGATTCGTAGCGGCTTATTTATTCAAAATTAACTATAAATCATCTAATCTGTTCAAAATGCAATTAAAATTACATCAAAAGTTGATCGGAATTTGCCAGTTGTCACAGAACCCAACCCTACCGCCACCACTTATGTCGAAACACACCCTACTACAACCGAACCTGCACATGCGTCTATACCCACTACTTCTGTAAACCCAAACCCACCACCCGAACCCATCCCTCTAACCTACAACCAAACTCGAAACAACCGAACCGCTATAACCTGACTGCCTATCATACTACCACCTCCTCACCCATTCCTACCAAACCTACATCATTTACCGCTGCCAACAAGTCTTCGGAGTGGCAGCATGCCATGGCTGAAGAATTGTCGGCACTACATAGGAATGGCACTTGATCATTAGTTCCACCTGTTAGCAATACTAATGTGGTTGATTGTAAGTGGGTTTACAGGTTGAAAACGGATCTTAATGGAAAAACCAGTCGCTACAAGGCTCGTCTCGTTGCTAAGGGATTTCATCAACAAGCAGGCGTTGATTATGATGAAACCTTTAGTCCTATTGTTAAACTAACCACTATCCATGTAACGCCCAGCGTTTCTCGAATAATATAATAATATTATTTTCATAAAACGATTAATTAATTATTTAACAATATTATCTCATTAACAAGAAATACATTCTTATTCCAATAATAAATTAATTACCTAAATTCGCCAAATACCGCGTCGTAAGTAATAACATACTAGTAAACGACACTTATTCTTACAAATTTAATCGCGACTAAAAATATATATATATATAACAAATATATAGTCCAAATGCTCGTTTTAATTCAGTCTACATTTATATAATTTATAGAATAATTATGCTATTGATTAAACGAGCCTAATTCATAAATGAGACCCGAGTCAGTGATAAGTTCGTATACGCGGTGTCCACCTAACCCAACCATCATAACCCTAACTATATAAACACATTACATCTCCTTCTCCTTCTACAAAGAAAACCCTAGCCTACACCTCATCTCTTCCAATCATTTTTTTCCCCTGCTCTCCCTCATCCCTTCATCTCCTGCCCTCAAGACCTCTGACCAACCTTCTCATCCACTTATGTGGAGCAGTGGCAGAAACCACCTACAACCCCCACCCGTGTCAACAGCTTCACCAACAACAAACACCACACGAGCCACCATGACAGTCCCTTCTCTCCATATCAGTGGCGGCAGCCACAAAGAGACACCACCATCAACGACCACCTGGATACATGAAACCCGTCTAGACCTCCTCCCTCTTCTCGTCTCCGTCACAGAACAACAAGCAGCGGCGGCGCCGCTGGTAGTAGCCCGCAGTGATGGCGATTTCCAGTCATTTGGGTGTGGTTCGGCTACAGTAACGATGATGAGTTCATTGGATTCGGGGTCTCATTATTATCTCTCGTTTCTTGTTGGGTGGAAGAGGTTTCGGATTGGTTCCGTTCCAATGATCGGAGATGGTCACATCGGCCGAAAACAAACTGTGGTGGTCGGAAAACGCGTGGGTTTTGTCAGATCGTTGTACCGGGTCACGTTTGTTATGGAGCAGTAATGGTCCGGTTGGTGTTATTGGTCTTGATAATAGTTAATCTTCTTTTCGGGCCAGGTTCGTTCCGGAGCTGCAACAATGGTAGTTTGGACTGACGGCTCTTATTTGTTTTTCTTTCGGGTCAACGGATTGACCTGGTCAACATCAGTCAACCAGCCAGACCGGTCAGATCTGGTCAAGTTCGGTTCTGGTCAATAGGTCAAACTTCTGGTCAAACTTGGTCAACGCTCAGTTCGTGGCGTGTACGTGTCGGTTCGCGAGTTATTTGCAGGAAGGTATAACGCACGCCACACCTTTAGTTTATTCATTGTGTATGTTGTGTGAATTTTGTGTAAAACGAACCGAACCAACTTGAGACTAAAAGTTATCTTATTAATAACTTAAACGAAGATTTCTAACTTATAATATATTTAGTGTCGCGAGTAGAGTCGAATGTCAAACTATATATGTATGGTCACACACACATATGAATATATTAACAAAGTTCATTTATATTTTATTAATAGTCACTTTATTCTTTTGTTTCGGACAACGAAATAAAGAATAGCTTATACAAATCATTTTGACGAAAATTAAGTGTTGAAAAATATGTACATATGTCCGATACCTGTCAAAATGTATGGTTCCTCACATATTATAGTCTTAGTAAGTTAAACCATGTGTTGCGTACTTGTACAATTGATGTTTTGAGATAAATAGACGACTTGCGTTGTCTGGTTTCTTACAAAAACAGAGGAGACTCTGCCCAAATTTTTACAAAATATAAGCAACATATCGGATGGTCAAATCAATTACCTTGTACAAAAGAAGCTATGTTTTACAAATAAACGCTATTCAAACTTTACCTCGTCATGATATAAAAGCGTACATAAATAAATATAATACATATATTGTCCGGTCTTCAAACAAACTAAAACGTGAATCAAGTTACACATATTATTTTGCAATATCTTAAATATTCTTCTCTAATTAGTTTCAAGCAGTGAATCTGAACATTATATATAACTATACATACGCGCATACTTTCAAGAAATCAAAACCAAATCCTATCGGTTCGTTAAGTTACACACTTTGAGACACGTATTATTTACAATACGAGTCTAGGTAGTTGAATCAACTATCTTTACAACTAACAAATGAATTAAACTCTTTTGCATTAGAATTTAAGACGTCCTTTACTTCTAATAGGGCACAAGATGTTCAATTAATTCAAGTTCAGACTATTGTTTGCTAGTACCTACACAGTAAATTTCAGGTGAGTTTTACATAGCCCTTTTCTATTTTTCACTATTTTTGGGGTGAAACATGTTACAACATTCTATATGCAATTCAATCATAAAGTGTCTATGTGTTTTTCTATGTTGCATTATGTCTTAAACATGACTAGGGTAAGCACAATATTCTAGCATAATCATTAACATTGATCAGCCGACGGTATACAATGATATATCTATTGGACTGACAATCCCACCCGGATACGTGCCTCCTACATAGGTAGCGTGGGTGATTGTTATCGCATAACATAATCGAGTGAACCATGAGCGTATGGGATGGACCACAATATTCTAGTCACAAGGGTTGATTATGCACTCGATTTACTTCTAGTATGTTTTCACATATGGACTAGACTTGCCATGACACTTGAATTGTACAAGTTTTATTCAATTATCAAAACCTATGTAATTCTCACCAACTTTTGTTGACCCAAAATATTTTCAAACTTAACATGTTTCAGGTTATAACATGCTCGAAGATTAGAGTCAATGCTTGAAGATGCGTAGCTAGTATTTTTCATTTTGATGTACAAATTCTTAGAACAATTGTATGTAATTTATTTAAATCATTTATTGAAACTTATTATTTACCATGAGCTACTGAACAATCGTCAATACGTGACATCCCGATGTTTCCGCCATCGGTTGGGGTGTTACAATCCACACAGTGCTCTCTTTAACAGTCACGCATAAGTGTCCCCTTCGTCAACTTGATGTTCAAAACGCTTTTCTTCATTGTGATCTTCAAGAAACTGTTTATATGAAGCAACCTCCAGGTTTTGTTGATCCTGACAGACCACATCATGTGTGCATCTTGCACAAATCTCTTTACGGTCTCAAACAGGCTCCACGTGCTTGGTTTACTAAATTGTTTCACGCCCTTCAGCAGCTCGGTTTCTATGGATCCAAGACTAATCCTTCTCTATTTATTTTGAACTCCCGGGGTACTATTGTCTACATGCTTGTTTATGTTGACGACATCATCATCACTAGTAATCGTCCCAAGGTAATTAATGATATTATTGGTCGTCTCAGCTCCTTATTTGTTGTCAAGGACCTTGGCCCTAGGGCTGCAAACGAACCGAACGAACATGAATAAGGCAATGTTCTTGTTTGTTTGCTAAGGAAAGTATGTGTTCACAAACAATTCATGAACACTTACCGAACGAGATTTTTTGTTCGTGTTCGTTTGTTAAGAAAACATGTGTGTTCGTGTTCATTTGTGTTCGTTTGTTAATTTTGTTCATGAACGCACACGAACATAAACGAATGTTAATGAACACAAACAAGTGTTCATCAACACAAAGAATTGTTCATGAACAAAAACCAACACAAATGGACATGTATTAATTTTCGAATAAGATCGAATTCACACATATTAAGAAATTAAGTAGAACACCCAACATATAACCTAACTATACAAACATACTTAGTACATAATATTAATATTGGTAAAATATAATAAAGTAGTGTCTTAAAAAGCTAAGCTCTCATCTTAAATCGGAAGTCTTCATTTATTTAAAATTGAAGTCTTAAATAGTTAGTTCACATAAATTATTTATTTATTTAAGTAAAATAAATAAAAATTAAAGAATATAAAATAAAATTATAAAAATTAAAACTCCATTAAATAATCGAACATAAACGAACACGTTACCGAACATAAACAAACGAACGCGGCCTCTGTTCATGTTCGTTCATTTAACTAAATGAACAAACATTTTTGTTCATGTTCGTTCATTTATTAAACGAACGAACACAAACGAACTTCCTGCCGAACGGTTCATGAACTATTCGCTGAAAGTTCAGTTCGTTTGCAGCCCTACTTGGCCCTTTACACTATTTCTTGGGCATTGAAGTTGTTCCTCATGGCTCCAATCTACTCCTTTTTCAGAAAAAGTATGTTATGGATATTATTCAATGGGCCGGCATGGTAGATTGTAAGCCTGTCGCGTCTCCTATGAGCCCCTCCCATCAGTTGTTACCTGATGATAGTCCTCCCCTTGTGGATCCCTCTAGATATCACCAAACTGTTGTGGCTCTTCAGTACGCCACTTTGAGTCCCCTTTACATCCCTCATTTTAACTTCAGTTAGTTTTTCTGTTAGTTTATGGGTGAAATGATTATTATACCCCTCCATCTACTTCTCCAACCCACTCACCCACCACCACCACCACCACCATCTCCACCACCACCCTCCATCTCCTCACATGACGACGGGAAATAGAGTTTGCATAGTGCGATTGTTGTGGATTAACGGAGGAGTGTACGCCAACATACATGAACAGAATCTGGGAGAGGTATAAAGGCAAATAGATCTGCGGATTATGTGGTGAGGCAGTGAAAGACGAAATCGTGAGGAGTGGACGGTCAATTAGTACAGAGGAAACGATGACACGTCACGTGACGTTTCGTAGGGCTTCAAGATCATCAGGTATGCCGCCTAATCCGGCGGTGCATTTAATCGCCGCCTTGAGACAGATTCTCTGGTGAAGTATGGATTCACCTAGATCTCTTTCGTTTAGGTATGTTCCTTGTAGTCTGACGAATAACACAGATACTGTTGGAATAGCTCAATCGGAGAGTTGTATGCCGACCCTAACCCTTGCTGTTGAATCATCCGATTATGAGTGGATGAGAGAGGAGATTGTGAGTAGAGGGAGGGTGGTAGTGGGTGGGTGAGTGGGTTAGTTGGTTGGAGAAGAAGAAGATGAATGGGTGTAATAGTCATTTCACCCTCAAACTAACAGAAAAACTAACCGACGTTAAAATGAGGGATGTAAAGTGTTAGCCTGACAAAAGTCAGGGTATACTCATGCTAAACCTGTTAGTTTGTGCAAACCACAGGGACAAAAAACGCAATTAACTCTAATATATATGTGTGTTTGATTATCAACTTCATTATGCATTAATGGTTGTACCCAGTGTCATATGGGTTGTACCTATTAAATTTTTTTTTTTAATTTTTTAACTATAGCCAATCTCAACAATTTTTACTTTTACTATTTAATTCCAACACTTTTTCACTTTTAACTTTGATTTTCTACACTTTTAATCTTTTACAAAAATCTTCCTTTTAGATTTCGTTCTAAATTTTATGAGTTAACGTGCGTGGTTTCAACGTTTTACACCTAGTTTTCGTTCGGATATGTTTTTTCAGTTTTTTATTTATTTTGTTTTACGATCTTTTTTGGTGTTGGTGGTTGCTAACGATGCATAGCTGGTGCTACTTAGTACGAGTTTATACTCATGCCGCAATGCAAGGCGGATCAATGTTAGTTTATTTATTAAAGTTGTTAAGGTGGACGGGGCGCGGTTCCATACCGGCCAGCCTTAAGGCTTTTTAGAATGGTTAAGGTAATAATGAGTTGTCAATGCATGATTAGTGAAACCTCAAGTACTTTAGGTTTATACAACAACCCCTAAGCCGTAAAAAGAAAAAAAAAAAGATTTAGGTTTATTAGAGGTAATAACATAGAGAGATGTGAGAAGCAATAAGACCATTGGGTATGGGGGCGGCATAGGGAAGGCATTGATTTGCCGGGCCTAGCTACACCACCCCCTAGGGGCGGCATAGGTGGAGGGGCGGCATGGGAGGCATTCATTTGCCGCTGATGCCGGGCCAAAATTTGGGTTTTAATTGATTTTTTTATTATTTTTAATAATTCTGACCAATGAGGAGGCCCGTCATCATGGTGCACACCACCCCCTTGGAGACCCATCATCAAGATGCCTCTCCTCCCACTCCTACGTGGCGGCCCATTATCAAGATGTCTCTCCTCTCCACACCCAATGGTCTAACCAATAAGCATACGGATCTAATCTAAAACCCAACGCGGAATTCAAAGAATCTGTGATTCCCTTGGAAGAACAGAGGAATGAAGGCTACGATGTCGTTTAGTACAAAAAGCACGCGTGGTGGCAGGGAACCAGTGAGCTGGCCACATCCAATTTAGAGACGACCGAGCTTGTCGGTGGTCAACCGGCAACACCTTTGGACTTGTACAGCTACACTCTCGGTCAATGTTTTTTGGTTTAATCAAACACACACTCTTTTCCCATTAAAAATAAATAAAAATACTTCATTCATTTCAAATTTATTTGTTATATTTACTAGTTCAAATATTCAGATAAAAGTAACTTTAATTAAAACTAAAGACTAGACTATGCTAATATTAAACCGTATTTTTATGCAATTCAACTCGCTAGTCCAATAACGAATCTCGGCTCGCTATGTGGACCCGTAGGCATATTGAGTAGAATCAATCCACAACTTGAGTGAAAGACATTGTACCAACCATACGTATCTTAACTCATTGGTTTGATCAATGATCAAACGACCACAACTCATTATGTGGACCAGTAGACATATTAAGGAATATCAGTCCTCAACTTGTGCCAAATGCATGTTACGAATCATACATCTAATGCATCTCAACATACGCGCTCTGAAAAAGGAGACTATAGTATATACTTTACCAACACTGTCATCTAATTTAAATGACCTCTATGTTTATTGTTAGGTGAAGGGCGACCGTAAATTAATAAGTTGTAGCTTGGGGCCTTCACGTTTAAGAGGTATTTAAATTTCTTGATTATATGTTAAATCCGTACATTTGTTTGGTTTTATATGATAACTCTTATATAATTCTTGGCATTTTCAACATATTATACAGTGTTGGGATAAAAATCTCCTGTCATTTTTATCTTTGAGATCTTCTTTTTCCTTTGCCTTAATTGGATACAAACATGGAATATAGAATTCTTTTTTATTTGAAAAAAAATGCAAAACATCATAAACTTTTAGAGTGTTTTATTTTTTTACTAAAACCCATACTTACTTTTAATATGTGTGATTGTGTGCTTTTTACAAATGGTACATAAAAATAAGTTTTATGATATATCCATGTGTTAGGAGCCTAAGCAAAACAAATATTTTACGAAAATGACCCCGATTATAGAATTCGCTTTAGACCATAAAAACTAAACCACTCTGCTTATTACAATGCTCGTCATTAGAGAATGGTGGATCAATTGAAATGACAATCTGATCCCTAGGCTAATTTTAGAGCAAAATAGAGTGTGATTTTTTCTTAAGAAAATCGAGCTACATGTTAAAAGATAACAATAAGAAGAAAAAAAAACAATTAGGAAATTAAAAAAATGTGAACAAACAAATATTTTTTTTTTGCAATCCAACTATTTTTTGTGATTATAAAGTTTATTGATTGGGGAACAATAAAGGAAAACTTAAAAAAAAATCCTTTACATGTAGACATTTCATTATGAAAAAGTATAAATAGAAACATATATATTTATTTTAGGTTATATAAAGTATATATATTTACAGGTTTTAATTTTCCAACTAAAAGAAATCACATGTACCCTTGCTAGTGATAGTGTAAAGGTAGTGTGGGCATGGTCAAAGCTTTTTGTATACAACAAATGGGTGTTTCTTTCTCCAGCATTACAGTTTGGAATAATCAAATTTCATGCTTTTTATTGGAATCTAATCACTAAAATGATTTGCTTTTACGGGAAGACATAATCATGTAAAAGTACCAAGAACCAACTTTTTTTAATTATTTAAATCAATATTTTTTCAACATATATTTTGTTAAAAGGAAGTGAATATGGCCATGTAATTTCTATTATATCCGTTAATGAAACATATTCAAATTCTTTTTTTTTCTTTGTGGTTGTGTTTTGTATCACTTTTCACCACTAAGTAAACAACTTGCATAAAGTTGATGTTGACTAACTAGAAAATCAACTGTTAGCTTAATAAGTCGAGCATAACTTGCATTTTAATTATATGTATGACATAAACTATTTAACTACAAATTCGATAAACAATGCAATGCAAATGCCATAGTTAATTTTCATCATACCCTTCTCGTGTCTTTAAGCGTGTTGTCGTTTCTATTTATATCCTTTCATGTGTCATGTCTTTCCTTTTCATTCTGACATTCTGGATATCTAAGCGGGTTCTAGGTTTCATACACCCTGTGACATCACATTCTAAGGGCGTGACGTCACATTATGGGGTATGTGACAGCCTCTTGTTGGTGTTTGATGTGGACCAGGGTGTATGCTTCTTAATTAGGGGGTGTATGATTCCTAAATACCTATCTAAACGACGTAAGAGATGTCCACCAGTTGTATGATCGTGAGTGTTGCCCAAGTGCACCAAAGAACCTAGTGAGGTAGTACCTATTAGCACTTAATAGGCACAAAGTTTTAGTGCCTAATAATGTGGCCATTCTAAAAGTTAATAAAAAACTAGAAAAAGGTCCCGGATTTTACTTCATTTGCCCCCATAACCGCTTAATCACCCCTGATAACGAGTTATATTCAATTGTTCTGGAAAAAAAAAAGTGAGTTATATTCAATCCTTAAGTCATTAGGACTGAATAAACAATGAAAGTTTTAAATACATGACCCCACAATCATATACTACTACTTCTTACATTTCAACTTCTAGATCAAAGAGCTCATGAGTGGTTTCCACTCCAAAGTACTCAAAAATATTTGTAGTTTATTAGTTGATCAAAATTTGTTGACATAATATAGGATTAGAAGGTAACATTGTCTTGATTGTTTGCACTTTGATACAACCTTGATAGGCAATATGGGGTCATATGTTGTGTGCGTTGTGAACCATCTTGCAACCATCTAGACGTATAAAAGTCATGCAACCCACGTCATATATTAATTATTTTTATTTTGCTTATGTTTTATTAATTTGATGCATTTTAGTAATAGGTTAGTGGGGTGGCTTTCCGACCCATTAGATCCATGTTTCCCATGTTTTTTGTTTAGTTTATTTTACTTTGTAAGCCTTTAATGTTACTAATAGGTTATGAATGAAAAAATATGATTTGAGTTTAAATTCTCTCTAAATATTCTTCTAGTTTCTCTCTATTTTCTTGGATCAATTGTTTAACGATTAGGTTCGTAACATCATAACAAACTTATTTGCTCAATAACGAATGAAACCCTAATCAAGGGTGTAAACATAAAAGTTTGGCTCTTAACAATTTGTCATGCACAATTCTTCATGTGCCGGAATCACCTTCCATCTCTTGGCTTCAATCGCTAATTTCTCCCTTCAAAGAATACTGATTTCTTCTCTCAACTAAATTGCCAAAGAACCAGAGAAAAGACTGGTTTTTTTTGTGGTGATTTCTTGATTCTTGGCTTGGTTAGAGTTCATTCACAACTAAGGTGGATGGTGTTGCTATGATGGTGTGTTACTTATGCGCTGTTTGTATTTTTAAAAAAGGTATGTGTAGGCTCTCGGTCTGTGTCGGTGTCGCGCAGATCACATGCAGACATTGTCATCTGCAGACTGTTTGTTTTTTCGAAGACGTTTCATAAAAAAAAAAAAAAACGTTTGCGTAAGCTCTTCTTGGTGCAGACTTGGCCCAACAACTTCTAAGATCTTCTAAGGTCTACAAAGGGTTAAAGACCACCACCATCGTCCGTACACCACCACCATTTTATTTTAGCAGTCTACAGGTGTTAAAAAAAACAGTCTTCTTCTTGCATATGGCAGAGGTTTGGTCATCTCTTCTTCTGCAGATGTGGTCTGCGGACTGCACACATTTTACTTCTGAAAAACAAACATCAATTTAGTAGATCATTTAAGCTACGGTTGTAAACAAACCAAACGTTCAACGAACAGTACATGAAATGTTTGGCGGGAAGTTTGTTTGTGTTCGTTTAGTTAAACAAACGAACATGAACAGATGTTGCGTTCGTTCATTTATGTTCGTGAATGTTCGGTAACGTATTCATTTATATTTGTTTGTATTTGATAGTTCATTAGGGTTTTAAGTTTTTATTTTTAATTTAAGTACAATATATATTAGTGTATCACATATAAATATTATTTTAACTATTTTGATTAACTGTTATTTTGGGTGAATTAAACGAGGATTTCAAGTTTAATATGATAATTTTGTGTTTTTATGAAACATTATGTGATCGAGATTATGTCAAGTATATTTGGGTAATTTGATTAGTATATTTTGGGTGGACAATGTTCGTGAAGAAACTTTCGGAATTTAATATGTGGTACTTTGTGTTCTATTTTGTTCATTAATGCTTGTTTGTGTTCGTTTACGTTCATTTATGTTTATTAGTGTTCGCTTTGACCGATAACTAAATTTAACAAATAAAGACAAATGAACACGAACAAAAACCTCGTTTGGTAACTGTTCATGAACAGTTCGTGAACACATTTTTCCTTAACAAACGAACACGAATAAAAAGTCTCGTTCGGTAAGTGTTCCTGAACAGTTCGTAAACACATAATTTCCTTAACAAAAGAACACGAACAAGACATTGTTCGTGTTTATTTGATTCGTTTACAGCCCTATTTTAAGCCAATGCCAATTGCCATAGTAGTTATGACAACACTATGGTTACATTAGCTAACATAAATGTTTGTATACAGGCATTTATGCCCCAAATTAAGAATTTAATCAACCTTCATTTTGTCTCTCATTTATAAATACTTGAACATGTTACCTAAAAACAACTTCAAACCACACATACACTTTCACGTTCCTAATCTCAAAAGAGTATTTATTATTTAAAACAATAGTAATACTTTCACATGATTATGTCTTTTCTTGTAATTATTTTTATGTTAAAATAGAATATAGAGTAAAGTGTAAAAGTATATTTTGAGTATCCTTTATGCTAATGCCGGAAAAAGAAACAACCATTAGGTGTATGTATACAAAAGGTCTTTGACTACACCCACACTAGCTTCCACTATGAATGGCCATTATATAAGTAGGAGTGTAGGACAGGTGCATGTATTTTTTAGAGGAAATAAAATAAGAGAAATAAGAGTCTTTAATTTAGCAACTTACTTCCTTTTTCAATTAATAACATAAATTTGTCATTAAGGTATGTGTGGAACGGAGCCACTAGTGGCTTCTTGCGCCACCTCGGCGCTACATTAACAGAGAGCTCCATTGTTTCCTCCCAATAACGCTTAAGAAATGAAATAAAGCCCACTAATCTCCCGTGTTTTCCTTTTTTATTAGTTTAAACTGAAGTTGGGCCCCAAAAGTATCCGTTGATGCTCATTATTGGATTAGTGATGGTTCAATGGCGCTTCCATGGGTGCTCAAAAAATTGAAGGAGGCGCCATTAAAGGAAAATGACTTGGGTTGAGGATGACGCGGTTTCGCATTTGTCAGCCTTATTTGCATAAATAAAATTCAATGTACATAGAATGTAATATAACTTTATTGAAAATATTTTTTAAAATAATAGATTAGTTATTTTGTAAACCGGGTTGTTCTAAAATCTATCTCCTTCCTAGTTTTTTAAAAATGTTCTCCTACGGATAGAAAAACTAAAAAAACATGCATAACTTATTTTATCTACAGTTAGCTTGAAAGTCCAAATTCCTAAAAAGCGTAAGTCTATACATGTGTTGTATTTTAATTTTTAGAAATACAGTTTTATATTCAATTTGGATTGTGTTATATAAAAAAACAACGCAAATAACAATTTAAACAATCATAGCATTAAATCTAAAACATAATGTGGAGAAATATAATCAATGGGTATGTTTGGCAAAACTAGTCAGTGTCTGGTGGTTGAAAGCTGGTGGTTTGTAGCTGAAAGCTGCGGGCTGGAAGCTTGTAGTTATAGCTAGTAGCTGGTAGCTATGGCTGCAGCTTTTTAAATATATTTTTGTGTTTGGCAAAGTAGCTGAAGCTTTTAATATGATGTATTAAATGACAAAAATATGTATAATTAAAAGCTTGTATGCATGTTTTTTTTTTACTTTTTTTAAACAGTAGAATGGGTATTTGTGTAATTTTACTCATTAAAAGTTTGTAGTTAGTGGTGGTTTTTTTAAACGCTGGTACTAGCAGCGTTTCATTATGGAGTTTTTCCTCCTAACATAAAAGCTTTAAGCGCCTTCAACCAAACAAGACTTTTTATTGCTTAATTTTTTTTTAAAGCCTGAAACTCCTTACCAAACATTCCCAATATGTTTTAAAATTTTATGCTTATAAGACATTTGATTTAGTTTTAAATTGTTTCTTTTTTTGTATTAAATGTTAGTGTAAGGGTATAAGACTAAATTTACATAATTAATTTTAATGAGTTATTGGATTTTAATAATTTCAACTATCATATGTTCATCGTTGTCACTTCCAACTAACAACTTGACCACCACCATTCCTAACTTGCAACTTAGTTTTCTCTGTCACTCCCAAACTATCCGAACCCAAGTTCACCGTTGCCACTTCCAACTAACCACTTGACCACCACCATTCCTAACTTGCAACTTATTTTCCCCTGTCACTCCCAAACTAACCGAATCCAAGGCAAGTTAGTTTTTTGCTGACATGACACTTTTGCCACGTCACTAAAAAGTGTCATACCAAAAAAAAAAAAAAAACTAACTAGGTTAAAGTTCGGTTAATATGGAAATGACAAGAGAAAATAAATTGCAAGTTGAAAGTGGTGGTGGTCAAGTGGCTAGTTGGGACGTTTAAAAAAAAAGTGGTTAGTTGGGAGTGATAGCGGCAAACATGTGATAGCTGGATTTATTAAAATCAAACAACCATTAATTAAATTATTGTAACCTCCCCTAAACTAGCTAAATAAATGAAACCGGTAACTCTTTTTTTTTTTTTTTCGAAATATATCCTTACAAAACAAATGTAAGATGAATTTAAAATTAAATTTAATGTGTAGGATGAATTTCAAAATGTGTAAGATAATATATGGTGAATTTCATTATGTGTAGAATGAATATGGATATATGTAAACTGAATAATCATTCCCAAAGCTGTTTATTAGGACCATCTAGCATTGCTAATTGTGTGTGTGTGTGACATATACATGAAAATCAAGAATGAAGATTTCATGTGATTTTGTGTTTAGTTGGTTTGTATTTGTAATAGGGAAAATGGATTTTAATACTCTTAAGTATAGCCTGTTGGCGGATAATACTCTCAACTATCACTTTGGCCATTAGCACTCCGAACTTTCAACTTGTTTGCTTTTATCACTCCCAAACTAACTGAGGTCTAACTTGGTTAGTGTTTGTGGCCAAAATGTAAAAACCTAAACTTTGGGACATTTTTTAAACTTATTATTATTATTATCATTATCTATATATTGTTAAAACACAAATCATCAAGAGAGAGAGAGAGAGAGAGAGAGAGAGAGAGAGAGAGAGAGAGAGAGAGAGAGAGAGAGAGAGAGAGAGAGAGAGAGAGAGAGAGAGAGAGAGAGAGAGAGAGAGAAAGGGGGGGAGGCGGAGCACCGCCCTGCACCACCATCGTCTGCACCACCCCCATCCCCCTCCCCTCTTCCCCTTCTGTTGACAGAAACCCCCACCAATCGAACCAGTAATCAACAGGGAAACTTCCGGCCACACCATCCATGGTGGCCTTCGACGGTAGCTGACACACACACACACACACACACACCAAAATTCGTGAATCAGAACCCTTAATTGCTGAATTGAAGCCCTAAAATTCGAGACCAAACCATTATAAAAACCCAAACCAACCCCCTTGCCCTCTTCCCGGCTGCTCACGGCGGAGCTCCGGCGGAGCAGTCCCAACAAACACCCACATCTACATCCATATTCTATGAGATAGAGAGATAGAGAGAGAGGGAGAGTTCAGAGAGAGAGAGAGAGAGAGAGAGAGAGAGAGCGGAGCACCGCCCTGCACCACCATCGTCTGCACCACCCCCATCCCCCTCCCCTCTTCCCTTCTGTTGACAGAAACACCCCCACCAATCGAACCAGTAATCAACAGGGAAACTTCCGGCCACACCATCCATGGTGGCCTTCGACGATAGCCGACACACATACACACACACACACCCAAAATTCGTGAATCAAAACCCTTAATTGCTGAATTGAAGCCCTAAAATTCGAGACCAAACCATTATAAAAACCCAAACCAACCCCCCTGCCCTCTTCCCGGCTGCTCACAGCAGAGCTCCGGCAGAGCAGTCCCAACGAACACCCACATCTACATCCATATTCTATGAGAGAGAGAGAGGGAGCAGAAGCAGGAGAGAGAGAGAGAGAGAGAGAGAGAGAGAGTCGGTAGAGAGAGAGAGAGAGAGAGAGAGAGAGAGAGGAATCAGATCTGAAAAGGGAGAGAGGCGGTGGTGTCGTTGAAGACGGCGGCGACGGTATAGGGTCGGATTAGGATTTTTTTTTTCTGATTTGGTGGTGACGGAGGGTGGCCGGGTTTCGTTTATGGCTCACCGGAGATGGAAATGACCGGAACTTGAAAGCTCCTTCCAAGTCTATCCCTCGTAACTCTCTCTTTCTCTTTATTATTTTTCATTTTTTCTGTTTGTTTGTTTGTTTGGGTGGTGGTGGTTTCCGGTGAAGGGTGATGGTTTAGAGAGAGAGAGAGAGAGAGAGAGAGAGAGAGAGAGAGGGGGGGGTCTGTTACAGAAGAGGGGGGGGGGAGGGGTTGGGTATTTAAAATAAAAAGTTTTAAAAAATGCCCCTTAAGTTTTGTTTTTTATATTTTGGCTAGGGGTGCAAACGAGCCGAGCCGAGCTCGAGCTCGACCAGGCTCGAACTCGAGCTCGATTAAGTTATAAGAGCTCGAGCTCGGCTCGATTCGAGCTTTGTTTTCAAAGCTCGAGCTCGGCTCGTTTATAATTTCTCAAGCTCGAGCTCGGCTCGGGCTCGGCTCGTTTAGTATTTATTAGTTAATATATTAGATAAAAATAATATAAATAATTGTTCATTTAGGCTCGTGAGCTCGATAAGTGAAGCTCGGGGCTCATTTACTAAACTTTAAATGAATGATAAATATTATTAAATATTAAAAAAAAAACTAATATTATACTTGGCTCGATAAGGCTCGACGAGCCTAACGAGCTTCACATGTCAGGCTCGAGCTCGAGCTCGATAAATAAACGAGCTTTGTTTTAGGCTCAAGCTCGGCTCGAGCTCGATAAAGCTCGGCTCGTTTCGAGCTTTTTGCCGAGCCGAGCTCGAGTAGCTCGCGAGCTGCTCGGCTCGTTTGCACCCCTAATTTTGGCCACATGTAAGTTTAGGTTTTTACATTTTGGCTACGAACATTAACTAGGTTAGACCTCAATTAGTTTGGGAGTGATAAAAGCAAACAAGTTGAAAATTTGGAGTGCTAATGGCCAAAGTGATAGTTAAGAGTATTATCCGCCAACAAGCAATAGTTGGGAGTATTAAAAATCCATTTTCCCTTTATAATATGATACATGGGCCACTCTTGACTCTTGAATCAAATGTTATGTACAACTTGAAAGCCCGCACTCATTTTTGGGCTAAATTTGTAAAGTTTAGTTTGTGTATGGAACCAAGGATTCAAAATTAATGGGGGGTTTTGATACAAAATGTTGTTATTAAAATTAAAAAAAATATATAACATGATTGTTTAGACATGAACTAACATTATCTAATACTAAATTTAATAAACGAAAATAACTAAATAAATATTTGAAAGGTAGCTTAGGGTGCGTTTGGTTCGCGGAATTATTTGGAATTGGAATTTATGAAGGAATTGGAATTGGAATGAATTGGATTTGGAATTCAAACATTCCAAAAGGAATTGGAAATTGTTGGAATTGGATTCTCAAATCCTATATTATTGTGTTTGGTTGGTTAATAAATTGGAATCTATCACCCTTGCCCCCACGACCCGCATCGTTGTGACCTGTACCGTTTCGACCATTACCGGCCCGTAGCGTTTCGACCAGTACCGTTTTGACCCGAACTGTTGATACCTCTATCATTTTGACCTGTACCGTTTTGACGTGCACCGTTTCGACCCGTACCGGTCGAAACTGGTACGGTCCGAAACAGTACAGGTCGAAACGATAGCGGTCGAAACGGTATCGGTCGAAACTGGTCCGAAACGGTACCGGTCGAAACTGGTACGGTCCAAAACAGTTCGGTCCGAAACGTTACGGGCAAAACGGTACAAGTCGAAACGGTATCGGTCGAAACTGGTCCGAAATGGTACGGTTCGAAACTGGTACGATCCGAAATGATTCGGTCCGAAACGATACCGGTCAAAACTGGTCCGAAACGGTTCGGTTCGAAACGGTAGCGGTCGAAACGGGTACGGTCCGAAACAGTTCGGTCCGAAACGTTACGGGCGAAACGATACCAGTCGAAACGGTATCGGTCGAAACTGGTCCGAAACGGTTCGGTCTGAAATGGTACCGGTCGAAACTGGTACGGTCCGAAACGTTACCGGTCAAAAATGGTACGGTACAAAACGGTTCGTGTCGAAACGGTACCGGTCGAAACTGGTACGGTACGAAACGGTTCGGGTCGAAACGGTACCGGTCGAAACGGGTACGGTACGAATTGGTTCAGATCTAAGCAATTCGCGTTGAAATGGTACGGTTCGAATCGGTTCGGGTCAAAATGATGCCAACCGTTCGAAGATTCCAATAAATTGACTTGAATTCCTTCTAATATTGGAAGGATTTTGAATTCCCTTAGGTAAGGGAATTTGAAGGAATTCATACCAAATTCCAATTACAATTCCTTAGTCAACCAAACACACATGATTGGAATTGAAATTCCAATTCCAACAAATTCAATGAACCAAACACCTAAAGAGTTGGAATTCAAATTCCAATTCCATTGAATTCCATTCAATTCATGTGAACCAAACGCACCCTTAGTCTTTTTCATTGGAATGATGGGCTTTTATGTGACAAGTTTCTGAAATAAGCATTGTAATTTTTATAGCTTAAAGATATATAAAAAGACCATCTACACAAATTAATCAAGGTATCCAGATCAATAAGATAGTCAATGAACTAAATAGAAAATAAAAAAATTGTTTTGATCTCAACTGCAGTCAACTGCAGTCAACTACTACATATAGTACTTAAAAATGTCTTGATACTCAAAAGGCCTAGAAACAAAGCTGTTCAATAATCTTACTTGAAAACACCGAAATTCCACTTTGTTTTCGGGTTTTCTATACTAATTCGAATTCAGAATGCTGTTTCCGAATTGAGTTAAGAATATATGAACGTTGAACTGAACCGACATGATATTATAATATGTCATTCTATAGCGTTTTGTTTGAATCAACCGACTTATGTTTATTCTTCTAATTCGGTTTATTCGAATCAATCTGAGTTTGAATACACCTTCAAAAACTCTCAATTCAAGAAAACCGATTTGGTAATTACTTATTGGGGATGTACATTATATGCAGTCTAGGACAGAATCAATTAATAAGTAGAAGTGCCCCAATCACCTCAACAACAATACCAATGCTTCATATATGAGATTTAACACCAATCTTCTTTTGGAATCTAATGTTTTAGACTGAGTTTACTAAACAAATAATTTTGAGAAGGAAAAGATGATCAAACCTGTCCACTTTAACCATCCAAATTGAAGCTGTTGACCATCTGAATCGGCAAACCTGTTCTTGAATCCTCTTCCTGCTGCTGTTGTTGATGTAGATGCTCCTATAGCTGGGGCTGGTGCAGGACTGCCCTCTGTGGCGTTGCAGTCTCCGAATCTCATCTTTGCCTGTAAATAAATTCAAGAATATCATTTCGTTATATGTTTTCTATCTTTGTTGTGTTCTCTGCTTTATAATGATGATGTTAATCAATGTTTACAAAAGTCAGACCAGGAACTGGCTATATAACAAGTCCGGCTGAGTGTGTTTAAAGTTTAAACCGTCCCCATTTAAACCTGTGTTTTCTGGTTGGACCAGATATCATCATTTCCTTCAAGATCTCATTTACTACTTCATGATTCATTTTTTAGATTTTTAAGTTGTCATATCTTATTAAAATTACATTGAAACATAAAGTAGTTTCTGATTTGTTTAAATAGTTCATCTCCAGGGGGCAAGAATTTGTCTTTGGTAGGCTAGGTTTCGCAATTCAGAAAGGAGGGTGGCGGCGCAACTTGTTGCCGTCTACCTTCTATTGTGATGTAACTTTCCTATTTCGTTTTAATGAAAGCTTGTCTTAAAAAAAACAAAATATGTAGTTTTAATTTTTAAATTATCCGAGAATTTATCAGTAACTCAGTCTGGCGACCGGTTTGATGACCTGTCTAATTATGAAAACATTGATGCTAATGAGAATGAAAGCATACCCTGCATGAGTTGATGTCGTTACAACCGCAAACTAGCTGCCCCATTAGCAAAATCTACAGCAGCACGTGGACCTTCACCGTCACTCCTCTAAGAATTTCATTAACGTGTGAGTGAATTTAGTTGCTTCAGTGTTAAATGAAGATTATTGTAGAAAGTTATGGAAAATACCTTGTAAAAGTCAACAGAAATGAAATTAGGCCATCGTTTACCAGCAGCGTCATGGCAAGTGTTCATCATGGTCATCAGTGGATCAGAATTGTGATTGCAAGATTCGGTTAAATCTGGGTGTGTCGGGAAGTGGTTGAACAGAACCAGCGATCTTGATGTAGAATTCATAGCAGCTGACTCAGCACGGTTGGGGCAAGAACCATTTTTCATTCCATCAGTTCCATCTGCAATTTTTAGAGTTCATTAAGAAGTATAAAAACATCCAGCCTTCCTATTGAAAGATTTTGAATTAAGTTGAATAAAAAAGTTAACTCACATTGATTCTCAACCAAGTATCTCCATACGTATGCAATACTTCGGAAGCTTCTTTAGAAGATTTAGTAGTGAATACTACCAACGTTGATTATTCTCAATCATGGACTCAACTGTGGGCCAGTCACTACCATTGCTCGGCATTCGAGACACTGGAAACCAAAACTTGCCCAGCCAGAAGCTTTAAAGATCTTGGTTAGACCACTTTGTGAAGTAACATAGTCTTCAATGATTATGGTAACGATTTCTGTAGGATTTGCTTCTAGAAAAGCTTCGACCTCATTCAGAACATTGATAGCAGGTTGCTGAGAAATTAGAATAGTATGTTTAGATATCACAACTTCGTTACATTATGTCAATCAAAGCAGTTATCAAGGATATAAAAACAATTATAGTCAACGAGACTAGTAAAAGATATACTTACGAAAGCTGTGTAGTTGAAGCATCGCCCATGAAAGGAGTGACATAACCATATATCATCCTCAAAGTCATACATATCAAGCATCAGACCTCTCACGCCATTCTGCGGAATAAGTAAGAAAAAAAAGTCCTTTTAATTAACAATACAAGGTATAATAGTTAGATAAATGATGCATATACGGAGATCAAACTGCTATATAAAGATCAAATGATGTGACTACATAATAGTAGAAGTAAATCTGAGCCTACTCATGTAATACTTAACATTTTGACATAAGAAAATTACAATATAGACAGAAAAATCTAATGTGAATTGGCTTTAGTCCATTCCATCACACATTTCAGGAAAAGGGCACTGTTAAATAAACCCAAGCCTTTTAGCAAGTGAAATTTTGTTAGATTTGCAGAAAGCTCTGGTTTAATGATTTTTCGTTTTCAGAGTTGGTACAAATTGACTTTAAGAAATATGTGTGATCCACTAAACTTGGCCAAATACAGCACCTGGTGAGCTACACTAAAATAATGAAAACACAGCTCACAAGTTGCCTAGGCATGACATCATATTAAGATCATTACAAGTGTTTTCTAGTGTCGTATACTCCTTACCTGAAGTCTTGGACATTTTAGAGTTAAAATAAACAAGTTGGCGTCACCAAGTACTAGCATAGTCACTTTCGAATGATTAGTCCTTTCTTAAACCCATACTATATGTTTTTAACAGGACAGTCAAGAATGTTCATTAGCTTCAATAAAATCCAAAATCTGGTTCCAGTAAAGTCTTTCCCAAAATGTTGAAACCAAGAGGGTTTGCCTCGTGCTTAAGGTTTGAAAGGTAGGTATATAAGATTCTCAATTTGAATCACATAGGTGCTTCTGCCTCCTTAGAGGCTACAACATTTACAGGATGGACTAAAGTTGGTCTCATCAGAAGCCTATGCATGGACCCATGGACTAGCTGGGTCAAATGAATAAGATACAATGGTTCTTCAAGAAAAAATAAGTAAACAGTAATGGAAGAGCTTAAGAAACAAACCATTTGGCAAGGCTTCTATACATCAAAACTTGTAATAGTAGAACCCTTTGACCCACTGACATTTTAATATATCACCTTAACTTCAACAAACATGAGGTTCTTGATTCAAGTCTCAATGGTTTGTTCTATTTGTCATAAAAACAGTAGTTTCTAATCATTGTTAAGTCTACAGAAAGGGATACAAGCAACAAATGTAGGTCCACTGGCATATCTTACCAGGCAAAACGTCCACTCTTTATTGTCTTCCAAATTGATTATTAACTACATATTAATCTAAAGTCAATCACACTAGCATTCTCTCCCTTGTATATAATATTTTGGGAATACAGATGTACTGTGACAGTCAAAGTCTCCGCAATGTTCGCTTGACAAGAGATACAGTTGCTTTGAGTTCAAGCTAAACCTTATATCCAAATTACCGTAAATTTCTAAATCCTAATGTAATTTATGGCACGTTTTCTATTTTTAGTTGCTACTGAAAAGTCGAAAACTAACCAATATTATATCATTTCCTAAGTACACTCTATATAGTATTCAACATTATTAGAGCCAATGTTTGCTACACAAACGATTATTAAGTTTCTAACCGAACGTCATTTGATAGTTCAGAACAATAATCAATAATGCATAACTAAAAAGCAATAAAAACGCATACTTCGAGCTGAGCAGTAACAGAATCCTGCTGGTTCATCGGAGCTAAAAGAACAGCACCTGTATCTGACTTATGTCCGACTCTAGCAAACGAATTGTGAGTCGTCAACCACGAGTACCGATTAAACGGCAATCCTCTCACCTAAAACATTTCACAATCAAATCAATCCACATAAACACTTCCACTTCTGCACTCTCGTTTACACTCACAAACATAAACAATACAACATACCTTACTAATAGGATTTGAGAGGCATAATTCGTATACATTTAGGAAGTTCAGTAACGTTTGCGTTACAAGCTCCACATTGCGATCCAGAGTCACAGCTCTTATCGTTAACGCAAGTTTCTCCATCCTGTTACGTCCAAATAATATTAATCCGATGAAGTGTAAAACATAAAGACGAGCAGATTTACTGACCTTTAGTGCAGAAGATATTGTGAACAGAAAAGTTGCGGTAAAAAGAGTTGCAAAGAACAGATTCAACGAGTGTTTGATTAGCTATAAAAATTAAAGTGCATGTTTTAGTTATTTGCAGATGAAAACGATGAAGATACAAGAGAAAGAGATGTTTACCTCCATTAATGGTTTTTGTGAAGGATGTGAAGGAGAGATTAGACTTTAGAGAGAGGTATATATAGAGGTGTATGTAAATATATAGAGGTTTATTAATTAATATTATTATTAATATTATGTGTCTGTGTGTGTAATGGGTTTGTTTGAATGTTTGTTGAGGGAGGGGAGAGTGTGGGACGGTTAAGTCACGCGCCACGCATAACAAACTTTTTCTTTTCAGTTTTCTTTTGGAAATTATTATGATCCTTTCAAAAGGGAAAAATATGCAAAATTTGTTCTTCATTTCATATTTTGAAACCTAGATAAAAAAGTCTTTTACAACTTAGAAAAAAAAAAACTATATTGGAGATAATAGAGTATAGTTTTGGGTTTAGTTTAAAAATGCATTATTTTATATGTAAATTTGTGATGAAAATCTTTGAAGAAGTGAGGTAGATTACATAACTATGAATTGCGTATAAATACCCTTTATTGTAATTGTATTTCACACAACACTTAAATCAATACGATAAAAGAAGAAATAAGGCCGATTCAAAACAGTAGAGCAACCGATTAATGTGGCCTAGTTGTGACAATCTCACCAATGAACTAGTAGAGCAACCGATTCTATGATCAGACTTGATATCCATAGATTCAAAATAAGGCCGAAATCTTCATATGGGTATGTCGTGTTCTAGATATTTTCTTTATGTATTATTGGTGTGTGATGTCATGGATGATGTAATTTGCTTTTCCTTGGTCTATAAAAGGAAGGCTCCCCTTCATTTGTAAATCATCTTTGGAAAGAAATAAAATCTTATTCCTATACTTCTCTCTCTAGTTTCTTGAGTCACAAAGAGTCTTGTAAAATAAGTCTTGAATAGGCGTCAAGTAAAATAAGTCTCGAATAGGCGTCACATGTGACATGGCAAAACAAACGTTGGTGACCCAAACTGACAACAACTCAACAATATATCTTCAGCATCGGGTGGGCACATTGAATGTTCAAGATCTTCAAACCGCACATTGTTGGGAAAATATTCTTAGAAACGCAGATATTCTTTCAAGTCTGGGAGAATTGAAAGCAAATAATGTTGGCAATTTGGTTCATCTCACACAGTAGATATATCCCATCAACTAAAAATAAGGTATACACCTCACATGTGACATGGCGAAACAAACGACGGTGACCAACCGCTACAACTCAACAATATATCTTCAGCCTGGGGTGCGCGTTTTGAACGTTGAAGATCTTCAGGTGGTACATTGTTGGGCAAATATTCTCAAAAACAGAGACTTTTTCAAGTCACAAAAGAAATGAAAGGAAAAAATGTTGGTAATTTAAAAGAATGTTTACTTCCTTGGCAATAAGGGTGATGGCTCAAAGGGTGAATGGTGCAATGCACATTTTCTTGGCGTGTGTACCGTGATCATGTGTGAGCTGCACACTTAGCACGATGATTCACGTCAAAATGTCTAATTCAAAGAAACAGATCCTAAACTGATGTGATGGTTCACATAAGGGTGGCAGGTTCAAACAAACAATGAATAATCATGACCCTTCACTGAAGGTAGGCAGGTTCACCGTTACGGTGCCTGTTTAGAAGGGTACTACTGTACTAGACTAGACGTTGCACCTGTTTAAAAGGGTGCCTAGTGTCTTACAAATGCAGCCCCTCCCTTCCAATTTTTGCATCTGAAATCAAAACAGAAACACACAACAATCCTTGCCAATCCTGCAATTACAAACAATTTTGTTGCTGCAGAAACAAAGTTCTTGTAAACCGAAATTCTGGTAGCCCGTAGCCCTCACTAGTCCGTCCATGTGTAGAGGTCCTCTACACGAACAACAAATCTATACAAGTATATCTGAGGCAACTCGCCAACACCAGTAGCTCAGAAAGATTGAAGGGGGCAAAATTATTTTTTAAGGACAGAAATTACTCGTTTTGAAGTAATAAATAGTACAGCTTAAGTATTAGCAACAGGAAACATGCGCCCATCTAAAAGCAAAGAACCTTGATGAGACCTAGATTGGTGAAGATGCATATGCTAAAATCAAAGAACCTTGCATCTACTATTTAATGTGAGCGCAGCATCAAGGTTTGACCGGTTTGAGGGTTATCTGCCATTATAAAACCTAAGCTGCTATGATTATCAAGAACAAAAAAATACAAATTACGTTTCCATGTGACACACACACACACACACAAAAAAAAAAAAAAAAAAAAAAAAAAACACATACTTGATACTTAGATGCGAATATTACTATAGTTGTATAATTAATTGTACTTCATATAAAGAAAACTGGACATTCCCTATAAGATTAAACATACATATAAGGTTCCCAACCACATCAGCTGAAAGAACATGTGGTAGTAATAAACATTAACCTTTTGCATAAAAACACAACCATGGGTGTCAGGGCTTCAATCTTTCATCCATCAGCGGCAGCTGGCCCGGCCTAAAGCCCACGAGCCATAGTGAAACAAACCAGGTGGCCATTCTTCTTCAAACCAATAATCGGTTCAAACCCAGCCAAGTGGGTTCGAAAAGTGGTCCATGAGGTCATGAAACAGAACACACGTTATTAAAGCACACATAATCCTACATACCAGCAAACACCAAGAACTTCTTCTTACTCACCGGTTCCTCATGTAATGCTACAATTTCATTCATTTTTCCAAAGAGCTCCTCAAGATTGGTCACACCAAATCTTTGACACTCGAGCGGTCGTTTGTATCGTTGCTGATAAAATCGCCTCAAAGCAACCCAAGAAAATCCTACAAGAATAACTCACTAGAATGTCTTGCAATTCATGCCTAAATTGATTAAAAACATCATTTTTAACTTCGTTCCGTTCTTCAACAATTACTCTCTCTTCTTCAGAGAATTCATCCGAAGATACATCCCGAATCCCCTTTCCTTTCCTATCATACTTAACTACGGCATTAGTTGCGCATTTCTTGAGTAATACAACTCTCTTCGTACCCTGGCCTTCAACAGAGATCACATCACTCATTTTGTTAAAAATATTCACCATCTTTAACTCTCCGTATTCTGAAACACAAAGGGGTCTCCCGAAGCCTTTCTGGTATTCACAAGGAAGACGTTTAAGAGGTAAACATCCGTTGGAAGCTTCTAGAAGCTTCACTAGTTGACCCTTTAAATGGATCAAGTCTCCAGGCTGTACCCACATCAAATCATTGTTTTCAGATAACGAACGAGACTGCACTCCGATCCCTTTATACACGATTGCTTCCTCTTCATTTTTAGAATCTAAAAATTCACTAACTTGAGATCTTAACGACGGCAAAAACCCTTCACCGCGAACCACGCTAGACCAGTCCCAAACATAACTACCAGCATTACTCAAAGCAGACGAAACACCAACCTCGACGGAATCACAAGAATCACAGTGTATCCTCTTTGACCAAGCACATGAAGCGCCGGAGCGAAATCCACATCACCCGAAATCAACATAATCGAACACGGCAGACGATTATCAAGCGCAAACAAAAACATATCAACCAATATCGCTTTATCAGCCGCATCTTTTCTCCCATTCGGTACATCCACAAGCTTCACACCTGTCCTTTGGCATCCCTCTCTTAACCGTCTAGAAAAGCCGTTAAAATCGCCGTACGCAGACAACATATTAACGGCTCCCTTGATCACAGGATGGACCCGTAAAGCCATTCGGATGTTACCAGCCACATCTTCGGGGCGAACATTGCTCGGTACAGGACAATTCTCCATGTCCCAAAGTATAGCAATTGGTCCATCTGATATGTTATTATTTTGTTGAGGTGAAGATGATGTTAATGATGACGTCATTACATTAGCCATCAGTAGGTTACAAAAGCTTAAAGGTAACACCTATATATTCCAAATAAATCATGACTAGGGTTCAGAATAATTATATCAATTAAAACCATACAGCTGAGGGATAAAGGATGATGGCTTAGAATCTGGATAAACATAATAATATAGAGATATAAACTGTAAACATGGATCAGCTACAGTACCTGGTGAAAGTGGGAAGTTTATTCGGTGTTTAGCGATTGTTGTAAACCGATTATGAAAAAAATTTGTTTCATAATAATAACTAGGTATTAGTTACCCGCGCTTCGCCGCGGGTGCGGCTGTTGTTCGAAACGCGGCAAGAGCTCCTGTTGCGTTGAGTGTTTGGCGGACGTTTAAAGATCGCGCGTCGCTGTGGGAGCTCCTGTTGCGTGGAGGGTTTCGTGGACATAAAAGATAATATTAAGTGACTGTTATTCTTGCATGAGCTTCAAAAAAATACTCGTGACTAAAAGCTAAAAGTTTAGTGGTCAAAGTTTGAAATCCTAAAAACTAAAATTTTGGCCAAAGTGTAATAGTTGAGTGGTCAAAGTTTGAAATCCTAAAAGCTAAAAGTTTGGTGGTTAAAATTTGAAATCCCAAAACCTAAAAAGTTTGGTGGTCAAATTGGAAGAAAATAAAGTTAAGTTAAAAGTTAGTGGCCAAAGTTTTAAATCCTAAAAGTTAAAAGTTTGTTTGTCTAAGTTTGGTGGTCAAATTAGAAGAAAATAAAGTTAACCTAAAAGTTAGTGGCAGAAATAAAGTTAACGTAAAAGTTAGTGGCCAATATATATATTAAAACAAAGACACTGTTAAAGTGTCTTTGAATTAATATATATAGATAATAATAATAATAATAATAATAATAATAATAATAATAATAATAATAATAATAATAATAATAATGATATAATATTTGTAATCCCCTAGTATTTATAACAAATATTATCATATTACTATTATATTCGACCTTCACGTGATAATGATAGTAGTATTACCTATAACATTTATAATTAAAAAATAATAATACTTTTAACTCCCCCAAATCCGGCTCACCCAAGTTTCTTGGCTCATTCACAATTGTTGCGCAGTTTATAAACGTGCGCAACCAAACCCAATGCCTTCTTCTCGAAGGCGTCGTCAGCATTCTAGTATTTATGGCCGGTCCTTGCATTGCTGATGCAACACAGTCGTGCCCCTTAAAATTTTTTCACTCGTGTAAATTTGGTTTTTCAAGCAGCGTCCGACTACTTGCCCACCTAAAACGTGACCATTTAGGGTGGGATGATGGTAGGGCCGTTCTGCGTAGCGCAATTTCTGAGGATCCAGACCTTTTTCGGGAGTTAGGGGGAGCCTTGAGGGGTATTAATCAGTGGTTGTGTGCACGGTGCATGTCCCTGCATGCTCTCAGCAGGGGTTTGTCATCACGAAGACGGTGTAGTGAAGTTCTCCCATACTACCAATAGTGTCGATGACTTCATTGTGGGGATCCCTAAGCCTTGCCCGCCAGTGTCCCAAAATGTTCATATTCCTGAGCACGGTGGGAGGGTAGCTATAGATATTAGCCTTCTAGAACAACTTTTCGCGATGCCAATAGCGACTGTCAAAAGCATTCCGTCTTCTTGTCGGATGGCGTTTGCCCAGGCGTTAACAGGGACCCTGCGTAGAGTTGTGGCTGCCCCAGGATCTATTGAGGCATGGGTTAAGCTGTTGTTGTTGCCTCGTTGCACCCTGCGTGTTATACGACCGTCCTCTAGGCAGGAGCGGCGATCTGGGAACCGTAAATCCTTACAGTGCGGCAGTATCATGCGTGCTTTAGCTATTTGGAAAGACGGGGCTGGGATAGAGGAACTCGTCCTCCCACTTTTTAACCAATCTGATGAAGGATTAGTTAAGGCGCCCAGCGTCCAGCCTGACTTAGATAACAGGGGCAATATAAAGCAGTGTCTGCGGAAGGTTTCCGATGGCCATTTCACTGCGGCAGTTAAGGTTTTATGTTCCTCCGGGGTTGCCCCGGTGGGGGATTCCACTTTGAAGGCCCTGATTGATAAACACCCTATCACCGACCCCCCTACATTGCCTAACGTGTCTTACCATCTGAGGATGCTCTTCAAGTCGATGTTGATTGTGTGTTAGGGAGTATTAAATCCTTCCCTAAAGGAACTTCGTGTGGGAGAGACGGCCTCAGAGCTCAACACATTTTAGATGCCCTTTGTGGGCAAGGGACCTCGCCACCCTCTGATCTACTTTTGGCAATCACTGAAGTGGTTAACATTTGGTTAAGGGGGCTCTGCCCAAAAGGTCTTGCGGAGTTTATCGCTTCTGCCCCCTTAACTCCGTTGCTAAAGCCCGATAACGGAATTAGGCCTATCGCTGTTGGGGCCATTTGGAGAAGGTTAGTCTCTAAAGTCGCGATGCGTAGAGTTGGGAAGGAGATGGCGGCTTACTTAGGTGATTATCAATTTGGGGTGGGGGTCCCCAACGGGGCAGAGGCTATTCTCCATAGCGCGAATAGGTTTTTGAATGCGTTCCATGATAACGGATCTCTGGCCATGCTCACGGTCGACTTTTCGAACGCCTTTAACTTGGTTGACAGGACGATTCTCCTGAGGGAAGTGAGCGTCCGATGCCCATCCATTTACCCTTGGGTTCAGTTCATATATGCCCAACCCGCTAGGCTTTATGTGGGAGATTCTTGTATTGGGGCGTCCACCGGGGTCCAGCAGGGGGACCCATTGGGGCCGCTTCTTTTCGCTCTTGTCCTACACCCGTTGGTTCGTCGGCTAGAAGAATGTTGCTCCCTTCCGTTTCATGCTTGGTATCTTGATGATGGCACAATTATGGGAGAGGTCGGGGAAGTGGCTAAGGCTTTTGATATTATCCGAGCTGAGGGCCCGAATCTGGGCCTTACGCTTAATATTAAGAAATGTGAAATTTTCTGGCCATCGTGTAATGGGGAAAAAGTGAAGTCTGGTTTATTTCCTAGCGAGATCGGGAGACCAGAGGGAGGTGTGAAGCTACTGGGGGGTGCCGTTAGTCGGGACGGGGGATATATTGGTGCTTTGGGTGCTAAAAGGGCTCGACGGGCGGTGGATCTGATGGCTTCTCTACAGAAATTGGGGGACCCCCAAAGTGAACTTTTGTTGCTCCGTTCATGTATGGGTGTTGCTAAATTGTTGTTTGGTCTTCGGACATGTCAACCAGCCTTTGCTGATGAGGCCATATCCATTTTCGACAAAGGGCTTCGTGAAGCGGTCGAAGATATTGTGGTTTGTGGGGGGGCGTTCTTTGGGGATTTTCAATGGAGATTGACGTCTCTACCGATACGGTTGGGAGGTCTTGGCCTTTGTACGGCGGAGGACGTGTCTGCATATGCCTTTGTGGCCTCTAGAGTTCAGTCTTGGAAACTTCAAGACCACATCTTACGGAACAGCGGGGTAGTGGGGATGGACTTGGATTATGAGCTTGCCTTAGACAACGTTCGCAACTCTCTTCCTGATTTAGATTTGGGCGGGTTTATAGATAAAGACACCGCCCCCAAAAAACCTCAAAAGATTTTGGCGAGTGCTTTCAACTGTAAAACCCTCCAGACTATGGGAGAGAAGTTTGCCATGTCTCCGCGCCAGAAGGCGGTGTTTGAATGCCTCAAAGTATCGCATGCTCAAGATTTCTTGGCTGTCCTTCCTATTGATGGACTTGGGCAACACATGTCAGCTGTTGAATATCGGGCTATCCTCAAATACAGGCTCATGATTCCCATCTTTCCGGTTGATGAGCCGTGTCCGGTGTGCAAAAAGGCATGTTTAGATAAGTTTGGAGAACATGCCCTACACTGTAAGGAACTGCCCGGATTTAAATACAGACATGATCTGGTCAGGGATGTTTTGTGGGACGTCTTACGAAGGGCAGGGATTTCGGCTAGGAAAGAAGCCCCGGTTAACTTTTTGACAGACCCCCTGGAAGGGCGGTCCACCCTAAGGCCAGCGGATGTCCTCGTGTTCGGGTGGGCACAGGGTAAACATGCGTGCGTTGATCTTACAGGGTGTCTCCGTTGGTTGGACTGCGGGATTCTGGGTTTGTGGCAGGGCAAGCAGTCTTGAAAGCAGAGTCCAATAAATTTGCCAAACATGAAGTTGCCTGTCTGGAGAACCAACACGTCTTTGTGCCCTTTGCCTTTGACACGTTTGGAGGTCTAGCGCCCGAAGCAATTCGGTTCTTGGAAAGAGTACAAAAGGTGGTGCAGAGTAACTCCCCAGCGACCAAGGACTCACGTTTTATTTTTAATAGAGTTGGTTTTGCTATTCAAAAGGGGGGTAGCGGCGCAACTTGTAGCCCGCTTACCCGTCACTCACTTGTAAAATTTGTTGGTTTTTAATGATAATTTATTCAATTAAAAAAAAAAAATTAATAAAGTGCATTAAAAAAAATTATAAAAAAAATTTATGAAAAACGGAGTATTATTATTATTATTATTATTGTCCGAAGCCTGAAGCCTGAAGCCTGAAGCAAGTGGTACTTAAATTGATTGTTGCGTGTAATGGATTAACCGACATATGAGGGTTTGTTTATGTCTGGTGCGTGTTCGTGTTATTGGACCGATGAGCGAGCGAAACCACCCAGAAGTGTCCTGAACCCGGTTTGACAATTCCTTTTTATGAACGAGGTCGGGTTTTTTTTTTTTAAATAAATTAGGGCTGACAAATCGTATCGTAACAAGTTTAACAAGTCACTGATGACGCGAACAACAGAAGTTCTAAACTTGAACACAATTTTTTTAACACAGTTAGAATATGTGTTGTGGCCAGCAAGCCACAAACCAATCCACGTGGATCACGTGAACCACAACACACATGGGTGAACGCTGCCGTGAGCGAGCTCAAGTGACCCGGCTCTCGTGTGATGGCGAGGAGAATTCGAACGTTGGGCTATTTTGGTTTGTTTGTCTATATAAAAATAGTACAAACAAATCAAAATAGCACACCGTTCGAATTCTCCTCGCCATCACACACGAGCTGGGTCACTTGAGCTCGCTCGCAGGCCATACACATAGTCTAAGATTTGTTTATGTATTTGATGAGTGGGATGAAGATGATGGAGATAAGAGTGATGAAGAGTGAGTTGCAGAGAGAAGGGGGAGAAGATGATGGAAGGGGGGATGAATCCGAACTTCTTTATGTCTTTTAATATTTTTTTTATAAAGTGGTTGTTAATTTAATATTAATTGTTTCAAAATTTGTTTGTGTATTTTAATGTTTTAAATTTTTTTGTAATATAATGTTTTTTATTTTGTTTATTAATGCTTAAAATAATAAAGTTTAAAAAGTTATAATGTTTAAAAAAATGGATAAAGCTCTTGCTCACATCTAGCCACAACACGATCAGGTGAGTAAGTTGCAGCTTTATCACCCTGCCATGTCAGTGTTTACTTGACACAATATTAGAGGATAAATCATTGGCTCACCTCTAGTCACAACTCATAGTCTTATATGTTTTATGTATCAACAAAAAGATATGATGAATCATATCATCATAATTCTATGTATTTTTAAAAAGGTAAAATTTCATATAGTATACTTTTTATTTAACAGCTCTAGTCGTGTCTTATACAGGTTACCTATTGCCAGCCCTAAAATAAATCACGTCAATATTCAAAGCTCATGAGAAAAAATATATTTGTGGTTAGAGCCAGTGGCGGATACAGAAATTTTTTGTACGGGGGGCACAATACAAGTTTTTATAATCTGGGTTAAAAAACGACGAAAAAATAATAATTTAATTCATTGAATATTTGAATGTAAGAACAACATACCTTGATTACAATTGTCCTCTACGTGTTTTCATCTTTTGGAAACGTTCGATTACATCTTCATTAGTAACATTGAGAAGTTCATCAACTTCCACAGCACATATTACATAAGCATTCAAGAAATCATCACTAATACGATTGTGCAAACTTGACTTTACACGTTTCATCACCGAAAACCACCCCTCCACAGATGCAGTTTGCAACAGGCAAAACCAAGGCTAGCTTTAAAAGTCGATAAACCAAATGATAAGATAGATGTTTCCTCGTCTTCACCATTACTCTAGCAAGCTCGACGATACCATTCAAATTAGCAAAATTTGTGTCTTGTAGAACACTAAGATGATACAATCCAAGTTGAAGCTCAAGCGTATTCTTTTCTTTAGTATTAAAATCATATGGATAGAACTCACTCAACCGAAGTAACTTTGATGTGTCGAACTGAGAGAAAGAATCACGCGGACTTAAAGCGGCCATATATTGAAGTAATTCCATGTTAACCTCGTTAAACGATCACCAAATTCTTGAAGCAACATATCCATAATAGCATTAAAGCAGACAAACTTAAAATGATGATGATTGGTAATTTTGTTTATTCGTTTCCCAACTCTTGAGTAAACATAATCGTCCATCATGTTCAACATTTCAATATCATGTTTCTTACAAAAAGTAGATACTTTATCTAAAATTTTCTCAAATCCACATTCTCTAAAATTTTGCACAAATGCTTTAGTTGATTCCACCAACGAAACTGCTTCTAATATCTCTTGATCTTTCTTTTGAAGTCCCTTTGATAAAGTATCTGTAAGCCCTAGAATGTGCAACATCAAATGCAAATAAAACACAAATTCAAACTATTCAAAATATGTTAAAATTCCATGTGCTTGACTTTGGCTAGAATCATTAGGGCAATCTTTTTCAATATATTCAAGAACATTAACAATGGTTGGAAACAAATCAACCACACGCAATAATGTTTTGTAGTGAGAATTCCACCGTGTATCTCCTGGGCGTGTAAGAGAACGCTCTTGAGTTAACTGTGACATCCGTCACTTTTCTTTTATAATAATAATAATAGTAATAATAATAATAATAATAATAATAATAATAAATAAATCACATATTTTTTTTTGTTAGTTAAAAAAAATTATTTTAACCAAACCATACCCAATACATAACCCAACATAACTAACCCAAACCCAATCCATATCCCTTACCTATTTTTCTGAAGCCCAGATCAGAACCGGCCCAATAGCAGGCCCACTTGTCCAGCCCAGTCCCTTCCCTCTCCTTTCCTTAAACTGTAAAAAAAAAATAATAATAAAAGCTGCTTACGGGACTCGAACCCGGGCAGGCTCCAGCACAACACCCTCACGTCCACCAACTGTGCTATGGTTCTGTTTTGTTAATATCCCAACCCATAATGTATTTAATCTTTTTTTTCGCGTCCCTTTTCCTTCTTCCTTTGGCTGATTACGTGCAGCAACAGCGGGCATCAATCAAGGAACGGTCAACTTGACTTTGACCACTAAATTGAACTAATTTTGGCAACCTTGTGAATAATTAATCCTGTACAATAACCGGGATTGTTATTGCGCGTAAATCCATCCACCATCGATCTAATTACAGCTGCAAATCATGCCCAAATTAGCTCGATGTTGACCGAGTTTAGTCAAACATTCAAACCGAGTCAAAAGCTTTCCAAAACTTCAATCCAACCTTAGCACTATAAATTGAACACCCTTAGATCTTCACAACTCACCAATTAACATTCCCTCAACTCTAATTTCTGTTAAGAACGTGATTTTGAAGCCTTTTGATTATTTTTTTTCCGTCTCCTTTGACAAGCACTCGCAGACCCGAATTCAAGCCGTTTGTAAGTCTTTTCTTTTGTGGGTTATAATCTTCGGCACTTTGTGATCATTAGCCCCAAAGATTCAGGGGTTAATGATCACCAATGATGTTGATTTGATGATTAGGGTTCGAAATAATAAGAATTGGGGGAAGAACACTTAAATCCGTTATTGTATATTATTATTTTCAATCCATAAATAAACAACCAGCTGGTATAGACCAGCTGGTATGCACGCTTGTGAAAGAGAGGAAACGAACCGGCCTTGTGGCCAGGTTCGAATCCCACACACCCTTTTATTTTTATTTTTTTTTCTTTTCATTTAAACCATTCACACCTTTAAACCTATATATACAATTTCAATCCAATATATTCCGTTCTCAGGGTGTGGCTCAGCTGGTGGCCACGCTTGTGATAAAACCCGAACCGGCTAGAGGCCCGGGTTCGATTCCCATAACCAACAAGTATTTTTGCCACTTTTATATATATATATATTTAATACTTTAAATCTTTTAAAATCAATTTTAAATACTAAAAGTGCTTTATAAATTCTACAAAAATTATCGTACGATCCCCAAATGATAAAGTTCATTACCCAATTTTTAGTTTTTCAAAAATAATTTATTTAAGATATATTATTAATAATACAAGTTTATTCATTTATATTTATTAAATTCTATAAAAATACCTAAACGATTTTGTTAAATCTCACAAAAATTATCCTAGACTTGTATATTCTTAAACATTCCAGAAAATATTTTTATTTCAGAAAAACCGTTTATTTTATATTTTTAATTAATTTTGGTTAGTTTTAATCATAAATAAATCATAATAAATTCATTTTACAATATTTTTGTACCAAAATTTTACATAAATTATTTCTATTCATATAGAATTGAAATACAATTTTTAATTCAGAAATTCTTTGATTTTAATATTTTTAGATATTAAAGTCGTGTTTTGACAATTTGAAATAATTAGATTAAATATTCTATTTTCAAGAAAATAATTTTATAAAAATTATTTTCATACTTAAAACCTTATGTTGTGACTATATTCAACTTAAAATTTTACAAAAAGACTTTTGTGTATTTATTCATTAAATTTCTTATATTTAATAAACAATTCATTAATTAATCAAATAAGCATTTATCCCCAATTCGAAGTCCTAGAAATACATGTATCCTAGAGTTATTTCCCTTACACATAATCAAATTCTTTAGGTTGATTCTTTGGAATATTTCCAACGCATATTTCGTTGTCCAGTTCCATTACAAGCTATTACGTAAACAGTGAGTATTTCCTATCCCCTTTTTGCTTTTATTCATTTTTGGGGTGTTACATGTACACTATTACAAATTACAAATACAAGTTTACATTTCAAAATACAATTCTAGTACTATGTGCAATTGCTTACAACGTGCTTTATGCTTAGACAATACATGTGGATTACATTTGTACTTAGTGAAATCATTAACATGGTACAAGCCGACCTTAACATTGGATAGCGCTATTTGGAATGACAACCCGCCTAGATTGATTCTCCCCCTTTTTCATCGGAGAATCCGTGGCCAGTGTTAAGCTTTTTATCCATTTATTGGATAAGTACACTACAGTTCATACAGTACATTATACAGTCACAGGGTTGATTTCGCTCATTTGTATGATTCATGGTTTACATATTTGCACTGTAGCTTGCACTTGAATTGTATAACTTTTTAACCTACTATATATATCAAATCTAGGAATGCTCACCAACATTTCATATGTTGACCAAACCTATTTTTGTACATGTTTCAGATGCAGTTTGATCTAGTGCTTTAGCAAGAGACATTTAGTGTTTTATTTCAATTCAGTTATTTCAATATTTACATTTCATTTAGACAATGTAATTTCCATTTCCATGTAAGACAATTTTGATTATTCAATAATATTTACATTTTAGTACCATGAGCTGTTGAACAATCGTCACTACGTGGCACCTCGATGATTCCGCCATCGGTTGGGGTAACCCACTTCCGGTTGAAATTAACCCACAATTAATGTCTTGCGCCACTCTTTCTCTCTCGGCTTCTCGGAGAATATCATTTCTTTTACAAGAAGCACAAACCACATTCATCAAAGTGGATATCTTTTCAAAAAAACTCGCAACACCCAACTGTTTTCTAGCAACCTTCACAATCACTAACTGAAGTTGATGTGCAAAACAATGCACATAATACGTTGTTTTGTTTTCTTCTAAAATTTTTGCCTTCAACCCATTAAACTCACTGCGCATGTTACTCGCCCCATCATAACCTTGGCCTCTTAAACGGATCAAACTCAAGTTATGTTTAGCAAAAAATGTGTCAATAGAAGACTTTAAAACTAAAGAAGATGTTTCCATCACATGTACAAGTCCCACAAATCTCTCCTTGATAACTCCATGTGTATCAACATATCTTAAAACAATAGTCATTTGTTCCTTCCCAGATACATCACTAGACTCATCAACTAATAATGTGAACACATCATCACTGATTTCATTAAAGATACGTTTAAGCACTTTTTCTTCAAAACAATGAGCAACATCTTTTTAAGTACTTGGACTTAAATATTTATTATTTCCCGAAGATTTTGGTAACTTCTTAAGTTCCTCATTTTGACTTAAGATTAAATCCATTAATTCTAAAAAAATACCTTTAAAACTAGAAGTTCTACTCTCATCATGACCTCGAAATGGTAATGCACATTTCAAACAAAACCTACAAGCGTCAATTGTAGCAG